>BSBM01000217.1:9322500-9792500 GCA_027924585.1 Larix kaempferi | reverse complement strand
ATACCTTGATACAACACTCACGGCATAAGAAATATCAGGCCTTGAGTGTGTCAAGTAGAGTAGTGAACCAATCAACTGTCAATACATAGTGCAATCTGCAAGCGGTGTAGAATTTCCCTCCTCAAGACTGATTCCTGAGAGGAATGGAAACGGAAAAGCCTTACATTCTGCCATATTAAACTTTAATATCAGGTTTGAAGCATACTTTTGCTGAGATATGGTGATCCCATCAAATTTTTGAGCTATCTCCAAGCCCAAAAAGTGCTTCAGTAAGACCAAATCGCTCATGTCAAAAGCTAGATTTAAGGCGGTCTTTAGCTTGTTTATTGCAATAAGAGTGCTACCAGTAATGAGAAGATCATCAACATAAAGAACAATAATTAGAAAATTACCTTTAACTTGATGTAGGTACACATTCGGATAAGATTTTTATCTTTTGAAATTATGAGAAAGAAGGAAGGAGTCCATCTTTGCATACCAAGCTCTTCGGGCCTGTTTCAATCCATACAAAGATTTCTTCAATTTGCAAACTAATGATGGATCTGATATGTATCCTTCTGGATGATTCATATATAATTCTTCATTTATATCTCCATGTAGAAAATCACTCTTCACATCCATATGGTGCACTTCCCAATGCTTGGATGCGGAAATAGCCAAAACTGGGCGGATGGAATCCATCTTTGCAACCAGTGCAAAGGTCTCAGTGTAGTCCACTCCTTGGACTTGGGAGAAACCTTTTTCCACCAGCCTAACTTTGTATTTTCTAATAGAGCCATCAGCAGCAACCTTCGTGCGGTAGACCCATTTACATTGGACCAATTTGCTTCCAGGTGGAAGAGAAACTAGCTCCCATGCATTGTTCTTTTGAAGAGAGTGGTACTCTTCATCCATGGCAGTTTGCCATCTTGGATCTCGATGGGCATGACAAAATGATTTGGGATCTGAACCAATCATCAAATAGCAATTCTCAAATAACAAAGGATCAGAGCAATAAAGAGTTATACCTGCTCTTTGAAAGTCTGCTCTTGTTCCCCTTGGATCGGCAGGATTTCCAATATTTGGAGCAGTAGATTGTAGAGTGTCTTGAGCCCACTTTGGTAACTGAGGAGGATCATTATGGTCGAAGATATCAGATCCAATTCTTTCTTCATCTTCTCTTGAAACTTCTTCTTGTAGAGACTACGAATCGGCAGTGTTTTCCTTGACTAGTTTCAGATCTTGAAGCGGTTCTTCAAACTTCACACTTCGCTCTATGAATATCTTTTTGGATCTGATATTCATGAGTTTATATTCTTTTGATTCTTCTCCATATCCTATTAGGATGTATTCAGTACTTTGTGAATCCAAAGCTTTTCTCTTTTCAGAAGGAATTCTAGCCCATGTAGTGGAGCCAAAAACCCTCAAATTAGACACATCCGGTTTGTGACCAGTGAATGATTCGAAAGGAGTCATACCTTTCATGGATGAATGTGGAACTCGGTTTTGAATATATGCAGCAACATTAATGGATTCAGCCCAAATATTTGCAGCCAAACCTTTTGACTCAAGCATACAGGTAGCCATCTCTTTCAGTGACCAATTCTTCCTTTCCGCTACACCGTTCTGCTGGGGTGTGTAGGGAACTGTATGTTGGATTTGAATTCCGCTTTTGGCACAAAGTTGCAGAAACTCAGTCTTGATATATTCTCTACCATTATCATATCTAAGAGATTTTATCTTTCTCTCAGTGGCGGTCTCAACATAAGCCTTAAAATCCTTGAATTTTCCAAGCACTTCTGATTTGTGTTTGAGAAAGAATACCAAAGTAAAGTGGGAAAAATCATGAATGAATGTTAACACATACCTCAATCCATTCATGGACATATGGGGAAGTGGACCACTGATATCAGAATGTATCAGCCCCAAAAGAGTAGAAGCTCTGCTAGCTTTGTCGCGGTCGAACTTGTGCTCGGGGTGCTTCCCAATGATGCAACCGGGGCAAATTCCCTTCGAGGAACGGAGTTGCGGAAGACCATCAACCATGGATTTGTTTTGTAACAGAATCAAATACTTGTAATTAAGGTGTCCAAACCTTTCATGCCAAATCCTACTAACGTCATTTCCATGAGTGAGAAGAGCAGTGGGATTTTCAAGCGGCACAAAGTGTGAAAACTCATAGTATTTTGCAGTATGATTTGCCTTTCTGACTGCAATAAGTCTTCCACTTTCAATATCAGAAATTTAAACTTTGTTAGGGTTGAGTGTAACTTGCTTCGGTGCACCAGTGTGTGTCATTTGATACACAGAAAGTAGATTCGAAGCCAAGGAAGGCACATAAAGAACATTCTGAAAACTTCAATGCTCTAAATGGATGGTACCTTTACCCTTTGATGAAAGTTTTGAGTCATCTCCCAAATGGATGGGGATGGAGTTGTTTGGATCAAATGAAGAGAAGGATTCAATACTTGCAGCTATATGTTTCGAGGCACCAGAATTTATCAGTAGAGTGGTGGGTTTCGAAACAGTTTCCATGAGTACTTGACCTCTTTCATGATCATCATTGCTATCCTTCTTCCATGCACCGTCGGGAAGAGTTATGTTATTCTTTTCCAAAAGGAGGGCCATTTGATCTATTGTTTTCTCCATGCACGATCTTTCAAGATGAAAGCCATGGTTGCAATAAGAACATTTAGATTTTTCTTTACCCTCTTTTCCCTTTTGCTTGTTCCTTGAACCGGATGGTGCATCCGATGGTTTGCTTTTCTCTCTTTGCTTGGAAGGTTCGAATTTGGGCTTCTCTTTCTTTTGCTTCCCTTTTCCATTCGAATTCTTGGATCCTCCAACAAAGAGGGATGAATCTTTGGAGCTTATGGACCCCATTTTAATTAGCTTATCATGCTCTTTGGTAACAGACTCAATGAAGGCATTCAAGGTAGGCATCTTCCAATTCGGGGTAGTTTGCCAACCGGAATTGAAAGTAGAGACAAATACCAAGAAATATTTAACAAGCTTTGAAAGAATGGAGAGGATCAATTGTTTATCCTCTTTGACAACTCCATTGTTCTTCAGTTACAAAGCCAAGTGCTTGAATCTTGTGAAAAACTCATTGATGGTCTCGAAATTCTCAAGACTAAGAGTAATCAATTCATTTTCCAATTGAAAAGCTCTAAGCTCGTCCCGCTTGCCAAAAAGTTTGTCAAGTTGCTCCCATACTGCTTTTGGAGTGTTCAATCCGCTGAGACGGAAATGAAGATCCTTGGCAATGGAGAGGCAAAGAAGACCATAAGCTTCATCAAGCTTATTGAAGTGTTTTGTTTTCTCAAGCAATGTGTTTGGCTCCAATTCGAGGCCCATGGTGACTCTATAGAACCCTTTTGAGCGCAATATTATATCCATGTCATCTTTCCAATCAAAATAATTGAAAGGAGTTAGCATAGGATTTGAAGAAGAGTAATCCATCACTGATAGCGAGTGAAATTGATGGAGAAGAACCTGCAAATCACAAAATAGTGAATGCAATTGATGGAGAAGATTAACCTGCAAATCACAATCAAAACAAGAACCGTAAGGTCGAACAATCCACCGTTTTAGAGTTGCATCACACCTAGGATTGGAGATCAAGCAAGCTTGAAGATCCAATGTATCAATTCTAGGAATTCTGTGGAAAACTCAAGCTTCTGGAGTGGTATTGGAGAGAAAATTTCAGCATTAGTGAATGCAAGAGGAGTTTTGCATGCCAAAACTGCGGTATTTTTGAGCAAATTCACTCAAATATTCATGTAGAACACCTGGAGAAGAGAGATCTTGTCCCTACCATGGCTCTGATACCATGTAAAATTAGTGACAACAGATCTATTGAACAAGTAAATCAATCACAATGATGTAAAACAAATTGGAGTAAAAATTGTGCAAGAGAGATGCATCAATGCTCTATAATCCATAATAGTGGAATTACAATACAATACTGTCACAATGAGTGAGCAATTCAAATTAGCCAAGGATTTCATTCGAATATACTGCATGGAATAGCTTGGCTCCAACTAGGATTCCTCATCATCAATCAGTGGTGGTCATCAATGCACAAGTAACTTTCAACCAGGTGTCAAACTGAGTCTAATTGAGTGTCATAAGTGTAACTGATGGTAATGGCACTAATGTAGGGAAGGATTCTTAGTGGAGGGCGCATGAGGAGCTAACTAAAGTCAGAATAGGTAGTCAAGTCTCACTGGAGGTCCATCGGAGTGATAACAACAGTTATGAGTCAATCTATCCTTAAATCAAGGAAAGACAACTAGCTAACTGAAGTGAACTAGAGTGGTAAGTGAGAAAAGGCGCCCCTCTCAAGTGGTAAGTGCATGTTGGGCACACTAAGCAGTAAGAGGTATAAAAATGAGTGGAAAGAAGCTCCTGGGTGCTGGCAGACTAGGGACTGGGTGCTTGAGGCATCAAACTGGTGATTGGGCTGCATGTGGATGCATGCAAAGTACAAAAATGAATGATGAGATATCCTAACAGAAGGATGGAAAGAGTCTATCCTTGATTTTTTTTTTGTTCGAGCCCTACATATTCCCCAAACTGCTAGATAGGAAATGCACTTGATTTCTTTTAGCTCCATCTTCTTATATCAATGCCTTAAAATTTCTTCTATTGTTTCTTCTTCCCAAAGCTTTTCTATATGGATACTACCACTTATTCCTTTCCATACTTCTTTTGAAAACATACATTTATTGAACAAGTGGCATATGGTCTCTTCCTCTCTCAAACAAAAGCTACAAATACTTGGACCCATAATGTTTCTTCTCCTTACTTTATCCCATGTGAGAACCTTCTCCTTTAAAATTAGCCACATGAAAATCAGGGATGATTTTAAGAACCCCACCAAAATTTATATGTATAAAAAATGGGTGAATCTCCCCGATATATAGGAAAACTTGAAGGAGATTTTATCAATAATATAATATGTATATATAATTTTTTTGGCGAATCTTTCATTTCATTATATAATGCTGTAAAATCTTGGCGAATATTTCAGTTAATTATAAAAAAATGTAAAAACTAGGAAAATCTTTCACTGATTTATAAAATATAGTAAAACTTTGGCGAATATTTTTCCAATAAGACTCAAGCTTTTGATTTTGCAGATTACTAAGGTAGTGCAACAAAAGAACATACACCGGATCTCAACTCTAGACTCTCTCGACTCCTAGACTCTTGAATGAACAAGTGTATGAATGAGGAGAGGATGGATTTATTTATACATTTCACAAGCAGTATTTGATCACTCACAACTAGAAGGTGTTGATGAAATAGGACTACACTAACTAGATTCAGGGCAAGTAGGGACTCTACTTGTTATCTCATCCCTTAATGGTCCAACGGACATGTGGGGTCATGAATCTTGGAAATTCAACAAACTGATACAGTTACGTGAATATCCTAGTAGCGGGCCACTTCCTTTATATAGAGAGACAGTTCTTGGACCAATTCTAAGCTTCCAACCAATATTCCCACCAAAATTTCTTCTCTTTGGTGTCGAATGGTAGGAGAGTTGCATATTTGTCAGTGAATACTTAAAATGGTTCAATCCAAACAAAGTTTCCTCGGCAAGTGATAACCTCACCCATCAATGTTTTAAAATGTCCCAACACTATAAAATCATCCATAAATTGATAAATAACAACCCCATGCACTTCTAAATTCACCCAGTGATGAGAATAATGCCCCATGCACTTCTAAATTCACCCGGTGATGAGAAAAATTCCCCAAACACTTTAATACTTGCCCCGGGCACTTCAAAATTCTCCCAAAGATGATAAAAATTCTCTAATCACTTAAATATTTTCTCAAACACTTCTAAATTCTCCCAAGGATGATAAAAAATACCCATGCACTTCAATATTTTCCCCAAGCACTTCAAAATTCCCTCGAGGCACTTCAATACTTACCCCATGCACTTCAAAATTTATCCAATGATGATAGAAACGCACCATGCACTTCAATACTTGCCTCAGCCACTTCAAAATCTCCCAATGATGATAAAAACACCCATACACTTCAATATTTTCCCCAGGCACTTCAAAATTCTCCCAGCAAAGATAAAAACACCCCCATCGACTTCCATGATTTCCCAAGCACTTCATTACTTTCCCCAAACACTTCAAAATTCGTCCAATGATGATAAACATGCCCTATGCACTCCAATAGTTCACCTAGGCAAGGGAGAAAAACACCCAACAATGATATAATCACCCAGGCAATCACAAAAATGCCTCAATCCACTCAATTTGCCCCGGCAAGTGATAAATTTTCCCATCACTATTTTAAAACGTCCCAACACCATAATAGCATTCATACATTGATCAATAACAACCCTAGGCACTTCTAAATTCACGTAGTGAGGAGAAAAACCACCCATGCACTTCTAAATTCACCCGGTGATGAGAAAAATATCTCGTACGCTTCTAAATTCACCCAGTGACGAGAAAAATGTCCCAGGCACTTCAATACTTGCCTTGGGCACGTCAAAATTTTCTGAAAGATGCTAAAATTTCCCTAAGAACTTCAATATTTTCCCAGGCAGTTCTAAATTCTCCCAACGATAATAAAACCTCCCCATGCACTTCAATATTTTCCCAAAGCACTTGAAAATTCCCCCGAGTCACTTCAATACTTGCCACATGCACTTCTAAGTTGACCCAGTGATGATAGAAATGCCCCAAGCTCTTCAATACTTGCCTCGACCACTTCAAAATTCTCCCAACAATGATAAAAACGCCCAGACACATCAATATTTTCCCCAGCCACTTCATAATCTCGCAACAAAGATAAAAAGACCCCCATCCACTTCTAAATTCACCTAGTGATGAGAAAAATGCACCATGCAATTTTAAATCCACCCGGTGATGAGAAAAATGCCCCATGCAATTCTAAATCCACCTAGTGATGAGAAAAACACCCCATGCACTTCTAAATTCACCCAGTGAGGAGAAACATGCCCCAGACACTTCAATACTTGCCATGAGCACTTGCACTTCAAAATTCTCCCAGAGATGATAAAAATGCCCTAAGCACTTCAGTCTTTTCCGAGGCACTTCAAAATTCTCCCAAGGATGATAAAAACTCCCTATGCACTTCAATATTTTCCCCAAGCACTTCAAAATTCCCCCAAGGCACTTCAATACTTGCCCCATGAACATCTAAATTCACCCAGTCATTAGAAAAACACTCACTTCAATACTTTCCTCGGCCACTTCAAAATTCTCCCAACGATGATAAAAACACCCACACATTTCAATATTTTCCCCAGGCACTTCAAAATTCTTGTGGCGAAGATAAAGATGCCCCCATCCACTTCCATGTTTGTCTAGGCACTTCATTACTTGCCCTAGACAGTAGACACTTCAAAATTCATCCAATGATGATAAGATTCCCTAGGGACTTCAATACTTGCCCTAGGCAAGGGAGAAAAACACCCGACAATGATATAATCACCCAGGCAATCACAAAAATGCCTCAATCCACACAAATTTACCTCGGCAAGTGATAACTTTTCCCATCATTGTTTTAAAACGTCCCGACACTATAAAAGCATCCATACATTGATAAACAACAATTGCAGGCACTTCTAAATTCACCTAGTGATGAAAAAAATGCCCCATGCACTTCTAAATTCACCAAGTGATGAGAAAAGCGGCCCATGCACTTCAATACTTGTCCCAGGCACTTCAAAATTCTCTGAAAGATGATAAAAATGCCCTAAGCACTTCAATATTTTCCCAGGCACTTCAAAATTCTCCCAAGGATGATAAAAACTCCCCATGCACTTCAATATTTTCCCCAAGCACTTCAAAATTCCCCCAAGGCACTTCAATACTTGCCCCATGCACTTCTAAATTCACCCAGTGATGAGAAAAGTGCCTCGCGCACTTCAATACTTTCCTCGGCCACTTCAAAATTCTCCCAGCGATGATAAAAACACCGATACACTTCAATATTTTCCCTAGGCACTTCAAAATTCTCGCGACGAAGATAAAAACGCCCCCATCCACTTCCATGTTTGCCCAGGCACTTCATTACTTGCCCTAGACACTTCGTTATGTTCTGAAAGGGTATAAAGGCAACATTAACACAATGACCCAAACTTCCAAGCATTAACAACATGTAATATATATTTGCAAACATCTTTGTGAATATTTTGTCGGAAATAATCATCTTTTGATTCTGCAGATTACTTCAAAGCAGTAACACAAAGAATCAAAGGTCCTCTATTTTAAGTTCCCATCCATAACTCTAATGGTAGTCATATGCCATTTATCACAAAAAAACATCTTTGAATTTCAAGCTTTCTCAATTTTATTGTCTCTAGAGAAGGATTATAGTTTAAAATGAGAGCATTACCTCTTAATAAATACCAATAAATGATTGTTGATGACCCTTTTCTATAGGCTCATATGGACTTCTGATCAAATCAAAGAACCTGTGAATCCTATGCATTACATCTTTCATTAGTTTCCTTATAAGATTCCAATCATTCAATTTATCTAACTTGTGGATTTCAACATGCAATAGTTCATTCATAGTTAGAACGCGTCTCTTTTTTTCCTTATTTTATGAAAATAAAATATTAATTTCAATGAGAATTTTAGTATTCACTTCTGGAAACCAAAAATAAATTTAGTCAAGACTTATTATGTCAAGTGAAACAATTTGTCTCAACACCTATTACACTTAAAATTTTCAAGCTTAAATTATAATATAACAAATGAGGACAAAATAATAAAAGGGTCATATAAGAAGAATCACAAGCATTCTCACGAAGCTGCCAAGCAAGAATAAGAGCAGGGCCCCATCGTTGACCTTGTTATGCCTATAGAAGGGCCTCCTTCCTTTTCCTGCAAACTAGGAGGTTCTTCATTTCAAGTGCAGTTTCCTGAATACCAAATAAACATGCAACCAAATGCAAAACACTTAATATACATAAAGGATTGATACAGTGTCATTGTTGAGGTTTAGAATTAGGCTTTAGCTAACAACCTGAAATTCGCTTGCTGATGGGATTGCTTGCAAACACTATGTGCAAGCATTAAACTCATTCAATTCAAAACCATATGATTTTGTAGAAGCAAAAAGTTTGGTAAGAGCACCCTTGGGTCCATCATTTTCCTGGATATAACACGTATCTAAGGATGATAAGGTATCACAAGAGAAACATTGGAGATTGAAATACTACATTTAGAAGACAGAAAAATACAGGATAAAAAAGACTGCCAATGAAGTAGACAAAATGAGGAGACAAGCATTATAATTTAGGTAGTTAAAAAAATGGTTATTATTGAGAAATCCCCACAAGAATTCCCAACTAACAATCTATTAAGAGATTTGATTATAGCAATGGAAAAGAAACTAAAGCTAGGGCTTGGAAGAAATGAATAAGTCAAACTAGTGGTAGTAAAACAATTTTTTAATACCATGCTCAATAGCCTAATTTTATTTTAAAAAATAGGGCTCTAATCTACCTAACATAAATTTTTAGACATGCTTTTAAATATTGAAATGAGTATCCTATGAATTTGCAACTGAAACCCATGAATCCCAAAAGCAATTATTTTGGAAATACTATTTGTAGCCCCAACATAACATTATTGTGAATCCCCTCCAACGCTGACAGCAGAATGTACTTTTCCATAATGCTGACAAATTATATTTAGTGAGAAGAGGAGCATGCGCAGAAGCTCTAGAATTCTACAGGCTGATGTTGCAAATTCATAGCTTGCAATTCTCTCATCCATCCACTTGAACATTTCCTTGACACATTCCCACCAACAAGACGACTTTAAAATGCTTTCTAACAAAGAGTGTTGAAGTAACTACATTCAATGGCTCCACTTCCACCACCCAAATTATCTATGACGAGCTTACCCAAGTTATGCACCCTAAGAAGACCCCCACTATGATCCTTCTAAATAGATGTCTGACAATACATTTTTTCTTATGTCTATTCCATATAGACAAAAACATTATAAGAGTATATTTGAAATTCTACACAAGTTCACACCTCACCTAGGAAACATTGAGATTATCCTTTGGATTGAAAAGTAAAACCTACAGTATGAATCTGAGGAGTGTAACCTACCGTCTATAGATTTCCATAATAATTATGGTTGGCCTCAAGGCCCTGATTCTGATCGACACGTGGAGGATTGTGTGAGTAAAAATTCTTATCAAAATACAAGCTTGGGAAATTGAAATCTTTCTGATGGCTAGAGAAAGTTTGATTTGCTTGATCATATGGAAAAGAAAAATTTGGAATCTGAAAATTGGTTGACTGATCTAGCTCATCCTATATGCTTGTAGATGGTTGGTATGCATTACCCTGATTTCTAATGAATGCATCCTTTATATTTTTCCCAATAACATTATTATTGAAAAATCCTCCATGATATTGAGTGCTACCATATGTATTGTCTTGGCGAGCAGAAACTTTCCATTTACCATTACTTGTAGCATAATCATTTGAATACATCGACAACTCTGCCATAGTACATTGTGTCTGCACACCTTGAAATTGATTACTTTGGCTATATAAACTGGGATCATCATAAGCATAATCTCTACCAAAGACTTTGTTTACATCAGCTTGCTTAAATGACATTAACTAACTTTGAAAAGAAGACGTTGTTGAAACTCCACTTGTATAAGGTTTCCTACAATAATCTTCCACCCGATGCCATGTCACTCTTGAGCAACTAAGTCATAGTACAATCCAGGATACTAAGGGTAGTTGAGGTTATGTATCTTCAGTCGACGTGCCAGACAAGAGAATGTTGTTCTTGTTATGGCCTTGATATGTGTTGAATTATACTTCAAGATGCAAAAAAATATGTTGTAGTCTTTAACCAATAGATCATAGACTCGGCCAGGATTTCCTATCACATTTGGACTGGCATGACTTGCACCATAGTTGAAAGGACCTGTTCTTCCTGCTATTTAGTTGAAAGGACCTCATTGACTAGAACCTTTTTAATGTGGTGTTAATATTTGTAAAATAACTGTCCAAAAAACCTACACTGTTGTTCAGGATTATTGCCTTATAGTCAGGAGTGGACACTACCAACTTGGGTGGGGGTTTGACAGGTAAATACATTCATTGCATTACATTTAGTTGCTTCAAATGAAAGAGATCAAGATATCAAGAGACATACCTTTTTACTGACGGCTGGTCCTAGCTTTCGCTTGGTCTTCCACTTGCTCTTTCGCTATGATGAACCTGCAACACAAAGGAAACCTTCCTCAACGTATCTTGACTATAATAAAGATGATAAAATTGAAAGCAATTGAACATCAACTATAATCAGATATTAATCCAAATGAACATACAATCCAATAGACATTCAATTTGGGACAGGAAGGGTATTTCGACCTTTTTATTGTCAAAGAAACATGAATCAATACAAGTATACCTGACGTGTCAAGATGCTTCTACAACCGAGTCCTGGGCTCCTGCTCTTCATAATGACTTGGGAATTCCTCCAGCATAACAGTACTCAAAGCATTCTTTCTAAGTTCCTCTCTCATGGATCCTCTTTGTATTTATGGGACAAGGTAGGCAGTTGGATTCAAGAGGTAGTTGAATTGGGAGGTTGGGGAAGTTGTAGAACCAACTTCAACTAATCCCAATTCGTAATCTTAATATATTTTTTGATTTCATCTTAAGATGTACGCGGGTTTCATACAACAAGAGTAGCATATAGGGAGCAACTTTTATGCTTTACAACAAGTGTTTGCAACATTTTTCAAGGTGTACGTTGGTTGTCCTTGAGCAAAGTAGAGTATCTTTTCAAGGTGTACGGTGGTTTGCTATACAAAGAGTAGCGTACATGTAATGAAATTAGTAGAAACAGTAAGTTTCTCAACTGAAGAGAGTAGTTCCAGTCAATAAGTCATCCAAGTCAACCTAGCTCTTCAATCCTTTGTGTCCTTTTGTGTGATCAATAGAGCAATGTGATCACAGACGGAGAAGTGCAGATTTGACCTGTAACAGATGCCCCCTAATGTGTGAGGTCAGAGGGAAATGGCCGAAATACATTATAATTCCAAGTCAGAGGAGGAGCAAGAAACTGCAGAACCAAGTCACAAAAAACACCTGAAACAATGATCAAGGTCAGTGAGTAATTACAATCTTGACATCATATAGATGTATAGCATGATACAACATGATCTCCGATACATAACTAGGAGATGTATAGATAGCATGGCCACTGAAATACAAGCGTGGATCCATGTAAAAATGAGAGATCATAGCCATAACAACAAACTGGATCTATGTCTCATGAAGAGCCAAAATGAGTGAGGCTCAGTCTTGCGCAACTTGGGCGATAACATAAATATGGTGATGCTATCAAAGTCCCAAGGTCTTCATCCAAACAACCCAAGGTACAAACCCTAACCATGTGAATAAATGAGCTGAAGTCGAACATGGGGAGAATCGTTTGATTACCGGTCATTGATGTATACTGTTAATAAACGCGAGGGCTTTCATCGATAATGATAATGGGGCCCAAGGTACCTAGTACGATCCAACAAGTGTGAATAAATGGACTTGAAGTCGAACACCTGAGGAACCTGTCAAATAAGAGACATTGATGTATTCCCTTAATTCAACAACGAGGGAAACTGCCACTGACAACTACAATTCCCAAGGTACTAACCGAAACTCTGAACTTCATTCCCAAAGCATAATGAGTTGAAGTTGATGGGAAGAAGTCCACTGGAAGGGAGTCCTTAATGCATCCTCCATCATCCAACATGAGGAACACTCAAAAGTTCTGAGCATATTTGGAGTAGGACAAGTAACAAGATGAAACAAACTGACACCAGGATGGCTGACACATGAAGTCAAGGTAAACTGCAGAATGGCCGACACAGGATGTAACATTGAACAGTGAGCACGACACAAAGTGACTCAGGAAGCTTTTAACATGACGAGGAAGATGATGTAAACCTATAATGTAGGAGACATTAACAGACCTTCCATACTGTTGGAAGAATAACCAACTGGGGGAGTAAAAACTCGGAGATCAGGTTAACCCTAAGGTCAAAAACTAAAACCCAACTAACATGAAATATTCAAGTAGGTGCTATGTTCAAGGATATGACTAACTTAACTACCTTTGAAGCTGAAAAGATGTGATATACCCTTCTTATCCCTTATTCTTTTTGGTAAAAGAATGCCCTTCTTGTTGTTTTAATGAGTCCAAGAAAGATAGAAAACTCAATAAGTCCAACCATGTAAAAATTTTAACGAGCCCATGGGAGGAAGACTCAAGACCTTCTTCATTGTTTACAAAGTTTGAAGAAGAGATAGAAGAATACTCTATAATACTAATCTCTGGATTTTAATATTGAGCCGAGATCTTTTCTTGCTCGCCGGTGTTTTCAATTTTAAGGAGTCTGAAAAACTTAAACAATAACTCCATACACCTACCCGTGGATTTTAATATCGATCTCGAGTAGGTGAGTGCTTACTTGGTGTTTTCATGTTTTGAGAGCTTGAAAACCCTAAATAAGTCTCCAAAAGTCCTTTTTGCGTACAGTTAGTCTCCTCCCCCGAAAAAGTCTAAAACAATGAGAGAAGAACTCTTCTAGCCACATATGACTAGAGTATTCCTTTTTCGTAAGTAATCCGCAAGAGTCCGGAAAAGGGTTAAACTTATACTCAAGCAGATGGACCTTCAATTCCTTTAACGAGATTGAAGAGACCAAGTTTGCTCGACCATCTTGTTTAGTTTTTCAAATAGTCCAAACAAGAGCTTAAAACGACTTAAAAGGAAGCTTCTAGGATCATAGGTTCATGACCTGCCAAAAATAAGATCTCAACAACCCAAATTAGTAATTAACGACAAATTTTCTTAAATGACATAATAATTTATCAATATGGTACTTATGTCAATAAAGAAACTAAGTCTAATCCGGTTTGGTATTGTAAATTTCTAGTGAAAATTTGAAATATAATGGTTAAATCTAACTCACCAAAACTTGTAGGTATTAGCGATTAAATAGAACATTTTAGGGACAACTTGAAACTATGCCTTTTTGAAAAAAAGTGGGTAAAAATTAAAGTCTATTTTATATAAATGGTTTCAAAATGAAAAATCAAATATCACATTTGAAATTTGTAGGTCAAAATTGGAGAAAAACCTTGATCTTCCTCTGTTGATTTTGACCAAACCGGACCACCGATCGATCTTCCGCTTCCACCAAGTAAGTTCACTCCTCCAATACTTGCAATTTCATGTATTGTTTGTCAATTTTTATGGTCAAAAATAATTTTATAGCAATGTTCACATCATGTTTTGCATGTACGCTGCTGTGTATGAGTAAAAGCAGCGTTCATTGGCCAAGTACGTTGGTTTAGCTCATAAAGAGCATCATTCAAACGTGCCTGTTCAGTGCAAAAGGCAGCGTACACCCATGAAAGTAGGGTAAAAATATGAAAAAGACTAAAAAATTGACTGTTGCTTGGCAGGATGGTTTTGGTATGGCATGAAAGGGAGCATGAGGACATGGATCGAGAAGCATTACAAGATCCAATGACTCTTCATGCGCTTCGAAGGTGTGGGTTATTGAAGTTTTACCAAACGGTCAACATGCGGGAACAAATCCGCTTGCTTGAAAGACTTGTCCAATACTGGGACACAAATGCCATGGTGTTTGATATCCGAGGTGAGATACTGGAGCTCACCATAGATGAAATTTACTTTATCATGGGTCTCTCTCGGAGGGGATACTTGGTGAACTTAAAAGGGTCCTCACGCAATGTGGGTGCCTTGTCTGTGCAAGAATATGTCAATGCTTATTGCCTACCAAGAATTGATAAATGTGGTAGTCAAGTTCTCATCTCGACTATTGTGATTTTCCCCCTCAAATTTATTTTGAGTATTCTTAACCGAATGGGGGGGAGTGCCTCCCAACACCTTGCCTCAAGACATTATATGCATGTGGGTATTGAATGCTTAAAATGGCATGTTTATGACTGGTGTTCGAGTCTTTTGGCGAACATGAAGCTTCAACTCTCGGGGTGTAAGACCGGGAGAATGAAGAATTTCGAATACGGGAGCATACTTTGCACCTTCTTCTTTGAGAGGGTTCCTGCTATCAATTTGGGCATGCCTTTGCCCCAGCCAAACCTCGTGAGACAAGGTTGGCTCATTGGGGTGAGATCTTCCTTTGTTAGGGTGGTGGTTGTTGATGTATATGTAACTTCGGAATGTATTTCATCTGTGTATTATATATATATATTTATTGTACCCTTATAAGAGATGTGTTATTCCTCTATAAGGAAGTGTCGTCATGTGGATTGACAAGTGTCGCAAGTGTGTGTACTTGCCGATGGGTTATTAGACCACCTTATGGGGTCGGCCCTAATTAATATATAATATAATGTGGATGTATCCAAGTAGACAAGTCGGCCCCAGTAGGTCACTGGGCAAAAAGGTGAGTATAAATAGAGATAGGAGATCTCTATTTTACTCACTTGGAAAAGTAACTATCTCTCTCTCTGAATAGTGGCGCACTAGTGAGGAGGAGGAGGATCATCTGCTAGGAAACTATCTCAGTGTTATTTGGTTGTATTTTGGTTGAGCCATTGCTCTCTCTATCTCTGAGGAAGTTGTGGGGTTTTTCACCTTAGGGTTTTCCCCACGTAAACTCTGTGTCTCTTGTCTCTATGCTTTTGATGCTTGTCATATTATGATTTTCATGCATTGATATACTGTAGATGTTATTCTCTCAGCAAAGATCCTATAGTATTGTGATTTAATACTAAAAATTTAACATGGTATCAGAGCTTAACTGAGAAGAAGACATTTTGCAGTGACGGAAGCTTGTATTCCTTGTTTATTGGGTTTCTCTCCACAGATTTTTGAAATTCAGTATAGTAGATTGGATCTACTCATCAAGGCGCATCTATCTATCCAATCAGAATTCAGTTCCGAGCATTTTCAAATTTGGCCCTAAAAATTAGGGTTTCCACAAAAATAGGAATTTCTGGAAACTGAAGGCACAGCTGGAAGCTCCTTGCAAAAATCGAAGGTTATAGCTTTGGATCGAGATTTTTGGCTGGGTAGATCTCCGGGAAACTCAAACCCTAATTCAGGGCTCTCCCCAGTGAACCCGGGAGGACAAAAAGGCAATTTTGAAGGGCAAGACTTTGCTGATCTCAAATTCTGAATGTACTAGGCTGATCAGCTCTCCAAGGTGCATCTTTCTATCCTTTCAGAATTTTGAAATTCACATTTTCAATTTTTAGGGTTTCTCTGACAAACCCTAATCCAGGACCAGATCCAGTTTTCAGCACTTCAAGTGGTAAGTCCTAAATCTTTTCTATTTCCATTTGAAGTACTCTTAAAGATGTCTCTACACACTAATCTTGAGGATAAGCTTGAAGGGGCTGACAACTTCCGAGCCTGGAAGTATAGGATTGGGTTAATCCTGGAAGAGAATGAGTTGGACTCATATGTGAAAGAAGACATCCCTATCCCAGAGGATGAAGAAGCCAAGGCATTGCACAAGAAGAACTTGGTCAAGGCAAAGAGAATCATTGCTTATTCTATCAAAGACCATCTCATACCTCATGTGTCTTCTCTTAAGACACCCAAAGAGATGTTTGAATCCTTGACCAAGCTATTTGAAGGAAAGAACATAAATCGGAAGATGACCCTGCGGAACCAATTGAAAGCAGTGAAGTTTCAGAATGGAGAAACCATTCAATCTTACTTTTCAAGGGTCTCCCACATCAAGGAACAATTAGAAGCAGTAGATGAAATGGTGGAGAATGGTGAAGTGGTGATGACCACTCTAAATGGCCTACCCAGGTCATGGGATTCCTTTATTCAAGGAATTTGTGCAAGGAAGAAATTGATCTCCTTCAACAGATTGAGGGAAGAATGCTCTCAAGAAGAAGCTAGACTCATAGCTCGTGAGGAAAAGATGGGAGGAGAAGATCAAGCTCTTGCAGCTCACACCAAGAGAAGCAAAACCAAGAAGGATCACTCTCACCACAAAAGATTCCATCAAAAGAGTAAGAAGGACCTAAGATGCTTCACATGCAATGAGAAGGGTCACTTTGCTTCAGATTGTCCCAAGAACAAAAGGGATAATAACAACAAATCCAGTAAGAAGAAGAAGGGTAGCAAAAGAAGTTTTCATGCTCATGCTGCCGAAGATGATGAACCTCCAAAGAAGAAGGCTAGGGCAGAAAGTAGTAGTGATGATGACTCATCAAGTGAAGAAGAATATGTTCTAATTTCTGCTCTTACAGGTACCATCTCCCATGGATGTAATGATTGGTTGATTGATAGTGGGGCTTCCAAACACATGACTGGGTTTGAAGAATCCTTTGTGAACCTATCTGAACATGAATCACCCCATAAGGTGAAACTTGGGGATGATTATCAATACCCAATCAAAGGAAGTGGTGAAGCCTCCTACAACCTAGATTCTGGAAAATCATTGAAGATGAAAGAAGTACTTTATGTACCTGGGCTCAAGAAGAACTTACTCTCCATCTCTGCATTGGATGCAAAAGGTATGAGGGTTGCATTTGTGGATGGACAAGTCCTAATGTGGCCAAAGGGAATGACCATAGATGATGCAGTAGTGATTGGAGAGCAAGAGGGAGGCTTGTATAAATTGAAGGGACAACCTGAACATGCCATGGTACATGAATCCATGGAGCCAAGTGAACTTTGGCATAGAAGACTTGGTCATATGCACTATAGGGCACTTCCAATTGCAAGCAAGGCAGTAGAGGGTCTTCCTGAAATCAAGACCAAACATGAAGGTGTTTGCAAAGGATGTGCAAAAGGTAAGAACATTAAGAAGGCTTTCCCAAGCAGTGAAAGCAAGGCAAAAGACATCCTGGAAATCATCCACTCAGATGTATGTGGCCCTATGTCATCCAGCTCCCTGAGTGGGTATGTTTACTATGTATCATTTATCGATGACTTCTCCAGGAAGACTTGGGTATACTTCTTGAAGGGAAAAGATAAGGTGCTTGATAAATTCAAGGAATTCAAAACCTTGATGGAGAATCAAACTGTCAAGAAAATCAAGACATTCAGATCTGACAATGGTGGAGAATTCACCTCAAATGACTTCAAGAAGCTTTGCAGTGATTCAGGGATTAAGAGGGAGTTGACTGCTCCTTATAATCCTCAACAGAATGGAGTTGCAGAAAGGAAGAACAGAACAGTCATGGAAGCAGCAAGGGCAATGCTGCATGACCAGGATCTACCTATGCATCTATGGGAAGAAGCAGTTAGAACAGTTGTATATGTGCAGAACAGAACTCCCCACAAGATATTGGACAACAAGACACCAAAAGAGGTCTTTTCTGGGTTCAAGAATATTGATGTCAGCAAAGATGAATATAAGGACACGTAATCCAGGAAGCAAAGATCAAAAGGGAGCACACTCCAGCAGCTCCTGCAAGGATGCAAATCTTCAGAGGGAGTTAACCATCTTCCTACATTCCACAACAGAGAGGTGTAGAAGAAGCTACTTCAGCAGCTCCTACCAGGAAGCAAAGACTCAGAGGGAGTCCACCCAACGAACAAACAAAGATAAGTATTTTAATTATCATTTCTTGCATATGTGTTTGTTTAAATAAAATGGTTCAATGATGTATATGCTCATGTTCCTAGACGTAGGATATGTATTGTGCATATTAGAATAGTTGCATTGATGAACAGTATACTACTAATATACATGGGTAAGTGGCCTATGGCACTGTACAGCATTCCATTGATACTTATCTAGAATGAAACCTCTTTGCTGACATGTTGGGAGTAGTGCAAACTCTTAACAATGTTCTGGTAGAGACTGGAAGGCATCTAGAAATTTGTGGAACATGGATAAATGTTGTATTGAAGCATTGGCTAAGATAACTGCATGACTGCATGACATATTTCTTTATGTGTAAAGAATTTGTTCTGAAAATTATGAGATGTTTCTAATCATGCAATTTAACTTGTTTTGTAGGAAAGACCGTATATCTTCACCTACAAAAGGACTACAACATTTGTTCCAGCAAGAAAGATATCTATTGAAGATATTGAAGTTCCCAGGATCTGGGATGAAGAAATGGAATGCCATGATCCGTAGATCATGAAGAAGATGTTTGAGATGCAGTCCCAAGACCTGACAGGGAGTCATATGCATGCAGATTGAAGAAAGACTTGTATGGCTTGAAGCAAGCTCCCAGAACCTGGTATGGTAGGATGGACAGTTTCCTATCTAGCTTGGAATTTACCAAGAGTAAAGCAAATTCCAATCTTTACTACAAGGTTGAGGAAGAGAATCCAGTGATTCTACTCCTGTATGTGGATGACCTATTCGTGACAGGAGATGACAGACTGATTGCAGATACTAAGAGGAAGCTTGCAGCTGAATTCGATATGAAAGATTTGGGAATGATGCACTATTTCCTAGGTATGGAGGTGTGGCAGAATGCAGGTGGAATCTTCCTTGGTCAAGGGAAGTACATAGTAGATATCCTGAAGAGATTCGGGATGATGGATTGCAAGGCCATGGCCACACCTATGGCATCGAATCTGAAGCTTCTATGTGATGCTTCATCTGAGCCGATTGATGTCTCTATGTATCGTCATATGATTGGGTCCTTGATGTACCTGACAAACACTAGACCAGACATTTGCTTTGCTGTGAACACATTGAGCCAGTTCCTGACGGATCCGAGGAGTGTTCACCTGGTTGCTGTAAAGCATATTCTGAGGTACCTGAAGGGTACAGTGGATTATGGGCTCAGGTATGAGGCGAATCAAAAGTTTAACCTGCAGGGTTATGTTGATTCAGATTGGGCTGGCAGTGCTGCAGATAGGAAGAGCACATCTGGGTGTTGCTTCAGTATGGGATCAGGTGTGATCTCTTGGTTTAGTAGGAAGCAGTCCTACGTAGCACTGAGTACAGCTGAGGCAGAGTATGTTGCAGCCTGCTCAGCTAGTTGTGAGGCAGTATGGCTACGGAAGCTACTGTCTGAGTTATTTGATCTCCCGTTGGAGGCTACTGGTATCTTCTGTGATAACCAGAGTTGTGTGAAGCTGTCCGAGAACCCAGTGTTTCATGACAGGTCGAAACACATAGAGATCAAATATCACTATATCAGGGATATGGTGCAGAGAGGAGCTGTGAAGCTTCTGTATGTTGCGACGGACGAGCAGATTGCAAATGTGCTGACGAAGCCACTAGTCAAAGTGAAGTTCGAGTACTTCAGAGAGAGGCTTGGCGTTCTTCAGATCGAGGACACTTCGAGGAATAAGTGATGGACACATTTGCTGTAGCCATTCCAAGCATGTTGGAAGGAGGATCCTTCACATGGCTGTGGATGTAAGTGCTGGATAATGGGCATCAGGATGATGTTCTGGTTTCTGCTGGATATGATCAGTTGGATCATTTTTATGTATGTATGTACGCATCATGTTGGATGCTGGATATGATCAGTTGGATCATTTTTATGTATGTATGTACGCATCATGTTGGATGCTCGATATGATCAGTTGGATCATTTATGTATGTATGCATCATGTTGGATGCTGTATATGTATCAGGTGGATACATTGTATGATCAGGTGGATCATGTATGGTGATATGTATCATGTATCAGGTAGATACTTGGTATGCATCAGGTGGATGCATTGATGATCAGGTGGATCATGTATGATGATATGTATCAGGTAGATACTTGGTATGCATCAGGTGGATGCATTGATGATCAGGATGATCATGGATGATGAGCTTCAGGATGTTGCTCCAGATGACATGCAGCAGGATGTTGCAGTGATGATCAGGATGATCATGGATGATGAGCTTCAGGATGTTGCTCCAGATGACATGCAGCAGGATGTTGCAGTGATGATCAGGATGATCATGGATGATGAGCTTCAGGATGTTGCTCCGGATGACATGCAGCAGGGCGTTGCAGTGATGATGATCAGGACGATCATGAGTACATCAAGATGATGTATGGTGAGTATCAGGTTGATACTCTATGGCCGTGGATCAGGTTGTGCAGATGAGCATGTTTGGGAGATCCTATAGGTCAGAGTTGTGTACCCGTAATAGCCTGGGATGCTCTTTCAAGACATTGCTCTGGGAGGACATGTAATAATGCCCTAGGAGATCTCAGGTCGGAGTTGTGTACCCGTAACATCCTGAGATGCTCTTGCGAGGTTTTGTCCTATGGCATGTAATTTGGGCCCTAGGAGATTTCAGGTCAGAGTTGTGTACCCGTAACATCCTAAGATGCTCTTGCGAGGTTTTGCCATGACCACATGTAATTTGTGCCCTGGGAGATTTCAGGTCGGAGTTGTGTACCCGTAACATCCTGAGATGCTCTTGCTAGGTTTTGTGGTGGACCACATGTAATTTGTGCCCTGGGAGATTCCAGGTCGGAGTTGTGTACCCGTAACATCCTGAGATGCTCTTTCGAGGTTTTGTGGTGGGGTCACATGTAATAGTGCCCTGGGAGATCCTATAGGTCGGAGTTGTGTACCCGTAACATCCTGGGATGCTCTTTCGAGGTTTTGTGACGCACGTAATAAGTCCTGAGGATTCCACAGTATGGCCAGTGATGACGAAGACCTGCAGGTGGTGGGCCTACATCCAGTATGAAAAAGGACTAGCTCTGTAGAATTTCCTATGACGAGTAGAGTCAGAGATTGGTTGAGATAGTAGCAGCAGTGACGATGATGATGACGATGCACCGATGACGATGATCTAGAGAAGAAGACTTGTCTAGCAGATCTGTGTCGAGAAATACCTTCCTAGTTAAGAGGGAGTGTTGATGTATATGTAACTTCGGAATGTATTTCATCTGTGTATTATATATATATTTATTGTACCCTTATAAGAGATGTGTTATTCCTCTATAAGGAAGTGTCGTCATGTGGATTGACAAGTGTCGCAAGTGTGTGTACTTGTCGATGGGTTATTAGACCACCTTATGGGGTCGGCCCTAATTAATATATAATATAATGTGGATGTATCCAAGTAGACAAGTCGGCCCCAGTAGGTCACTGGGAAAAAAGGTGAGTATAAATAGAGATAGGAGATCTCTATTTTACTCACTCGGAAAAGTAACTATCTCTCTCTCTGAATAGTGGTGCACTAGTGAGGAGGAGGAGGATCATCTGCTAGGAGACTATCTCAGTGTTATTTGGTTGTATTTTGGTTGAGCCATTGCTCTCTCTATCTCTGAGGAAGTTGTGGGGTTTTTCACCTTAGGGTTTTCCCCACGGAAACTCTGTGTCTCTTGTCTCTATGCTTGTGATGCTTGTGATGCTTGTCATATTATGATTGTCATGCATTGATATACTGTAGATGTTATTCTCTCAGCAAAGATCCTATAGTATTGTGATTTAATACTAAAAATTTAACAGTGGTGAGAGTAACTTTTGTTACCATGAGGATGATTTCTAGGGTTGGTGGGAGAGACAAGTGCTAGCACTCGAGCAGTTTCCATATGCTAGTATAGATTTCCGCCATGATCCTGAGCTGATCCTTCCTCTAGGAACAACCTGGGGAGAGATAGGTATGTTTATGCTTTTTGAAAACTATTAAATTTTTACAATTTTAGTATATATGTTTTTTATGATGAGTTTTGAAGTACTGAAACAAAGTGTCAAACTGCAGATGTTGGACCAATACGCCCTAAGGGACACCCATATACTTTCGTGATACCATTGAAAGTGGGTGCAGTTGATGCCACGCTGGGAACCATAGAGAGGAAGATGAGTCGCTGTACTCATGACATTCCTACATATCGGATTGAGCGGATGCCGGTTGATATGCAAGAGGATGTGGTTGGTGTGCCCCAGCTTGGATTAGGTTACTGTGGAAAGTAGCTAGGATGGTCATTTGCTACCGAGAGGCAGCAGAGGCAGATGAGGCCCCACCTTCTCCATAGGAGAAGGATATTCCATGTATATTTTTTAGGCCATCGAGCCCAATTTTGTATCTTATGACATGAATCTGTCACAGACTTATGCTCCAAACTCATGTTATTTTTTATATGGATTATATATATACAATATCGGTTATTTACATGTGTGTTATTGTGTTTTATGCATGGATTACTTATGTATGTGAATGAAGCAAATGCCAATCTAAAATGTTGTTTGCAAATGAATCAGCTAATGCATTCAAGTTCCTTGGAATATGTTCATATGTGATACACTCAAAATATCTCTCAAGTAGCTTAACGCGCATAAACTGGCGTAGCAAAGTAGGATCTCTAACTTGATAAACACCCAGTAACTGAAAAAAAACTAACTGCGAGTCGAGTCGTACATCCAAATGTGAAATGCCATGAAACAGAGCATCTCAGAGCAGCTCTATGACTGCACTGTATTCATCCACATTGTTCATTGTGGGACCTAAGCAAGCCCTGCCCGAAGACACCAGTTGTCCAGTCGGTGAGTAAAGAACCCAAGCAGCTGCGGCCAACTAACGAGTGTGGTGGCTAGCGCCATCAGCAAACCCTATAAAGTGCTCAGTCGACATCTGAAACACAAAGCAATAAATGCATAAGACTTAACTATAGCCGTAAACAAAACTAACTCTACAAAATGTACAGCTAAAATACATGAAAAAGCACAGGTGCCTAAGCGTAGTACTTCTTCAAGTAGGGTCAATGCCCAGAACCTCCTCATGAGGCCAGGTAATGATGTCACGGAATTCATTAAAGAGATTGGTATACATAATGATATCTTCAAGATAACAATCTGCTTCGATAAAAATATTTTCTGTGATTTTAGGTTCGGTGGAAATGTTGATCGGAATGGTGTTCTGTATACTTGCCATATTCCTTTCGGTATGAACAGCATTTGAAGTAGAAGGGATAGAGGATCAATCAACACTCTCACATAGTCTTGCAGAGAACTCTCCTCTCTCTATCAGATTTAGAACGTGGATTAAAAAGGATGTGGGGTCCGTATGTTCATATGGAGGATCCAGTCCCGTCATGGCTTCCAAAATTTCCTCTTCGGAAGGCAAAACAATATCTAAACAGTCAATAGAGTGGGTAGAGTCCAGTGACCGTGTAGGAGCATAGTCCATATCTGACTCAGCCGAGACTATCGGAGTCATGATATGTTCTGTTGCAGTTTGTTGTGAATCCAAATAGGTTCCCTCCGCAACATATTGTGGCACCACTGGTTCTGATTTGGTAGGGATATTCCACGGATCTGTCGTTGAACCGGCCATAAAAAATCAGAAGATGAACTTTCTTTAGAACCAATAAAAAGAGTGAGAGATGGCAGGTCAAAAGTTCCTATTAATGACCCATATAGACCTGCTCCCAAACTCTCAATAACTGGGCAAGACTGATTAACCAACGGAATCGATGAATTCGACGAAGTCTGGTTGGTTCTCTGAGAAAATGAAATTTGATTGACTGTGACGATCTTGCCTTCATGTGGGAACATTACAACTCAAAAAATGAACGATGGAATGGCTCTCATGGCATACGTCTAGCTCCTTTCTAGCAACATGTTGTAGTCAAGAGGAGCATCCAGAACATCGACCTCTACAACTACTGTCTTACCGACGAGGTCGACGTCGAATGATAGTAAGACTCCATGTGGACGGAAGGTTCTGCCATCTAAAGCAGTAAGCAATGTGTTGGAGGGGGCTAACGTGGGAGAGCCCAACGATTTCCAGCAAGAAATCGACATTATGCATGTAGATGCACCCTCATCTACGATAGCTCGTCCAATGGTATTAGGACCATGAACTACCTCTATCTAGAGAGCGACATGATATGAAAACCGGTATTTAATGTTAGTCATATCAAATCGAGCAGTCATGTTGGATGATTCCATGCTCCCAATTGCTGCCAGAAGTGCATTGTGTTGTAATGGACAACTTTTCAAGAATTCTAAGGTGGACATGGAACAGGGGGTTTCGGATAAATCTTCAACAACATTGTAGTTGGCGGCAGCCCGTGTATTAGGATTGTGCATAGCCCATTTCAAGACGCCTTTCGGGATCTTGGGCAATGAATCCACTAGTATGTGGAGGGGAGTAGAAGACTCAGGAATCCCTTTATCCTTTTGTTGTGTATCCAGAGTATAGTTTCTTGCACATGTTTGCAAAAATGCATCCGAGTTAACCATATTAATGAATAATCGATCAGCAAAGGTGGCACGAGTAGTGCCCCCAACACTAGAGTTGCCAGAAGATGAACTCTGTCCGTGAGGGAAAGGGTCTTTCAAGACAGCTGTTTTATTTTCATGGATCAGCTTCTGGGCTTCTTCCATTAGAGGGCATTGATGGGTAAGGTGGTCCTCTTGACATAGCTTGCAAGGGAACTTGACCTTCCTTTTATCCTTTTTACCCTCCTCGGAATTCTGTGTGTTTTTGGGCTTTTGTTGGTTTCCCTCCCCTTTCTTGCCCTTTCTTTTGTTGTTGGGCTGTCGAGGGCCCTTTTGGTTTGTATGCACCTGTTGTACATATTCTGTTGTTGATAGGGAGGGTGAAATGGAAGTTGCTTCTGCAACAGACTGTTTGACTGACAAGGTGTGAACCTGCTTTGTTAACGCATCAAACGATGTAGAGTCTACTGAACCGACAATGCCATCAGCATGTGGTCCAGGTTTAGGTTTACCAGAGTCTATGTTATACCTTGGCGCATCAGGAATAATCTCATACAACATCCCAAACTGAGCATATACCAAGTCTATCTGTTGGGTTCTCAAAATGGCTTCCTCTTCGGAGGACACCCCTGAAGTTGCAACTTCCTTAGAAATGTAAGGAAGGAGTCATTTAAGGTACCACTCTAATAAGAAAGCAGGAGGGATGTCGGCTTTAATGAGCATCCTTCTCCTTTGCCACTCCTGAATGTGATTAGATAGATGAGTGGCTTTATTCTGTCGAAAAGTTGACAGAAGGTATGTGCCAGCATCGTACCGGACAGGAAGTTGAAAGTGGTTTAGAAAAACAATGGCCATATCCCGAAAGGTGCTGTAAGCGGCCGTGGGTAGTTCAATAAACCATTTGGCCGCGACACTTGTCAAAGTTCTTTGGAAGAGCCTCAACCTAATGGAATCGTCATTCAGTGAATTCGAGGAGCACCATAGATGAAATGGCGTAACATGATCACCAGGGTCCTCACCAGTCTTACCTTCAAACTTCGGGATGTCCGAGGGAAACTTAGTCGGAACAAGTGGCCATGCAGAGTCATGATGCATGGGATCATTGGCAAGCTTTGAAAGATCTGGAAAATTCATAGTTGCCAGAAATGGTAAATGAGGTTGGGCCAATGGCATTTGATAGACAGGAACCTGGTATTGGAAACCACCCATTTCCTGGTTCGTGTACTGCTGGTTGGGGTTTCCCACAGCCATCGGTTGTGAAGTGAATGCATTCAAATTGTTCCACCCATAGTAAAGCGGATTGCTTCCCGGCGCAGTGGTCCATTGCGGCTGGGTGTTAACCCCGCCGTATTGTGGATTAATTATGTTACCCCCTCCTCCAACAAACAGAGAGAAAGGGATACTCCCTGTAGGTATATTTGATGGATTAACATCGTATCCTGCATAGGGGTTGAAACCTGGCGTAGTAGTGGTAGACGGTGCTGTCATCGTACCCATAACAGGCATAGATGCAGCCGGGATCGATCCTACAATGGAACTGGAAGCAATAGCTTGAGTGACACCCTGGAACTGTTGTGTCACAGGAGACTGAGTTACTGCAGATATCCTTGTCAAATGGACATTATTCATTCCAAAAGTAGGAGTAGAGGCTGAGGCAGATATCGAAGCTTCTGAGCTCAGCATGCCTAGAGTACCAACATTAAAACTAAAGGATGAAGTCGAAGCAGAAGTAGTCTGCGACACACTCGGTGTTGTAGTGTTTGTGAAAGAAGGATTAACAATCCTTGAAGCGATAGAAGTTGTGGGAGTTTGAGGTACTCCCTGCTCATCTCCTGGATTGGTCATAGTGTAACCAGGTGTAAACAAGTAAGCACTATACTCAGGTTGTTGGAAGCCTACAGGTATCAAAAGTGGATCATTGGTTCCAGTAAGAGGAGGGTTAAAAGGAGTACTAACCTCTCTCTAAGTTAGGTCTTCAACCTCAACAGTATCAAATACTTGTCGATCCGGGGTTCTAGGTTGCGATTCTCCAAGAACCTCTGTTTCGCCCGTGAGTTCAAAAGAACCACGAGAATCAGTCCTCCTGCGTCGCGGTGGCGGTGGAGGCTCCACAGTGGGAAGGGGAAGGTTTTGCAACCTCTGAGACCTACGAAGATGTTGGTCCTCCACAACAATAGAAAAAATAGACTAAGTAAAAACCTAGTGGCCACTATGACTAGGGGGCAAACAACATACCACTAAAAAGTTCCTAAGTATCAAACCAGGAAAACAATGGAAAATACTCTCAGAAGCAAGTCTAGGATGATTAGGGCCCAGAACGAACTAATAGAGTATCGATGGTCAGTTTCACGGCGACCAATGGAGGTCCTATGGGTGCAAGCACTTGAATCACCAAACCGCTTTCCCGGGATTACTGCCAAAGGGTTACCTTCCACGCCTATCCAAGGTGAAGTGGGAATATCTGCCCACTCTACCTGTGTAGAGCCCTAAAGGTTATGATACTAAGGCTACCACCAATACAAAATAACCTGGGGGGACAGTCGTCAGCCTAGTCGAAATGCATAGGACCCCCGTACGCGAGTCAACTCTGGTTTATGGTTGATAGGAAAGTGAGGGGGTATCCTCAGCAATTCCAATCAACCACGGCCTCGTGCTTAACTATGGTTTGAGTAGAGAATCCCAGGACTATTTGATAGAGATGGATTTACCTAAAAGATAGTCGTACTACGATTGTTGAGTAATGAAGCCAGTTTCGGGTGGTTTAAGGTGATTTAAACACGAAACTCTAGCCTAATCTAGTTGATGATTTGTATACCTAAAAAGAAAAATGTTACTATTTGATTTTATTAAAATTTCTTTTTAAGGGCAACATTTTACTCAAGGGTTGTAGTGCGGTGTGTGCAATGGTTTGAATAGAAAGTAAAGTGCATGTAAAGTAATGCTTTCAAATTCACAAAACTCTTTTCTTTTCGTTTAAAATATTTCAAAAACTAAGACTAAACAATCCTAAATCAAAATTCTTTTTATATTTTATTTTCAATTTCAAAGCAAACTATGCTACTTTAAAACAATGGTAGACCTTACTACTAAGCTTCTTAAAACATTTTTTGTCTTTTCTGATAATTGTAAAAGAAAAGGAACTTGTAAAAGAGAAAGTAAGACTTAATGTAAAGTGTGAGTAAGACAAACACTCTGATGTTTTAAACAATCAACTCAAAAGACTCGAAAAATACTTAATCTACCAAGTTTTTGCAAAAGAAAAACTTTGGGCTTGGAACAAAAGTGTAAAAGAAACATGGAAAAGAGATGCTCTTCATGGAAGGACAAACCCTAAAAGGCTGCTCGAAGCACCAAAACCCTAAGAAAACACTAAGCCGAAGCAAAGGAGTAGGTAAGCAAACCACAAAGTGACCCTGCCAACACACGGACTCAAAAGAACGCTAACTAGAAGGATTTGACTCACTTGGACTGAACTGAAAAGACAATAAGAAAGTATCTAAACCAAGCAACCTTTCAAAAGCACCCTAAGGACTCAAACTTGGGGTCTAACCCTAATGGAAAGGATAAGACACAGTGAAAGTGTGCTACTGTTGCCACAAACAACAAACATTAAGAACGCAGGTCTGTATGATTGCAACAAGCAACTAGGGCCAAAGTATGCAGAAATGTCCATAAGACAATAGTGCACGAACTTCAAAAAGGGCTAGAAAGCAGTGAAGACACATAAACAAGTACTCAAGCAAGAAAAAACAAACTAAAAGACATTGGAGAGGCAAACAAGACTCAAAAGAGACATACAAAGTCTCAAGGGCCAGTCAAGGAAGCAAAAGCAAAAGGCTAGAAAAGAAACCAAATACTGGAAATCAAACCCTAACAGAAGATTGGACACTACAGGAAAATACACTACTGTGTAGTGCATAAACCAGCATACACTAGAAAAGGTACGCTACTATGTAGTGTATAGAGCAGCGTTCATCAGGTAACAACAAACACTACTGTAAGTAGGGTAAACCAGTGTTCATGTCTCAGAAGGACAAAAACAGTGTTTGCAACAGTAAACTGAGGTGAATCAGGCAAGACAGAATAGGTAACAATGACCTACAAGACCTCTCAGAGAATCAAAAACTGAAAATGAACTGGAAGAAACCCTAAACTAGGTCTCCTAGAGCAGAAAAACTACCAGTTACTCCCCAGCGGAGTTGCCAATCTGTTGTTCAAGATTATTTCCTTATAGTGAGGAGTGGACACTACCAACTTGGGTGGGGGTTTGCCAGGTAAATACATTCATTTCATTACATTTATTTGCTTCAAATTAAAGAGATCAAGATATCAAGAGACATACCTTTTTACTGACGGGTGGTCCTAGCTTTCGCTTGTTCTTTCGCTATGATGAACCTGCAACACAAAGGAAACCTTCCTCAGCGTATCTTGACTATAATAAATATGATGAAATTGAAAGCAATTGAACATCAACTATAATCAGATATTAAGCCAAATGAACATACAATCCAATAGACATTCGATTTGGGACAGGAAGGGTATTTCGAACTTTTTATTGTCAAAGAAACATGAATCAGTACAAGTATACTTGACGTGTCAAGATGCTTCTGCAACTGAGTCCTAGACTTCTTCTCTTCACAATGACTTGGGAATTGCTCCAACATAACAGTACTCAAAGCATTCTTTCTAGGTTCCTCTCTCATGGATCCTCCTTGTATTTATGGGACAAGGTAGGAAGTTGGATTCGAGAGGTAGTTGAATTGGGAGGTTGGGGAAGTTACATAACCAACTTCAACTAATCCCAATTCATAACATTAATATATTTTTTGATTTCATCTTAATATGTACGTGGGTTTCATACAATAAGAGTGGTGTACAGGGAGCAACTTTTATGCTTTACAACAAGCATTTGCAACATTTTTCAAGGTGTACACTGGTTGTCATTAAGAAAAGTAGAGTATCTTTTCAAGGTGTACGTTGGTTTGCTATACAAAGAGTAGCGTACATGTCATGAAATCAGTAGAAACAGCAAGTTTCTTAGCTGAAGAGAGTAGTTCTAGTCAATAATTCATCTAGGTCAACCTAGCTCTTCAATCCTTTGTGTCCTTTTGTGTGATCAATAGAGCAATGTGATCATGGACGGAGAAGTGCAGATTTGACCTGTAATTATGGTTGCCCTCAAGGCCCTGACTCTGATCGACACGTAGAGGATTGTGTGAGTAAAAATTCTTATCAAAATACAAGCTTGGGAACTTGAAATCTTTTTGATGGCTAGAGAAAATGTGATTTGCTTGATCATATGGAAAAGAAAAATTTGGAATCTGAAAATTGGTTGACTGATCTAGCTCATCATGTATGCTTGTAGATGGTTGGTATGCATTACCCTGATTTCTAATGAATGCATCCTTGATATTTTTCCCAATAACATTATTATTGAAAAATCCTCCATGATATTGAGTGATACCATATGTATTGTCTTGGGGAGCAAAAACTTTCCATTTACCATTACTTGTAGCATAATCATTTGAATACCTCGACAACTATGCCATAGTACATTGTGTCTGCACACCTTGAAATTGATTACTTTGGCTATATAAACTGGGATCATCATAAGCATAAACTCTATCAAAGACTTTGTTTACTTCAGCTTGCTTAAATGACATTAAATAACTTTGAAAAGAAGATGTTGTTGAAACTCCACTTGTATAAGGTTTCCTACCATAATCTACCACCCGATGCCATGCCACTCTTGAGAAACTAATTCATAGTACAATCCGGGATACTGAGGAAGGGTAGTTGAGGTTATGTATCTTCAGTCGATGTGCCAGACAAGAGAATGTTGTTCTTTTTATGTCCCTTATATGTGTTGAATTATAATTCAAGATGCAGAAAAAATATGTTGTAGTCTTTAACCAATAGATCATAGACTCGGCTAGGATTTCCTGTCACATTCGGACTGACATGAGTTGCACCATAGTTGAAAGGACCTATTCTTCCTGCTATTTAGTTGAAAGGACCTCATTGACTAGAACCTTTTTAATGTGGTGTTAATATTTGTAAAATATCTGTCCAAAAAACCTACACTTTAAATTTGATGTAATTAAGAACTTCTGCCCCATTAATTGCATTCCAATTTGTAGCAGGAAGAACATGAGTGTCTACAACAACCTTGTTTCCATTTATGGGTGCATTGTAGAGAATCATGCCTAGTCGCCCTTCCATACAAACTATTTTTCCTTCCTAAAATCTTGCATTCAAACCATGAAGACAAGACACGGTCTTTCCTTCAACTTTGAAGGGATCTAGAGATCCCATGGTGCAAAATTGTCTGCAACATTATTCCCTTAAAATTTGTTAAAACTCATCAGGTTAGAGAGTTGCAACTTCTTATTCCTTGAACTATTATTAATCCAAGTTTCTTCTTTGGAAAGAAAATGTTATAATTGAGAATAGATTATAACTAATTTGAAAAACATTAAAATTGTTAATTATGTAGCATACCCATCATTTTCAATTTCATACCTTCAACTGTTGATACTAGAGGATATTTTTTTTTCTTTGGTAACTAGAACTCTGATATGATTTATCCCTAGTATTAAACACAAATATATAGAGGTTTAAAATGATATATCTATAATAATACAAAGGATCAGATTTGTTGACTTCAATGGCCTTCACAGGCCTTCTAATGGCTTACAATTTTATGGAAGGATGGAAGTAAAAAGTTCATTAAGTAAACTCTCCCTTGAAAATAACATTGTAGAGAGTGACCTTCATAGTATTTGGAACTACTCTAGTATGAATGCATGTGTTCCAGTGATTAAAAGGTCTGATAATGGTTTGAAAACCACTTTCAATGTGAATAGAGTAAAAAGGGTATAATCCTATCAGCCTAATTTAGTGTCTACATATTCTAATGGTAAATTTTGTTCATGGGATTTTATGAGGGAGACTTATGTATATGGATTTCATATGATGAATTAAATGTGGTTTCATATTTGACTGAAAACATAAATGAATTTGAAGAAATAAGATATACTCACTGTATATGTCCTGTTGTTTCCAAGAATAACACCTGAAGGAAATTGTCATTCAATGTTGCTTGCTCACATGATTATGATCCATGGTGCCATATTTGAAATTGTCCCCGGAGATGGACCACTATTTCCAGTAGAAAAAATGAATACCTTTCCTCTTTGGACTGCATGGAACACTCCAACTGCCACTACATCTTGAAAATAATCATAAAGAGGAGGGTCAGATCTGAGAAAAAAAAATAACACATCAAGTCCTTCATGTACCCCAGCATCAAATGCTGCAAGAATATATGCATCATAGCATTGAGGCCAACGGACTTTGTAGGCTGCAGCTCTAGCATGACGATCTCCTCCTTTTGCAATCCCTTCGGCATATCCAATTATATTTGCGTTTTCCACAAAATTTCCACCTTCTATAGACAAGGTATGAGTACCATGTCCATCTGTATCTCGTGGAGAAAGAAATCCACCCACAGAGGGATTGAAAGGCCCATTTTCATCCTCAAATCCCTAGATGAAGTTGTTGTCTCCAATCAATTTCCTGTTGCAAACAACACGTTGGAGAGTGAATCTTTGATTCTATGAAAAATATCATGAGGTTTGCTTCCTGATCAAATGCCTAATGTACAAGACACTATAGAGTGTGAAACCTTGATTCTATGAATATAGGTAATAAATGTCCTGATTCTTTAAGAAGGTAAATCCTACAACATAGTTGGGTTCTAGCATAAAACATAAAAATAACAAGAACAAGGAGGCAGAGGATTTCCCAACATTCACATTGGAATTGTTCGTCTCCTTAGAAATACAATGCAACAATAAGGAACAAGAACCACATTAGACTGTAAGGAATGTAGCATGAACAAACAAGAATGCATGAGTATGTGCATGTATTATTATTGTTTTTATCGATAGAATACAAAATTAAGTAAAGCAAACACAAGGACAAAATTCACCAATTAGAAAATCCATCAATAACAATGTTGCAAACATTGTCTCGGCGAAAAAATTGACAGGGTTCGGAAAAACATCATTTCAGAATATCTCGAGCACACATTGTCAAATATCAGCAATATTCATTTTTTTTAAAAATTTTATACATCTAAAGCAATAATAACATCAAATAAACACATTGCCATATCAATATAGCAAGAAAACTGATATATAAGATATATAAGATGTCTAGTGATACATCACACATAAAAAATGAAACATGTCCTGAATCTCGAGTCATCAAAAAATATAACAAATGTATCAAGTTGAGGTATAAAAGTCAATTGGGAAGTGTTACCCCTTATTAGCATAGGGTGTGCACTTTAAATTTTTCATGAGTTTTGGGATGACCTGTGAATCAAGGAGGCATTATGGGCTAGTTGAACGGATGAGAACAACAATGACCAACAGTAAATCCAAGTCTAGATATTTTCTGGGCACTTCTCCACCCCCAAACAACACTAAGAAGTAATCCTAGGCCTGTTTTGACGTCAAATAAGCATCAAGGAACACTTCTGATATATTATGGGCAGCTTCTGAAGGTCATATCAGTGGAAGAAGGCATCAAAACTCAAATCAGGGCACAATTTGGATGGATCTATGCATTCCTACAACTGTTTGGGCTCTTTGGACAAGATTGGGCATCATTCTCAACAGTTTCTCCAAGTTTTGGGTGTAATATGAACCCTAAAATAGAAATAGACATCATATTTTGGGTCTAATATGAGCCATATGTGGATTTCACTCAATTTCATGGGAATGAATATCTGGTTGAGGGGTTCAAGTGCATTTAGATCATATGCTAGAGTCCATATCATGGCAGTGGATACCTCCTAGTTGGCATGATTGTTGCTATATTCCAACTATGTTTATAGACTAGACTTGAATCACATGCCCAATACTAACATAATAATATATGTTAGTTATATACTATAATACTTGTAACGAGCCTTACATGTGTTACTTGTGAGTATGAGAATTGGGCACCCTTGAGATGGATAAGCAAATCTTTAATGTGAGAAAATGGGTATCAATTTTTTACAGTCACTTCATTGAGATCATGATAATAAGTAACAAGATGCCATGCACCGGATTCCTTTACAGGAATGAAGAAAGTAGAGCAACCGTAAGGAGAGGATTTAGGTTCTATATTTCTAGTGTTTAAGACATATTGAAGATGTCACTCAATATCAAGAAATTCGTGAGGGGATAAATGGTATATTGGAGCAATTGGAAGAGAAGATTCTGAGACAAGATCAATAGTGTGCTAGATGAAATGAATGGGGGGAAGGCCAACATGAGGTGTAAATACATACACAAAATCATCTAACAAGGGATGCATATAGGGTGTGGAAGGATGGGATTCATTATCAATCTTAACTCATTGAACCACACATAGTGACATGAAATTGTGAATATTGGCATGGGACACAACAACATTGTTGGACAACAAGGAAGGTGAATGGGTTATAGAAGATGTGAGATCACAAGCCTTTCCATCTTTAAAAAATTTATAAGTGTTGTGGTGAGCATCATATAGGGAATGACGAATAATTTGGTAAGGGACCCTGATAGTAAATATACACAATTGAGAGGAGACACATCACATTCCAAAGTATATTGAAATGCCCCAATGGAAATGGTGATAACATAATGCTCAGTGACATGTAGATGAGGACCATATTTTGTAACCAAACCTGATATGGGGAGTTGCAAATAGGAGACTAAATATCATGGGAAATTATATTTATTTGGATACCATTATCCATAATTAGGGTGGTGATTCTATATTTAATTTGATAATTATGAACATATAGGAAAACTAGTTGATGTTGGAAGGATTTGTTGTACATGAACGAGAGTGTAGGATCCGGGGTGGTGGGATTGGGTAACAAAATTGGAGGACTCAAAAAATTGGTAGAAGAGTGAGATGAGGTAAATGGGATTTGATAGGAACAATAATTATAAAAGTCATCTCCACGTAATTTTTTCCCAAGCAAATAAATAGAGACCCTTGAGAAATATCAATGACAAAGTGTAAAAATTAGTGTCCAATGTTTAGCTTGGATTTAAGATATGTAGCAATTCTAGTTAAGTTTCATAGATATAGCATATTAGGAAACAAACAGATCATACCACTATCAAGGACATAATAAATTCAAAAGTCCCTATGTTTTCCTATGGGATTTGATTATTTACTTTGATAAGTCAACAGGATTGGATGAAGGTTACCATAAAATGAAAGCATTGTTATCTTTCTGTTTAAATGAAACACTTTCATGAGTATGGCTTAACTCTACACAAATAGCTCCTGTGACCTATTACTTAACTCTACACAAATAAAATCTCATGTTGAAATGCTACAGTACCGCGCTTGGATATGTGAATCAAATTGCAAGTTAACTCACCATTTTCTCCTTTATTTTGCAAATAAACCTCAAGTGTTTTATTGACTAAATGATCTTGGATCTATTTCTGATGTTCTGTCATATCTGCATACAAAATTATCTCCTTTTTTCTAGGCAGGGAATGTTCAACCTCTTCCTTCAGCCTTCTGAGAAGAAATGGTCTAAGAATCAAATGAAGCTTTGAAATTACTTGGAAAAATACTTCTTATAAATGCCCAATCGAAATTTCAAATACAACGACCAAAGGACAATAAACTGCTTATAGATTCCTATCTATTGCATAATAAAATGTAAACTTACTTGAACTCTTCTTTTCTCTTCAATTTCTTCCTGCTTCATCCCATTGCTTTGTTTCCCAGATAGATCAAACATTCATCTAGAAGTTAGTGTTCCAAGGAATTCAAAGAGGATCTAGGAATTTTCCAACAAGAAATTCCCTTCCAAGTAAGTGTAAATTACTAAATACGGTTCTCTCTTCCAACATGTCTCCTAAATGGCTGGGCACACCCTTCTTTCTGAACATAGCAAGAGCATTCACTGTTACAAAGCATAGCTTCTCCAACTAATGTAAACTCCTCAAGGCTTGAACCTCAATCAGGATAGAACAACCCATATACATACTTCTAGGAGGTGTGGCCTCCCTATGGACTGAAGTACCGTTGAATGCTAGCCTCCAATGATGATACAAGCCTACCCAAGACCATATACTGAAGCTTCAAGATTGTTTGGAGGCATAAATGGCTAATGTGATGCCCTAATGCATAGGTCTTAGGCTCACTTGAAATACTTTCCATGCTCGGAATTACCTTAACGTTGCTGAATCAATGATTTTCACCGCTGAACCTCTTCAATAGACCACCCAGATCTGAGAAATAGTATTATCCACCACTATTTAAGTGCCCACAACTGCTACAATATGCCCATAGTTATTCTTTAAGGGTTGTCTTAACTTTCAGATCTTCCCAGAATTCAAGGAGGCATGCTTACTACTGATTTGGGGGGGAATTAATCCCTTTTACCTCCAATTCATGGCACATAATTCACAGTGTAGGGGTGCTACTACTTCAAAACGGGCCTAGCTTTGATATTGGATGCTTCTTTGATGTCAAAGCATCGTCCAGAATTGGTTTTCAAATCCCAAAACTGTTGTTTACTCACTGGAATTGCACAAATCTGTTTGGAAAGTGCCCAGGATACTGATAATTTATGCCCATAGCTTATACATTAATGCTGAAGAATATGGGACATGTCCTTTTGACTGTTATTCACATCACATTCAACTCAGAATGCTGTATTTTATTCTCATACTTGTGGGAAACTTAATCAGAATGCTATTTCTTATGCCCAGACTTGTGGGAAACTTATTGAGTTACAATTTTAACACATAGAAGAATTTAGAGGATGAGTCTAAGTGTAATGATTTAGGGCATCCATGAACCACTAGGGCATTATCGTTGTTCATAATCACCCAACCAAATCGTTCATGCCAAGTCAAGTCACCAAAAACCATGTTCTAACACTATTTAAGTGCTCATAACTGCTACAATATGCCCAGAATTATTGTTTAAGGGTTGTCTTAACTTTCAAATATGCCCATGATTCAAGTATGCATGTTTACTACTGATTTGGGGTGGGATTTATCATTTTTACCTCTGATTCATGGCCCGGAATTATAGTTTAGGAGCGTTGTTGCTTCAAAGCAGGCCCAACTTTGAGATTGGATGCTTCTTTGATATTGAAACATGGTTGAGAATTGATTTTCAAAGCCCAGAATTTGTTGTTTACTCACTGGATTTGCACAGATCTATTTGGAAAGTGGCCAGGATACTGATTCTTCATTCCCAAAACCTATAGATTAAGGCTATAAGAGTATGGGATAGGTCCTTCTAATTGTTATTCACATCACATTCAACTCAGAATGTTGTTTCTTATGCTAAAAATTGTGGGAAACTTATTGAGTTCCAGTCTTAACACATAGCAGAATTTGGAGGATGAGTCTAAGTGCAATGATTTAGGGCATCTATGAACCACTAGGGCATCATCATTGTTCATAATCACCCAAACAAATAATTCATGCCAAGTCAAGTCACCAAAAACCATGATCAACTAATGCCTCAACAATGCCACCACCTTCAAAATTTACTCATTTCTATAATAAATGTAAAAAGCAATTTCATTTCTGAAAAAAAAAATTGAAATCAAAACAATACAATAAAAGTTAAAGAAAAAAAAACATTTCAGCTGGAATTTGAAGAAAAAGCATTTCAGCTGGCAAAATTTTTTTTTTTTTAACAGTAACAGAGTAAAGGATTATATTTATAAAGTTGTGCACAGCTATTCATTACAGACTTTCAAACAGAGTTTTTAACAGTGCAGAGATATCTGGACCAACTATCACTATAATGACTATCTGCATTACATTACAAGCTCTGAGCTTGGTCTTCCTGAAATTATCCAGCATAGAGCTGGAATAGACCTTAACAAACTGACTACAAAGGATTATACAAAAATGCATTAACCAAAATGAGCAAAATTTTTGAAACCTGGGCTGTGCTAAGTCCTAGCCTTTCTTCCTTATCTGAGCAGAAGAAGCATCCACCATAACCTGGTTAATTTCCTGATTTACCGTTGGGTTTTCATGCACCCAGCTTCCCTGAGTTGCTCCAGTGAAAACGGCCATGTCTTCCTGCAACCTATCAACTTTCCCCATTAATTCAAAAATATTTCGTTCCAGATCATCAATTCTGGAATCCTGGCAGGATAACTGTGTGCACACATGGGTTATGTCCGACGCCATTTCTGCATTCTAATTTACATTGGAGCAAACCGCGTTGTATGTATTCCGGACTGCAAACTTGATGTCAACCAACATTCTGCTCAAGGCGGCTATGGTCGCCCTAATTGACTGCATAGTTTCCCAGTTATACGCCTGAGCCAGCAGAAGACGAGGAGGAGGGGTGTCGAGATCACCGAGGGAGAGGCGGCTCAGAGCTTCAGGCAGATGGGGAGGTCGAGCCATCGCGGAGGGAGGAAAAGAGAGGGCGGGTGGGAGAGTTAAGAGAGCCCCGTGGGAACTGACACCGAGGGAGAGAACGAGGTGACAGGTGGAGGAGCGAACGGGGTGGCGTGTGGGTGAAGACGAGGAGGAAGGAGTGGGTTGGAGACCATAGTTTAATAAAGGGTAAGGGTGGTCCCTCGTGACCAAGACCCTAACCAAAAAACCCATCTTATAATCAATGAACCAAGGCATTTGGGCATTAGGGGATGTAATGAAATCCCAATACTCCATTATGATCCTTGATTTGCCCGATTTCGAGCATGATTCCGTGGTTCGCCGCTAAATCATCCATCCTGTTGTTCTCTCGGAGGATGTGAAAGAAGGATGCCTTTGAGAGGATTGTATTGGCTTTAATTCTTTGCATGTATCTGTCGGCTTTTGAGCCTGGTGAGGCATATCCTCTTCGCATGATTTGGATGACGTGCCTGGAGTCTCCGTAGATTTTGAGATAGTCTATGTTGTAGTTGGAGGCCATATCTAAAGAGAGAATGAGAGCTAACCATTCTGCCTCATTATTTGTTTTCCTACCTAGTCCCCATGAAAAGGCTGCGATTTTAATTCCTCCGGGATCAAAAAGAATCCCACCCGCACCTGCCACCCCAGAGCTGGCAAAATTAATTAAGATGTGAACAATGTTTTTCTTTAGTAATACTGGAATCTTGAACCTATGTTTTTAATGGCCTCGAGAACGAGTACTATATCGAAAAATTATTCAATCCAATCCAATAGAAACACTGAAGTGATGTGAGATTACTTTCCATGTGCACTTTTACATAATCTCAAAACTTGCTTGCAGTCTACAGCCATGGTTGGCAATTCATAATCACTCACCTTGTACAAAATCTTGAGAACCAACTATTACTGGTTGAATTTAGTCTGAGATTCCCATAGGCTGGTAAGGAATTGCCGTCCATGCCAAATACACTCTGGAAAATAGTAATACAAAATATTTATTTTGATGAATAATTTATATAATAATATTCTTAGCAATTTATAATTACTTATTAATGGCAAGTAGTTTACATGAAAATTTTATTGACCCTACAAATATTGCTAGGTAGGGGAATGATGTTGATAATTTGAAACAAGAAGACAAATCCAATTTCAAAAAGAGCAATCAGTTGGCTGAGCATTAAATCGTATGATATCCATAACAATCTACAACTGTTGGAATAGATAGAAGCCTCTATACAAAGAAGAATGATGACCAAGATAGTATATGAAAATACACTTATTGTAACTGTCCAGGAAAAAGGATTGTTTTGAAAGGAAACATCAATATATTTTAATAACCAGCAAATGCTCACAAACATGCAACTAGCGTAAATGCCAAACAAAATACATTTGTAAATTTACATTGAGTACCATACAATATATTTTTAAACAAAATCGTAAACGTAACTCAGCCCTCAGCTCAAGTGCATCACAAGATGGATGGGAAACATTTAGGTCATTATTGTGCTCCTGGAATACTTAGATCAATCAACAAAATAAAAACCAAAATGCACTTGTAAATTGGACATCGACTAGCATACAATATATTTTTATACAAAAACAGAAATGCAACTCAGCCCTCAGCTTAATTGCATCAAGAGATGGATGGGGAATGTTTAGGTCATTATTATGCTCATAAAATATGCAAATCAATAAAAAAAATAGAAACCAAAATTCAAGATGCTAATTATGATCCCCAAATCTAAAATGATGGCACATTTGATGCATTTTAAGACGGATCTTCTAGACACTAAAATAACAACAGAACTTGGAAAGCAGAAGGAAAAAACAAGGGAGAACATGGAAAGCAGAAGGAAGAAACAGGGAGAGCCTAGGAAACAATCTTGGAGCTGTTTTGGCAACAATAGGTAGAGGCTGCAGGTCCCAATCATTCCCCATAGAAGGATGATATACTTGACAGTGATGGCTGGTCATCTCTCTGCAAAATCAACACATTTGAACAATATCAGATAAATTTCATCAAACAAGAAACTCAACATCAAGATCAAGTTGGAAAATACACTACACATTACAAAAAATGATACTAAAAAAATACAGTAACCTATACTACTTTCCGATCACCTTCCCATGTGATATTTCGGCCTTGAGTTTATTAAGTAATTTCAAGCAACTTTGTGACATGATACATTTACCCAGATAAGTCATTCAAATCATAGTATTCAAGACACATTGCCACTACTATAAACTATATGAAATAAGTTCAACTCTAGAATTTCCATTGTAGTTAGGTATTCAGTGGATGACATGAAGTAATCTGAGATCCTAAACACAAAAGTTCTACATCCAGTTGCAAACTTTTCATACTTCAATTGAAGTGCATTAAAAGTGACTTGCTTAGCAAATAAAATCACTCTAGTTAGAGCCCAACAGTGTGCAACAAAAATTGTTATAACAAAAGAATATCAACCAGCAGCTCGAGGTTAATAATTTAGCTGTGACTGCAAATGAGTGATGCAACCCACACCTGCTATATTTATTAAAGTGATTGAGATAAATATCCTTTTAAGGAGTCCTGAAAGCCTACATCATAGATTGCGATGATAATCCATTACAGTGGGTAATACAACTTATGCATGCTCAACTTTATAAGAAGTGGTCCAAGATAGAAACCTCTTAAACTAGTCTGCAAAAGCACACTTGAGATATTACTCTAGAATGGCACAAGAATGGCACAAGAATAGGAGGATATTGCAAGTAAAAGGGTTCCCTCAAATAATGTTTACAGTAGTTGGTAGCAATAAATAAAGACATAATTTAGTAATGGACATTGTACATGTAATACTCCAAGGACCCCGTGTGTTTCATTTATAAAATTCCTTGATAAGGTCACATATAAACCCATATATGCTCTTGTATAGTCAAGTTTTCCTATTAGTCTCTCTGTTTTGAATTTTTCATTTATGTTACACACTTTCTGTCAACGACATGTTTTTCCTCTCTATCTAAACGAAAGTACCTCAATAACCAAGTTTATAACCAATAGGGTACATGGCCTTCCAAGTTTCTAGAAAGCACAAGAGAAAGAAGGATTATCCCAACATTTATGATCAATATGGTACCAAAAGAGGGGGTTGTGGAGTTGTTCTATCTCTGATCAACAACCCTTAGGTCTATTTCACATGGAAAACAATCACTAGTCCTTGATGCACAAGTATACCAAGGGTGAATGCACACTTGATACCATGTTTGTTGCTGAATTTTGTCTACAGGGGTTCAAGTTCAATTGGTGTAAATTTCTAATAAGTGAGTTGCTACAAGCCTTCAACAATGCTTGTGCCTCATCAACATATTTGAATTTTGGATATTTGTTAGTTACATTCACCATGTAAAGGGGCAGCCTCTAGAGGGTCAAGACCTCCACCCCACCACAAATAGAAGAGTTATAGAGCTTCAATTCAACTTTTGGAAGAGTTGCAAGGATGTGTAGAATCTTGTGTTTGATGATGCATCATTTGGTAAGTGGTGTGACCATCCCATTGCGATCACACCCCCCATCCTGAGGATTTTGCAAGCATTGTTGGATCCCGATGTCGTCAATATCTAGTTCAAGATGAATAAGGATAATACTTTTGTGTGATTTCATGGATAAGAACCAGATATATTATGTGATGTAGCCTTACCCAACTACTTAATGGAACATATTTTTGACTGGGAGGTTTCACTATGGACAGAGTTCTGAAAATCTAATACCACATAGGGTTCGACATTTATGTTGCGTGATACCATTCCCAAAGCTTCATACCAAGCAAACATTGAAGAAAATAAGGTCTCTTGGATGTGAAAGGCAAGAGAAAGGATTGTCTACTTTAGATTATAGCTCCGTTTTTGAGGTTGGTTAAGATTCTAAAGTCCAAAAACTATTAGTCATGCTTACAACTCTGAAATCCTAACTTGGTTTAGTTCATGGGTAAGTATATCAATTCCTTAGATTTAGTTGTGGGTTTATTGTAATTTAACACTCCCAAGAAGCCTCATGTGATGTGGCCATTGAGTCAACACCCCACCAAGGTTACTAACCAATCTGTAGGATCCTCAATAGCTAAAGCATATTCAAGGAAAACAATGTCTTTAGCAATAGCAATATCAACCATCCCCCATTCCCACCACCCTCATTTTGTAGGAACTCAAGGATTTCATTTCTAAGCATGACCTTGGCTTGGTTGAGTAAACCCTCAAGCCCTTCCAAGATTTTGATAACCCTAATTCTATGGTGTCCATCACCAACATTGATCAGGAGTAATCAAGGTCTATTCAAAATGTCCCAAGGTTGTCAATGGGGAATGATGTGGTTGGTTGAGCGCAAGTGTGAAGAGGTGGGAAACCTTTGACTCCCCACCACACAACTGCAAGAAACAAATATGTGCACAACCATATGTGGAAAAATAATAGTACATCATGGAGGTAGTGTCGTAGTTGGTGGTGGAGGTGAGAATCCCCCACATCATCCTCCTACTTGTGGACAATGTCAAAGGGAAATCTATTCTCTCTCATCTACTTTACTTTCTTTCTTTATGAATTCTTTTGCAAAGTAAGGATTGCTTGGAGAACTTTTAACTAGTCTCAAAGGAACTAGGATGTGGACCAACCCACTATCAATGCACTTGCTTCCATGATTAATAACAAAATAAATGATGCATTTTCCCTTAACAAAACAACAAAAGGATAGTACGGCAAGCATTTATATTTTAGCCTGACAAGAAAAGCGATTTGACCATAAAGGCCAACCTAAAATTAAAAGAACTAATGTGATATGGTTCTATTTGACAGAAGGATGTCATTTCATAATCATCCATCATTGCTTCATATATATTTGAGTTGATTTCTTTTAATGTTAGTCCTTGAATAATCATCATTGTTCGCAGATCTGTGACCAACCCATATTTATGTCATATCTTTGAACATTGCGACCCTCTACATATGTAATCCCTTGTAGTTGTAGCTCATATAAGTGTTTCGATTAACATGATTTGGGTAGATATCGACTTCTGCAAAATTTAGTTTTGGCATAGAAAAGCCTCGGAGAATGTATGTTTGAAAAAAAAAATTGATAAAGGATTTGATAAAAAAAGGGTTGGATAAAGATTTTTGTCGGTGGGTTGAAAAAGAGAAAAGGTTTGGTTACAACCAATTGCATATAAATAACACATGTGCCCTTGTTTCCTTGTTTAATTTATAAATAACACATGCATCAACAATAATTGGTCTAATTCTCTAAGGTGACTTGTAATAGCATAACTAAAGCGAACAACAAGCTCTCTATCTAAGAAAATGGTACTCCCTAAAGAGACAATGTCTAGAAAATTCTTGTAGTCTTTGTTGCAAACTCGAGATTCACCATTCACGTTTGAAAATATATACTTATGCATAGTTTCTCTAAGAAGCAAGTAGTTGCAGAAGCTAGTGGGATTACAGAGACAACAGGAAAGGGCCCTAATATTCATGGATGGATTAATGATATTGGCATAAAAGGAATAATCCCACAACCATTTGCAAGGTCTTTCCATTGATTCAATGACATTAGTGTCTCTTGTACTATTTGAAATCGTTGTAAACCAAGAAACGATTTTGATAGTGAAAGTATTGTGAATGGTCCGGATAATGGATCATTACTATGGTAATGAACAATGTGTACAATTCTTTTGGAGAAATATTACTCATAACACTTGGTAACTAGACATTATGTAATAAAAACATGATTGTAGCTTGTCTTGAGGGGGTTTCTGAAATTGTAGAATTTATGGGCAGTTCAAGAGGGTTATGACTTGAAGGTACATTTCCTAGAAGTGTTAAAGAAAGTGGAGCTTCTAGGCAAGTTGATTGCGGTTGGATAGAAAAGGCATCCCAAGGATTAGTTGCTTTTGTTTTGATCTCTCTAGTTAAGATGGCCAACATCTAGCATACAAAATATAAAACTATAATTTTTCATTAAACATCTACAATCATTGAGTTTGTTTCTATCATTCATTCTCTCATCACTACATCCACGAATTTCTTAGATGAGTTTGTTTCTATTCTTCATTGAGTTAAACAAGGAATAATAGCCACAAATTTCTTAGATGAGTGCTCTATGACATTAATTCCAGTGTGCTATTATTGATAGATTTGATGCATGTTTTGGTGAATACATGCAAGTTGCATTTGAGTTTACATGCTAGAGACAGAAGATAAGGACAAGAAAATAGTAGGCAAGGTTGCATGGCAGTGAGTTGTTACAGCATATCTGGTGGTCAAAATTAGTAAATAGTGTATCAATCAGAGTAGTGCTTTGTTTGAGGATAGCTCCAGCAGTTTTGTGATCTATAATTTATTGATGTATATGTAACTTTGGAATGTATTTCATATATATGTATATTGTATTCCTATAGAGATGTTATTATTCCTCTATATGGAAGTGTCGTCATTTATATTGTAAGTGTCGTAACTTATACTTGATGGGTTATTAGACCACCTTGTTGGGGTCGGCCCTGTATAAGTCATGTGGGTCGAAGGGTTATTAGACCACCCTATTGGGGGTTGGCCATGTGGGTCAAAGGGTTACTATACCACCAAGTGTGGGGTCGGCCCGGATTAAGTTAACCATGGGTTAATATAGACATGTAGGCCCCATTAGTTTATTGGGCAGGACAGAACAAGTATAAATAAAGATCGGGAGATCTCTATTTGATCATTCATTCACACACTTCTCTCATTCGAAAAGTGGCGCACTTATGAGGAGGAGGATCTGTTGTTAGGATAAGACTCACTCTTGTATTCTGGTTGTATCATTGCACTATCTATCTCTGAGGAAGTTATTGGGGTTTTTCACCTTTATGGTTTTCCCCAAGTAAACTCTGTGTCTCTTGTGTGCTTGCATTATTGTGTCCATGATTGATATGCTGTAGATTTGCTGTACATTTTGATGTCTCAATTAAGATCCTATATCAAATTGAAGTAAATTCTGAAAATTTAACATGGTATCAGAGCTAGCCTGAAAGAAGGCATGATATGGCATGTATGGCACTTGTTGCACTTACGATGTTAGGGTTGATATAGCAAAAACCAGTCATCGTAGCACTTTCGCTATAAATCCATTTTGGCGAATTTTTCAGATCTAAAAATTTTACAGGTCTAAGATCAGATCCCCATGTACCTTGTGTCCAATGTACAACATCTAATTCATTGTACTTTGTGATTTATGATCTGTACAATATAGGGTTTCGGCCTCTTCCAGATCTCAGTCATAAACAGGTGACCTTGGAAAAAAGGTCATAACTTGGCATAGGAAGCTCCAAATGAAATTTAGTAAAAAGTGACAGGTAGTACACAAACTGTACTATCTTAGGAAAAATTTTCAGAGGCCGAAGTTGAACCAGTGACACGTGGCACGCCGTACAAGTTCGCTCTCCTATTTTATCCCATAAACAGGTCACGTTGCGACACTTGGCATAACTCTCTCTCAGAGAATCCAATTGAGTTCAGACCTGTCGGGATGGAAAGATGACAGGTCAGGCTATCTTAGGAAAACGTTTTAGACCCTGGGGATTGAAAAGTTCGGAGTTACACCAGAAACAATCAGGTACATATTTCTGTCATAACAGAATTATTTTTTAGCACCTTCATTCATGGCTTCCGGAATTTAGGGTTTCGGAGAAAGTTGGAATTCTTGTAATCAGAGACCACGACTGAATGCTACTCATCAAAATCTAAATTTAGAGACCAAGATCAGAATTTTTGGTTGGCCAAAAGACCGGGCTTGCTCAGACCCTAGTTCGGGACTTTGATCATAAAAGTGGAAAATTAGGGCTTCTACTAAAATGGGAATTTTTGAAATCTATGACCACGGCTGGAAGCTCCTCAGAAAAATAGAAGCTTAGAGATTTGGATCAAACCTTTTGATTGGGCAGAAGAGTGGGCTTCATCAAAACCCAGTTCGGGGTCATGTCCAGTGAATCCGAAAGTTTCAAAGGAAAAAATTGAGGAGTGAAACTTTGCAGTTTTCACATTCTGAATATACCAGCTTGATTAGCTCATCAAGGTGCATATTTCTATCCTTTCGGAAGTTTGAAATTCAAAGCTTGAATTTTTGGGGTTTCTCTGACAAACCCTATTACAGCTCTAGATCCAGTTCCTGCAAATCAAGTGGATTGGTTTAATCCTAGAAGAGGATGGATTGGTCACCTGCATAAGTGAAGAAGTTCCTGTTTCAGAGGGAGATGAGGCTAAGGCCTTACATAAGAAGATTACAAGCAATATCGACAGGTATGACTCATCTAGGTATGTCTCGAGATTTGTTCATGATTAAGTTTATGATATGTTTGTCTTCATGTTATTACGGTTAGAACAATCTTGATTTTAGACTTGTCGTATCACCTCAACAAAATTATGAATGCATTCACTTATGATTTTACTAATGCATTATGGTGTTGTATGAGGTTTATGTTGTCCGCTCACATGAAAGGTACACCAAGAAAGACAAATCATGTTCTAGTTCAAGAACATATGATCATGATAACATGAAGACAAAGATTCATCCATTGTCATGGATCACTTAGAAGATCTACTTACGAGGTATGTAGAACTTGGTTCTACAATGGATAACTTATAAGACATGCAGGTTACTAGCACAAGTCATTGAAGAGAACCAGAAGACATTATGCGGGTATGTTAGACATAACTAGCTAGCATGCTAATCCAGGTATTTTTTTCCTATATCAAGCTAGAATCCTACCTTGTGTTAGGATCTTATACTGTTGTGTTGTTGATAATGATTATTCATGAAGTCATCGGTTTGAATAGTCATGGTTGTATGCATATTATGTTTCTTACCATAATTGATGATATGGCTAACCAGAAGAATCATGAAGGTATAGGTTTGAGTAATCATGGGTTTATGCATTGATTTAATTAATCAGAAGAGTCCTATGACCAAATAAGAATATGCATGAGTAAAAGAAGACTTCCCTGAAACCTTGAATACTAATGTTTATTATCTGTGAATGATCATGACTATACATGTTTAAGATTATTGTGTTTTGATAGTATTAAGATTATACTAATAAATGTGTGATTATGTATGAGACCTCAAGAATAACACAATGATGATACTAATAAGCATGCATAGTTATTAAAGATAGATATAAGTTCAAGGATAGGTAATCCAGGAAGCAAAGATCAAGAGGGAGCACACTCCAGTTGTTCCTGCAAGAAATCAAAGGAGCACACTTCAGTAGTTTCTGCAAGGATGTAGATATTCAGAGGGAGTTGACCACTTCTCTCAGTCCACATTAGAATGGAGTTGCAAAGACTGAGAGGGAGTCAACCCAACAACCAAACAAAGATAAGTATTTGAATTGTCATTTCCTACATATTTGTTTGTTTAAATAATGTTATTCAATGATGTATATGCTTATGTTCCTAGGATTAGGTTGTGTATTATGCATATTATAATAGTTGCATTGATGAACAGTATACTACTAATATACATGGGTAAGTGGTCTATGGCACTGTACAACATTCCATTGCTACTTATCTAGAATGAAACCTCTTTGCTGACATGTTAGGAGTCGTGCACACTCTTAACAATGTTCTGGTAGAGATTGGAAGGCATCTAGAAAGTTACGGGATATGGATAAATGTTGTATTGAAGCATTGGCCAAGATAATTGCATGACTGTATGACATATTTCTTTATGTGTAAGAATTTGTTCTGAAAACTATGAGATGTTTTCTAATCATGCAATTTAACTTGGTGTGTAGGAAAGATTGTATACCATCACCTACAAAAGAAGGACTACAACATTTGTTCAAGCAATAAAGTTATCTATTGAAAATATTGAAGATATTGAAGTTCCTAGGATCTGGGAAGAATGCCATGATCGAGGAGTACCAGTCGATCATGAAGATGTTTGGGATGCAGTCCCAAGACCTGAAGGGGAGTCTGTAGTGACTTCCAAGAGGACCTACAAGATCAAGCATGCTGCAGGTGGTAGCATGGAGACTTTTGCTCCTATAGCCAGATACACTTCCATTAGATCAGTACTTGCTTTGGCTGTAGTGATGAAGTGGAAGATACACCAGATGGATTTCAAGACAGCTTTCTTGAATGGTGTAGTTGAAGAAGAAGTGTATGTGGAGCAACCACTTGGTTCTGAGACAAATGACAGTGAGTCATATATGTGCAGAACTTGGTATGGTAGGATAGACAGCTTTCTATCCAGTTTGGGATTTACCAAGAGTAAAGCGGATTCCAACCTTTACTACAAGGTTGAGGAAGGCAATCCAGTGATATTACTATTTGTATGTGGATAACCTGTTTGTAATAGGTGAGGATAGATTGATTGCCGACATGCAGTGGAAGCTTGCTGCTGAGTTCGAGATAAAGAACTTGGGTATGATGCACTACTTTCTTGGTATGGAGGTGTGGCAGAGTGTAGATGGAATCTTCCTTGGACAAAGGAAGTATGCAGTAGAGATCCTGAAGAGGTTCAGGATGATGGACTGCAAGGACATGGCCACATCTATGGAATCGACCCTGAAGCTTCTGTGTGATGCTTCATCTGATCCGATTGATGTCACAGTGTATCGTCAGATGTTTGGGTACTTGATGTAACTGAAAAACATGAGACCAGATATTTTCTTTGTGGTGAACACATTGAGCCAGTTCCTGACGGATCCGAGAGATGTTCACCTAGTTTTTGTGAACCATATTCTGAGGTACCTGAAGGGTACGGTTGATTATGGGATCAAGTATGATGCGAATCAAAAGTTTAACCTGCAGGGTTATGTTGATTCAGATTGGGCAGGCAGTGCTGCAGATAGGAAGAGCACATCTGGGTGCTGCTTCAATATGGGATCAAGTGTGATCTCTTGGTTTAGCAGGAAGCAGTCCTACGTAGCACTGAGTATGTTGCAGCCTATTCAGCTAGTTGTGAGGCAGTATGGCTACGGAAGCTACTGTTTGAGTTATTTGATCTCCCATTGGATGCTACTGGTATCTTCTGTGATAACCAGAGTTGTGTGAAGCTGTCTGAGAACCCAATATTTCATGACAGGTCGAAGCACATAGAGATCAAATATCACTATATCAGGGATATGGTATAGAGAGGAGTAGTGAAGCTCCTGTATGTTGCGACAAACGAACAAATTGCAGATGTGCTGACGAAACCACTAGCCAGAGTGAAGTTTGAGTACTTCAGAGAGAGGCTTGGTGTTCTTCGGATTGATGACACTTCGAGGAAGAAGTGATGGACACATTTGCAGAAGCCATTCCAAGCATGTTGGAAGGAGGATCCTTCACATAGCTGTGGATGTAAGCGCTGGATGATGAGCATCAGGACGATGCTCCAGTTACTGCTCTGTATCTGCATCAGGAGGATGTTGGATATGATCAGTTGGATAATTTATATGTATATGTATGTACGCATCATGTTGGATGCTGGATATGATCGATTGGATCATTTGTATGTATTTTGTATATGCATCATGTTGGATGCTTCAACCATGTATCTGTATATGTATCAGGTGGATACATTGTATGATCAGGTAGATCATGTATGATCAGGTGGATCATGTATTTGTATTTGTATCAGGTGGATACATTGTATGATCAGGTGGATCATGTATGATGATATGTATCAGGTAGATACTTGGTATGCATCAGGTAGATGCATGATATGATCAGGATGATCGTGGATGACGAGCTTCGGGATGTTGCTCCAGATGATATGCAACAGGATGTTGCAGTGATGATGATCAGGATGATCATGTGTACATCAGGATGATATATGGTGAGTATCAGGTTGATACTCTATGGCTGTGGATCAGGTTGTGCAGATGAGCATATAATTTGGCCCTGGGAGATTTGCAGATAGTCTTTCGAGGTTTTTCCTATGGCATGTAATTTGGCCCTGCGATATCTGGAAAATGCTCTTTCGAGGTTTTGCTCTGGGAGGACATATAATTTGGCCCTGGGAGATCTGCAGATAGTCTTGCAAGGTTTTTCCTATGGAATATAATTTGGCCCTGGGATATCTGGCAGATTCTCTTTCGAGGTTTTGTCCTATGGCATATAATCTGTCCCTGGGAGATCCGATAGGTTGGGGTGTGTGCCCGTAATAAGTCCTGGGATGCTCTTGCGAGGTTTTTCCATGACCACATATAATCTGTCCCTGGGAGATCCTATAGGTAGAGCTGTGTGCTCGTAACATCCTGGGATGCTCTTGCAAGGTTTTGTGGTGACCACATATAATCTATCCCTGGGAGATCCTATAGGTAGAGTTTGTGCTCGTAACAGCATGGGATGCTCTTGCAAGGTTTTGTGGTGAGGTCACATATAATATGGCCTTGGGAGATCCTATAGGTAGAGATGTGTGCTCGTAACAGCCTGGGATGCTCTTGCAAGGTTTTGTGACGCACGTAATAAGTCCTGAGGATTCCACAGTATGGCCAGTGATGATGAAGACCTGCAGGTGGTGGGCCTACATCCAGTATGAAAAAAGACTAGCTCTGTAGAACTTCCTATGATGAGTAGATTCAGAGATTGATTGAGATAGCAACAGCAGTGACAATGACGATGATTCGAGGATGATGATTCGCAGATGATGATCCAGAGAAGAAGACTTGTGCTAGTAGATCTGTGTCGAGAAATACTTTCCTAGTTAAGAGGGAGTGTTGATGTATATGTAACTTCGGAATGTATTTCATATATATGTATATTGTATTCCTATAGAGATGTTATTATTCCTCTATATGGAAGTGTCGTCATTTATATTGTAAGTGTCCTAACTTATACTTGATGGGTTATTAGACCACCTTGTTGGGGTCGGCCCTGTATAAGTCATGTGGGTCGAAGGGTTATTAGACCACCCTATTGGGGGTTGGCCATGTGGGTCAAAGGTTTATTAGACCACCAAGTTTGGGGTCGGCCCAGATTAAGTTAACCATGGGCTAAGCTAGACATGTAGGCCCCATTAGTTTATTGGGCAAGACAGAACAAGTATAAATAGAGATCGGGAGATCTCTATTTGATCATTCATTCACACACTTCTCTCATTCGGAAAGTGGCACACTTATGAGGAGGAGGCTCTACTGCTAGGAGAAGACTATCTCTTGTATTCTGGTTGTATCATTGCTCTATCTATGTCTGAGGAATTTATTGGGGTTTTTCACCTTTATGGTTTTCCCCAAGTAAACTCAGTGTCTCTTGTGTGCATGCATTATTGTGTCCATGATTGATATGCTGTAGATTTGCTATACATGTTGTTCTCTCAGTTAAGATCCTAGATCAAATTGAAGTAAATTCAGAAAATTTAACATGGTATCAGAGCTATCCTGAAAGAAGGCATGATATGGAATGTATGACACATGTAGTAGCAAGGTTACATGAACCGTGGGTGCGATCGGAATCGGCTAAAGAATCCGATACGGGTGGAGCACTCACCCCAGAATTAGGAATCGGGGATTTAGAACCCTAACCCTAATTAACCCTAATTATCCTACATTTATCCTACATAAATAGATTTAGATTTGTCAAAATGAGGTGGAAGAATCCGAGAATCTGATTTGGGTGTGGTTAGGCCTAGGGCTGAATCTGGTAACTAGTGTATTCTTGAAAGGACAGTGCTATAGTGACCTATTTACAGTGGATTAGAGTATTGTTTGTCTGGATGGCAGTGAAGTGCTACAAGCACAATGAGTAAACATAAGTGAAACTTGGCAAGGAGTGATGTGATAAGTATAGCTAGTAGGATTTTCCTATTATTGAGCCACATCCATAGAGTACAGTGCACCAAAGGGATAGTCTACAACAGACTAGGGAATTTGTCTTTAGCAAATAGCAGTATTTCAAGCAAAATACCTTGAAGGGACAGTGCTGTAATGTGTTCTTTTAAGCAGATATGAGCCTCATTTTCAGAAGCACCATTGATTGTGAGAAAGGGTGCTCTGTTTCAGGGCTGTTTCCAGCATACATGACAGTTATACCAAGTGAAACAGTAGTTTCATGCACCTTGATGACCTTTTCTTTGATTTGTTGTTTATATCTTCAATGTGTGCATGCTGAAGACAACTAAGAGGAGTACCGATGCTCCTCAATCATGTTGTTACAGCCGATGGTGATTAGTGGATTTGGTATTTCCAGAAACAGTAGTTGTACTTCTGGGGTCAGGTCAAGTTTGTGGAGAGAGGTGACATGTAAATATTCTTAACTCACCCCCAAATAGTTTATTTGTAACTAATCTATCAACCAAGCTATAATTTTTTGAATGCACATGTTTATAGGTCCATCAGTGATGTTGTGCAAAATATTTCCTAGAACAGACCTGCAAATATTCATGTCGTTGACTGTTGTTATGAAGGCAGAGAGACAAAGGAAATAATCCATAGTTTTCCCAAAATTGGAAACTGAGCCTCCTACTGCTATCCTTTATGCATAGAACAAACCTGTGACTTATAATAAGGATCCTATAAGTGCTCAGAACAATACTAGACCTGGATATCACACTATTTTCTACTGCTTAAGACGCTACAATGTGCCTAGAATGCTTATGTAGCCCACAGGACTAATCGATAATTTGTTTACAGCTACTCAACACATAGATCCGCCCAGGAATCATACCCATAACTGTTCAAAGGCTCAAGTTTTCTTCTTCAGTCCAAACTCATGCTCATAAAACTTAGGAATTAGCCCAGGTTAGCTCAGCAAACATCGAATTGACCACCCATGCAAAAGTGGGGTAACAGTCCTAAAGAAATATCTTCTATCACGAAACAATGTTTTTTATTAATGTATTCTTACTAAGGCTATAAAGATCCCATCTGAATTAAATCTCTTCATACAAATAAACCATTTCTATGCCTAGATCTATAAAGGTAGTATTCTCCAAGTAAAATAACTCTAGATCTATCCATTTAATTGATCATCCTCAAGAAGGTTCTTCCCCTAAGAAATCTACCTCGCTATCCTCACTGAAGAACGAAAGACATGGAAAATGTAATGAAAGGGGAAAGGAAGATCCTGCTAAGAAAAATGATTCTCTTCATTAAGAGGGTGTAGAGTTTTCTCCCAAATTTCAAAGGGTGGAGCCCACTAAATATCAAGAACTTGAGCCCAAATTTACAATCAATTCCCAACCAAAAAAAGTATAAGGAACGGCCTTTCTTTGGAGAAAAACCTTAGTAATTACAAAAATGCAATTTGACAATTAAGTTTGTCAAGATTTGAAACATCTAAAACTAGTTCACTAGGCATAATTAATTTTCCCAGTAATCTAACATGGAAGACTATCATAAAATAAGTAGTAGTTTGTAATGAATAACAATGTGGTCACCATTAGACTTATGGTTAGTGTGCCTTATCTTCTTCACCATATGGTAGGTGTTCCTTATCTTCTTCACTATATGGCGAGATACATTTTTCCCATAAGGGAAAGGTGCACATTGTGAGGAACTTCCTTGTTAGTAAGTCCAAGGAGTGAAAAATCCTAGAGCACTCCATGAAATAGTGTTGACATTGATATGTATCCAGTGGGCAATTCAAAATCACCCAATGGCACCCAAAATGAATTTTTTTAACCACATTTTAGAACTAGAAAATAGTGTCCAAGTCTATTGCTCCATTCATTAACAAAATCAGTAAAAGAAAATCATCAATAAACACACAACTTGAAACATTCAAGCAATACACCAAACATTTTTAACTGGAGAATCCTAATGGGAAAGAAACTCCAAATGGCATTTAGATGTTTGTTTTGCATTGCAATCTTGCACATCATTTGTACATTGGGATATATCCTCCTACAATCATGAACTTCCCTCAATTGGCTTTGCAGCTTTCATGCCATCTCAATATCCACATTATCTCTCTAGACAATCCAACTTCCTTGGCTATGGTTGTCCTTTCCTTCTATGTTTGTCTTTGCCCCAGCTTTATTTCCTCCCTCTTGGCTCTTGGATTTGACATTTTCCTCACTTGACTCTCGGATTGAACATTGGATTTAGCTTCAGACTACCTTGGCTTGTGGCTCATGCTTGCATTTGTTGATGATCATATTGGCCCAACTAATCTATTAGCTCTAAAGCTTGAGACTTCCTTGTCACACATTCAATATCTCCTGCTTATCCCATCCACCCTATATTTCTCTTAAGATGAGAGGCTTAGGCCAAGATTCTGTAGTGGTCAGTTACCTTGAACCTTGTAACTTTCGTGCACTAGGAGACACAACACTAATCAAGCACCCATATGGTCACCCATGTCATCATTAGTTTCCTATGGATCTTCACCATTCCACCATCACTCCAAGCTCAAACCTTGACAAGTTAGAAGCTTCGTAGAAGTTATTAATCACATAATTGGCCACCCAATTCCATATTGGAAATCCCATAAATCTACCTTCCCTGATGTTCCAGTCAAGGAGTGATTGTGTTTCTGTGATGCAATGACCCACTGGTGCTGACAAAACAAATGGGGGCTTTACTTACCTTTCCAAAACCTAACTGGGTATCTCATCCAAAGTCTATCGATCACATCCCTTAAACCATGAGTCTGACCTCAAAAATCAAACCGCTTCCTCATGTTACTTCTCAAAATGACATGTTATTTTGAGGGACTCTTTCCAACTATTTAGTGATGAGGATGGATTGATTGGGAAGCTTTGAGTTTTCTATACTACAGTCATCGAATAGAATTTGAGGTTTCAACACCTATGTCACAACTGGATTTTGAACAACAACAAGGGGATTTGTCTTGAGGGCACCAAATCCCATCGATATCTTGTAATAAACGAATGCATGAGATTGTTGGACCTTGTCTTGATGCACATTTTGGAGTTGTCTTACCACCTTTAAATAAAAAATGTTGATGATCAGAAGGTTACAGCCTTAGATTCAGGCCACATAATGATCAAGAGACACCAAAGATGAATCTAATGCATATCACTGACCTGTATAAATGAGAGGAAATTATACAGAAACCTTTGCTAAAGCATGATCAGTGGTTGGTTTTAAGTATGACGGGTAAGAGAAACAGATGTGATTTTTACAATTAAACAAAAAAAAATTATGGACCACTGGCAGCATATATTGACTCCATAAATTTACAGTGCAAGGTACATTTTTACAACATATTTTCCAATATGACTTAGGGGCATTTCCTGTAGAAGTATATGCTTCAGGATGATGATATTTCAAATTTATCTTAAGCACTCTGTAATGCCCTTTCATGCTAGTGTATTCCTTTGACCGAATCTAGACTTATTAACATTGTAGCTGATTGCAAAATGATGATATATTATCCTTTCCATAGTTGAGAATTTGGGTGGAAGCTTTTAGGATTGAATGGATATTTCACCCATGATATTACCGACGGCAGTGGAGCAACATGATCTGATCTACAGAATCTAGACTTAAGTTTTTCTAGTGTTGATCACAACAAACCTTCCTTATTCAAATTGCAAATCATTAGCACTTTATGGAGGGAAATCCATACTTCTCGATAGAACAAAATTGTGGGATACTTTGGAAGTTCGAGTCACAGAAAATCCATTACTTAGAAATATGGGTGTTATTTCCAATTAATTGATTGAATAAAAAGTGAAAATGATTATAATGAACTACTGAAATTATAATAATTTGGACTAGGATTTGTGATATAACTTATTTAATTTTGACATGTATAACTCCCGGATTAGCAATGGCACCCGTGATTAGCATAGAACCAGTGATGTTACTTTTCTATAGTATTCAACCCTACTATTCCAGCTCCATATTTGAAAACTACAATAAGACATGTAGAAGAAAGGTTAACATGTAACTCACAGTGGCGTCAAAGAGAGACGGGACAGATGCAGCACAGCAGCTCTAAGATGACTTGATGAGACCCAATTTTCCCATTCATTGGTGTAGAAATCCACTAGAAACGTTAATCAAACTCAATGTTATAACCATATCTTGTTTGTTTTTTAATAACCATGCAGAAAATCCACAAACCCATCGGGGATTCCAAATGGGGTTGAGAAAACCCATTGAGGAGGCCAAATGGGGCTTTGTAAACCATCAATGCTCGAAATCGAGGGAAAATGGGGCTCTGTAACCCGTGATTGCTCGAAATCGTGGGCGATTCGGGCTCCAAAAATCGTTATTGCCCAAAATCGGGGGCGAATAGAAGCTCTAGAAACCACCCTCCATGGAAATGAAGGGCGAATGCTGCTATAGGAATTTCCATAGCTAGAAATCTGGGGCGACTGAGACAGAGAAGGAAAAATTTCTAAAAATCGGAGGGAAAATGGCGGATTCGGGTCAAATTTGAGTGGGCTAATTTTTATTTTAGGACCATTTCTGACATAGTGACTTGAGCTAAACATATTCATAATTTGTTATAAAAGAAGGGATAATTAATATTATTTATAAAAAACTGTTTCTATATAAAAATTCTCCCAAGGAAAATTTTTACCCCCGTTTACATTTGCCATTGGGATAAATTTCGCCCTTAAAATCATCCCTCATGAAAAAATTACTTTTTCGAGGAGCCAAATATTCTCATACCGCTGACCACCACTAGCTTCTATGTTGATCCATAAAGTTCCAGAATAAATCATATGATTTCTTTACGGAATAGATCCCTCCTTCTTTGTTACTAGTCCAAATCATTTTATCTAGTTCCTTATTCAGGAATATAAACTCTCTTTCCATTTCTTCAATCCATCTGTTCCATTCATCTTTCCAATCTCTTATTAAGTCCAATGACTCCACTGATTTCCAGTTCCGAGTTATCATGTTATTTTCTTCAATAATCCCCGAATCCCTTACATAAGCCATACCTTTCTCATTTAGTAATTTTATTAAATTTGCATTCAATTTGATTTTCTTCCTGCATCCCATAATACCGTCCCTTCCTAATAATGCCTAAGAACCATTTCCAAACCTCTAGACTATCAAAACTCCTACAACCGGAAACACTAAATTAAACGCCTTCCAGATGATTGATCCTCCCTTGTAGTTTTTAATTGGATTTCTAATCCAATCTATTTGAGGTATTCCATTCAAATATTTGTTTCTTCATATAGTCTGCCATTTTCCTTCCTTTATTATAAAATTCTATACAATTTTTGCTGCTAGTGATCTTCCAAATATGAATAGATCCTTTAGTCCCCATCCTCCTTCTTCTTTTGGTCTTGCTATCAATTTCCATACAACCCAGTAAATTCCTTTCTCTGCATTTCCTTTCCACAGGAAATTGAATTTTTTTTTTCTCAAATGATTCAGGACTCCTTTTGGAATCTAAACCAAAATCATCCAATATACTGGTTTCGCATTCAACACTGATTGTATTAAAACAACTTTACCTCCCCTGGAAAGGAATCTGTTGCACCATAAATTTATTTTAGCTTCCACTTTCGCAATCAACCATTCCCAATCATTCTTCCCAGAGTTTCTCGGTTTCAATTTCAAAACCTAAATATTTAAAACCAGAAGAAAGATCATATTGATCCATAGGCCACCTTTCTTGAAAGGACTTTAAAATATTATGTTCTATGTTGTTATAATAGCATGATTATTTCCCATTGTTTATAACCATTCATGTTGCCAAACTGAACTTGTCCGAAATTTCTTTTACTACTTTATCTTGTTAGTCATTTTAGCCACATTAAGTGCTCTTCTAAGACCCCCCATTACTAATAGAAATAGGTATTGTGACAATGGAAATCCTCTAGATGGAGTAAAACATTTCAAAATCAACTATTATTGCAAAGTTGACTGTTATACAAACCCAAATCCAATTTACCATTTCCACTGAAAATCCACTCTGAATAAGCACTAACCTTGTGTATAACCAACTTGTTCTATCATATGCTTTAGCAAGTTCAAGTTTTATTACCTTTGCTTCCATTGCCTTATTTTTTATAGTTTGAATACATTCCTGCGATGTTTCCACTGCTTCATGGATATTACTATCTTCTAGAAACTCGAACTATTTTGAGGAAATGATTTTTGAAAGATAAGGATTTATTCTTTGAACGATTATCTTTGAGATAATTTTATACAATGACTTACACAAAGATATCGATCTAAAGTCCCCAAATGAAACAGGATTATCGACTTTTGGAATTAGAACGATAAAACTAGAATTGAAACTGGAGAGCAGCCTTTCTACATCATATATTATATATAAAACATTTTTTCTTTCTTCTTTCATCTTTTTATCCACTTCTTATTATATATATATATATATATCATTTTTGAGATAAACATTTCATCATATAGTATTGATAAAATTAAATGTGTCCTCTATAGAGATATCATATTTGAGGTAAGCATTTCACCATAAATGTAGATATGTTATAATTATGCACAATCTAATGCTCAACAATCACTTTGAATATAGATATATTCCTAGAATTTCTTATATGCCACTTGTTAACTTCATTTCTTATATGAGATTTAATAACATTTCCCTATTTTTTCCATAATAAGCTATAGAATATCAACAAACGTTTTATAAAATTTTATAGTAAAACATTATTTTCAAATAACTAATATTTTAATTTATATCAATTTTTAGTAAATAATTATAATCAATCATAACATAACTATGGAATGAAGCCAATTATGTAATGAAGTCAACCATGAATTGAAGTCAACCATGAATTGAAGTCACCCTTGGATTGAAGTCAACATTGAATTGAGGTCTACCTTACTTAAAAGTCAACCATGCATTGAAGTAACCTTGGATTGAAGTCAACCTTGAATTGACGTCAACCTTGCTTAAAAGTCAATTATGGATTGAAGTCAACCTTGCATTGAAGTCAACCTTGCTTAAAATTCAAGTATGGATTGAAGTCAACTATGGATTAAAGTCAACCATGGATTGAAGACAACCATGGATTGGAGTCAACCATGGATTGAAGTCGACATTGGATTGAAGACAACCATGCTTAAAAGTCAACTATGTATTAAAGTCAACCATTGTTCAACCTTAATCAACCACTTTCAAAAATGTGGTTATGGATTAAAGTTAACCAAGGTTCAAAGTTAATCAACCACTTTTAAAAATGTGGTGGTGGTTTGAAGTCAACCAAGGTTCAACGTCAACCCTAGATTGAAGTTAATGATGGATTGAAGTCAACCATAAATTGAAGTCATTAATGTTAGTATTATTAATTGATTGAACTCAACAATTGTATTAAATTCAACCTTGGATTGAACTCATCCATGTGTTGAAGTCAACCTTGGATTGAAGTTACCCTTAAATTGATGTAAACCATGGATTCAAGTCAACAATGGATTGAAGTCAACATCGATTGATGTCAACATTGGATAGAAGTCAACCTTGGATTGAAGCCAATCATGGATTGAATTCAACCTTGGATATTGTATCGTTGGTGTGGATATTGTATTGATGAGGATACTATATCATTGATATGGATACTGTATTGATGAGGATATTGTATCGTTGATGTGGATACCTGTATTGATATTGAGGTTACCTATTCCGACGATGAGGTCGATGATGAGGTTTCCAGTTATGACGATGAGGTCGATGCATGGTACTTAGACTTTTGTCTAAGAGGACGAGAGGGGATTGTATCATCCCGGACTTCGGTCCCTGAATTGATTCGTAGACAGATGTCTCTGAGAAGTGGTCCCTAGTGGACGAGAGGGGATTGTATCCTCCCCGGACTTTGGTCCCTATATTGATCAGTAGACATATGTCTCCGATAAGTGGTCCCTAGTGGACGAGAGGGGATTGCATCATCCCCGAACTTCGGTCCCTGAATTGATCCATAGACATATGTCTCTGTGGTCCCTAGTGGATGAGAGGGGATTGTATCATCCTCGAACTTCGGTCCCTGAATTGATCCATAGACAGATGTCTCCGAGAAGTAGTCCCTAATGGATGAGAGGGGATTGTATCATCCCCGAACTTCAGTCCCTGAATTGATCCGTAGACATATGTCTCCGAGAAGTGGTCCCTAGTGGACGATAGGGGATTGTATCATCCCCGGAATTCGGTTCCTGAATTGATCCATAGAAATATGTCTCTGTGGTCCCTAGTGGACGAGAGGGGATTGTATCATCCTCGAACTTCGGTCCCTGAATTTATCCGTAGACATATGTCTCCGAGAAGTGGTCCCTAGTGGATGAGAGGGGATTGTATCATCCCCGGACTTCGGTCCCTAAATTGATCCATAGACATATGTCTCCAAGAGTGGTCCCTAGTGGACGAGAGGGGATTGTATCATCCCCGGACTTCGGTCCCTGAATTGATCTGTAGACATATGTCTCCGTGGTCCCTAGTGGACGAGAGGCGATTTGTCATCCCCAGACCTCGGTCCCTGAATTGATCCATAGACATATGTCTTCGAAAAAGAGGTCCTTAGACTCTGTCTAAGTTGACGAGTGGACTGCATCATCCCTAGACATGCTATGATGTCTTAAATGGATCATGTGTATTGCAGGGTATGCTGCTATGATACTGTTGATCGTGATGGTCTAGATGACGATGTTGTTGATCGTGATGGTCTAGATGACGATGCTACTAATCGTGATGGTCTAGATGATGATGCTGCTGATCGTGATGGTCTAGATGACGATGCTGCTGATCGTGATGGTCTAGATGACGATGCTGCTGATCGTGATGGTCTAGATGACGATGCTGTAGATCGAGAGGATCCAGTTGATGTTGTTATGATGTTGATCGAGATCGAGAGATCCAGATGATGCTGTTGATCAGAGGATCCGATGATAATGTTGTTGTAGCTGTTCGGGTGCTGCAGAAGATGAAGATTCAGTACTAAAGATGTTGATGTTCCAGTATTGAAGATGTTCCAGTAACTGTTTGAGTTAATGATGATGTATGAAGAAAGCTTCCAATGATTTATAGATGTATCATGTATCATGTAGTTGATGACTCCTTGCTTGTGCAAATGTTGTTATAATATCCTTCTCATTAAGAGGGAGTGTTGAGATATTGTAACTTCTAAGAATATTATATTTGTACTTTATTATTCCAGAGATGTTTCATTCCTCCATGGAGACTCTATTGTATATCCGGAGATGTTTTATTCCTCCGTGGAGAATGTGGTAACTTGGGTTATTAGACTTCCCTAGCAGGGGTCGACCCTGTATGAGTCCTGTGGGTTAAAGGGGTTATTAGATCACCCTAGTGGGGTTGGCCCTGTCACATTATGTTAAATGGTTAAGTTGAGGCCAACCTAGTTAGTGTAAAGGTCAAGTCGGAGTTGTGTATAAATAGAGGAGGTGTGTTCATCATTTAACACACATTCACTCACTTGTGAGTGGCGCATAGGTGAGAGAGAGATCTGCTATGGAGGAGAAGGAGCTCATGTTTGGGATTACATCTTTTGTATTTGTTGGTCATCTATATTGAGGAAGCTTTGCTAGGTTTTCTACCCCATGAGGGTTTCCCGGGATAAATCTGTGTCTCTTGTGTTTATGCTATGCTTGTTGTTCTTTCAGTGATCTTGTATATGCTATTGTTGTGAAATGGAATGTAATGCTGATATTTTTTGTCTTAGCATATTAAATCTTAACATGACATGTATAACTCCTAGATTAGCAATGGCACCCGTGATTAGCATAGAAACAGTGATGTTACTTTTCTATAGTATTCAACCCTACTATTCCAGCTCCATATTTGAAAACTACAATAAGACATGTAGAAGAAATGTTAATAGGTAACTCACAGTGGCGTCAAAGAGAGACCGAACAGATGCAACACAACAGCTCTGAGATGACTTGACGAGACCCAATTTTCCCATTCGTTGGTGTAGAAATCCACTAGAAACGTTAATCAAACTCAATGTTATTACCATATATGGTTTGTCCTTTAATAACCACGCAGAAAATGCACAAACCCATCGAGATAAACATTTCATCATATAGTATTGATAAAATTAAATGTGTCCTCTATAGAGATATCATATTTGAGGTAAGCATTTCACCATAAATGTAGATATGTTATAATTGAAATCAACTATGGATTGAATTTATTAGTGTTAATATTATTAATGGATTGAAGTCAACCTTTGATTGAAGTGATCATTGGATTGAAGTCAACCTTGAAGCCAAACTTGCATTCAAGTCAACCTAGGATTTAAGTCAACCTTGAAGTGAGCATTGGATTGAAGTCAACCATAGATTGAAGTTAACCATGAACAATTATTATCTATGGATTGAAGTCAACAATGGTTCCAAGTCGACAATGGTTCCAAGTCAACCTTGCTTAAATTGACTATGGTTTGAAGTGAACAATGAATTGAAGTCAACCATGGTTCACACTCAACTTTGCTAAGTCAACTATGGATTCAAGTCATCCATGGTTCAAAGTGAATCAACCACTATTAAAAATGTGGTGGTGGTTTCTTAATATGATTATAAGCCGATAGACAAATGTGGTTATATACTGGAACGAAGTTTATCCCACTTGTAAAAATATAGTTATGCTAATTAATAATTAAAAAAAACAATTTTAAGAATTTCAAAATAAATTTTAACATTTTAAAAATATAAAAACATTATTCAATTTTCTCATAACAAGCATTAACATCAACAAAGATAGGATTTAATTTTTAGTCATTTCATTATAACAATAACAAAAATGGATGGCATCGTTTATATTTTTAACTACTACTCAGAAAGTAACTTAAACTGCGACAACGTTTGAAAGATTCAAGTAAAACTGTCACAGCTTTTGGATATTCCAACCCTGAATGAGACTATTTCCTGGTATACCAACTGCCTAAGCTGTTGTATATCTTTACTCTTTATTTCTTCTTCATGGATGTCTTCGATCGTGTGATTGTTAATCCCACCTTGATCTTCGGCTGCTAAATCTTTAAAATATGGATGGGCAAGAGCTTCGGCCGCGGTGATTCTCTTATACGGGTTGAACGTAAGCATTTTCTCTAATAAATCAACCGCATCATCTTCAGCCCCAGACAGGAGGCTCCTCAAAGGAGTTTTAGGGGGTTCATTGCCGAAATGCTCTCTGAATAAATGGCGGTTACGCCCAGATTGAATAAACTCCAACGTGTCATCTGGAGAAGGCTTAGGAATGACCTCGAAAATCTTTTCCAACTGCTCGAACCGTTTCTCCGAGTCATTGAGGTCGAACAAAGTTTTTCCACTCGTGACTGGCTGCAGCATCTCCGCGAAAATGCAGCCGAGAGCCCATATGTCTATAGCGGGGGTGTAACTGCATCTTTCATTCCTGGAATTCGAGCAAAAGAGCTCTGGAGCTCGGTATGGAACCGTGACTACTAGTTGGGTCATTTCATCCGAAAACGTACGAGCAAGGCCAAAGTCGCATATCTTGGCTTTTTCTCTACATTCTGACAAGAGAATGTTGGAAGGCGACAAGTCTCGATGCAACACATTCGCCGCGTGCAGGTAATGAAGGGCTGTCAGTACCTAATTCCATTTGAATTTAATTCAGTACTCAGTATAAAAAACCTGGATCAGATTTATGAAGAATAAAATATAGGAATGTTTTGTGTTTTATGAAAAAATTGACAGGTTCCCTTACCAGCTGCTGCTGGCAGATTTGAACACCAAATACGATTAGGTCATATAGCTACTTACTTGATACATAACCCGTTTATAGAAGCTAGGCTGAAGTCCTGAATGGGCAGTGCGATCACGGAGTACACGGTAGAGAGTGGTGTCCATCTTTTCGTAGACAACATAAAGCTCGTCGAAGCGTTCTTTGTGAGAGGGCAAGAGCACGTCCGTCATGGGCACAATGAATGGATGTTTGAGTTGACGAAGAAGTCGTAGTTCACGGAGGACTCTTTCGGCGCTTAACTTAGACTCGCTGAACACTCTAGTGATCTTCTTGATGGCAACGTCATCTGCGCCTGGAGGCTGAGATTTGTCCTTGAATGCACAAACAAATCCATACGATCCCCACCCTAGTTTATTCTTGAACTCGTACTTCTCGTCCACATTGAACCTCCTTGTACGACCTTCAAAGTCTACGTCATATCCTATTCTATTCTGTTCGCCTGGTCTAGGTGAGGCTCCAGATTCTGTATTTCCCATTCTCTCTCTCACTTGTAAATTAGGTCAAAATAGCAAAGCCCTTCCTTCGAGTGTTGTTCAGTAAAACTGGCGATTCAGTGAGCAAAAACTATATGTTAATTACTTCCTTGAGATGGTCAATTCATTGAATCTGGTGTGATGGGGATTGGAGGGATGGAGTCGATCACTTCTTACATTCTTATACGTGCTTTATACAAGAATTTCGAAACGACACCTCCCAAGAATTTCAATCCCAAAACACATAAACTTCAAATTAGGAGGAAGATTGATTATTGAACTTTAATTATTACAAAGAAGATTGTATCACAGATTCCTAAAATATATCAAAGAGTTCAAATAAGTCCACCAAATGTAACATTAAAACGAAAAAAGAGAGCTACAAAACCCAAATAATCAGAAATTCTAAAAAGAGAGCTACAAAACCCAAATAATCAGAAATTCCATAAAATAGGGAAATAGAAGATGCATCGTACCAATAGGTGAAGTAGTGGATGTATGTCAATATGAGACCGGTATGCAAGAAATGTGCCAAGGATGACGAGATATGGGAAGGTATCAATCCAATAATGTGCCCTTGTAGTAAATGCCCTTTCCTCATAATACAAAGTGTATAATAACTACTCCAATGATGTTAGATTGTTGCACGAAGCTGATACTAGGGTTATATTGCCGCTTTGATCAATATGGAGTAAGCATGCAAGATATGCATGGAGTCTAAGGCCTAATGCCACTGGTCTTCTCAAGGAAATTCACCAAGTAAAAGGGAGGCACCCTTCTGAAGATGAAATGATGATATCTCTCTCCTAAAGCCAAATAGGAAGCTTGTATTGAGTAAGTGCTCTAGAAGGATGGAGACCGCATGGAGACTAAATAGTGGTTTTCTGTCAAGATATGAAGTTATCCTCTTTTCCCAATTCACCCATGCAAGAAAGGGTGAATCCTCCTCTGTTGGATGTAGCTAGAACCCTGATGAACGAGAAAGAATACTATATGATGATAGAAGCAATGTTGAACCTATGTGATCCAACCCTGAAAGTGATTAGGGAACATAGATTTCACTACCGAAATGCACTTCATGGTTGAGTGGTGTGCCCTCAACCTTAACTGGCTCTCTGAGCTTTCCAAGTCGAATCCTCAATTCAATAATCAATAAGGAGACCTTACTCATTCACTTTACCTTTCTTGTATGGCCTCACCTAATTTTTTCCTAACTAGGTCGCTTTATCTTCTAATTTCCAGTTGACTTGCATGCATTGCTTTTTGTGTGTATGAAAGCTCAATAAAGGTGTTTCAGTGCATGCAACATGAAATATGACCCGCATGTAATGCATGGAGGTGGCCCCTAGTTCCCGTGGCCCTCATTTACCTAGTGATGATCTAATAACCATGATTAAGATATTCTTATGGTATAAATGGCATCAACCCTCAATCAATTCGCTGAATGTCAGTACTCGCTCGAACCTATGGGAATTAAATAGTTTAGCGGGATGGTCCTCTTTGCTTAAGCAGAAGAGGACATGACATGGCAAGATCATCGATTTGTAGTACTATCAATATTTCAAACAAACTACTCACATATCCACCAAGACATTTACTAAGCATAAGTTTCACTTCCTCTATGATTGTCTTGGCGTGAAGGACTTGATGTTGCTTAGTAGTTTCCCTTCTTTCTTCTTCTTTGATATATTGTACTTTGAGGGGGTTTTTTTTCCGTGAAGTTTTTCATCTTTCCTCTATTTTTCAATGTTCATTCTTAGATGCATTCTAATATGGGTACTTAACATGGCCTTGATTGTCTGGATCCATTCATCATTTACACCCTAGTAGTGTTTAAGGAGGGTGTTGGAGATATTACACACTAGAGACATCCATAAAGTGTGGATTTTACTACCATAAAGAATGGATTTTACTTCCATATAGCATACCAATAACAACCTCCATAAAGTGTGTCTTTTACTGCGTGCATAAAGCACGACTTTTAATATTGGTGACTGTCTAAGATATCTCCAGATCATTACAATGGGAAATCGACTAAGCCATGCATAGTATATCATGAGTAATTTTACTCATTCCAATATACAATTCATTATTTCTCTCAAGATTGTTTTGCTTCTCTTCTCTCTCTCTCTCGCAAGGTTTATGTGATCTTTCTACTAGCTAGGTTCACTGTGAACACTTCACACTTTGCTCCCAAACCCTTGAGAAGGGGGGATTTCCCAGCTCCTTCGGTGCATATGAATCATGTGAGGGGATAGTTGTGTACCACTCCACAATAAAATGTCAAAGATATAGATATTGACTTCAACTCCTAACAAAAAAAACCTATCATAACTTTGTTGTCAATTGGCACTGAGGACAACCATCTTTGGTTTCTTTCTAAAAATATAGGCTAACTCGTCACAACTATCCAAGGAAATCCATGCCATATGAAATGACCCATTGGTATCCCATGAGGGGGGGACTTCCACTCATGCTAAATGCCTCTCGATAGTGGGCTCTTAACCTATTGTATCATGTTCAAGGAATTTAATCTCTTACACAAGGGATTCACCTTGTTGATCAATATATTATCAGGTTCATTGATAAAGGGGGGTTTTTAAATTGTGAAGAATACGGTCAATTTGCAGGTATTGGGGGAGAGTAGGGTATGTGGATTTTATAGGTATTTGGTGGGTATAAAAAGGGGTATCTAGTAAAACTAGGGAATGTCTCGTAAAAATAGAGTTTTTTAATTGGAAATATGTATTGGGAGGGGGGCTCAACAAAAATATTTTGGTAGGTATTCATCAATATCTAGTGAAATTAGAGTGAATATTTCCTGATCCCTTATTCAATCAAAAGTTGTTTCAAGAAATTTAGTATCCATTGTGGTGTGCCTCCAATGGAATCATGTATTTTCTTGTAACATTTAGCATTTCTCAAGAAATTCAATATCCATTTCGGTGTGCCTCCAATGGAATCATGTATTTTCTAGTAACATTTAGCATTACTCTCATAAGTAATATCATATATTACCATCATTACTAAATACATACTTTTTATAATTACGCTGATAGATGTATTTATTTCAACTTTGAGGGTGGGGCGGGGTTCCAAAATTTTAAATTATCACATTATCAATGGTCGAGATTAAGAAATCTGGAATATTCTTCATCGTCTCCACTTATGGAGGGTTGGGGTTCATATTGAATACTGGTACAAGTTTTACTATTAGTGAATCGTTAATTCGGTTAAATCAATCATTTCATTTGGGAGGTTATTTAAAAATTTGAGTTATTTGAAGCAATTTGCGTTATCTTTTACGAATCAAAAGATTTTTTGAAGCGTAGGTAAAATTCTTGTTTAGTATGTGATTATTTCCATTGTAGTAGTAACCCTATACATAATGGAATAAAGATCTACCAATGAATAATACAATCGTTCGATGTACCTATAGACAAGCAGGGTTAGTGTACCTACAAGTAGCACCACACAATTGGGCATCTTTGAGGTTCAAAGCGGATAATCCAGGTAATGTATTTTGAAATATTAGTACTTGATCACTTAATTCTATCAATGCTTGCAAGTAATCTAAAATATTGTTGGTGTACATGTATGTGGTTATGACGTTTCTGGTATAAAAAAATATTTTAGAGTTTGATTGAACCATTGTAGATTATTAGCAAAATGAAGAAGAAATCTGTAACACACCCAATTCCTCGTTAGTATTATGAGGAAATGGGGAGTAATTTTTTTTCCTTGCATTGTTCAAGAGACAATTGTGTCATTAGTTATGCTCATTTTTCACCATAGTTTAAACATTCCCCATTCAATTTCATATAGAGTCATTTTAATTGAGATTCATTAAAACTAACCAATGTTTATCTGACTACATGATTATCCAACCATGCCCATGAAAACATGACATTCCAAGTTCATTAACAATATGATATCAACCTCTTAGGGAAACATAGAAGTAACATCTAAATAAGTACAACATTTAATGATATCTAATAATAGTCTTCTTAATAAATCTATGATTCTCAATGCATATTTCCTACATCCTATACGAGATTAGTTGAGTTAAGAACAACATAACTCTTTAATAACATAAACAAATTATTTTAGTCGTTTTATCGATCTGCATGATCAATGTCCCAAAATATGCATACACCACAATTATTTTGGTCACATAATAGTTCTTACACATAAAGGCATATGTCATACAATCATGCAATTATCTTAGCCAATGCTTCAATACAACATTCATCCATATCCCGTATTCATACGATAACTTTATAGATGCCTTCCATCTCTACCAGAACATTGTTAAGAGTTTTCACTACTCCCAACATGTCAACAGAGAGGTTTCATTCTAGATAAGTAGCGATGGAATGTTGTACAGTACCATAGGCCACTTACCCATTACTTGCATATTAGTAGTACCTTGTTCATTAATGCAACTATTCTACAATGCATAATATACATCCTAAATCTAGGAACATAAGTATGTACTTGAATTAACAACATCATTTAAGTGTACAAGAAATGATAATTCAAATACTTATCTTTGTTTAGTTGATGGGAGGACTCCCTCTCAATCTTTGCTTCCTTGCAGGAACTACTAGAGTGTGCTCCCTCTTGATATCTGAATCACTGCATAACTTCTTGAAGTCTCCTGAAGTGAATTCTCCACCATTGTCGGATCTAAAAGTCTTGATCTTATTTTCAGTGTGGTTTTCTATCAAGGCTTTGAAATCCTTGAATTTGTTGAATACTTCATCTCTATTCTTCAAGAAATAACTCCAAGTATTCCTATGAATGAAAGAAACATAATATACATACCCACTCAAAGAACAGGATGACATCGAACCTCATACATTGCAGTGGATAATCTCCAAGATTCCTTATGCCTTGATTTCACTGCTTGGAAATGCCTCCTTTATGCTCTTTCCTTTTGCATAACCTTTGCAAAATCCTTCATGCTTTGACTGGATTTTAGGAAAACCTTCTACTGCTTTGTGTGCAATTGGTAGTGCTCTATAGTGCACATGTGTAGGCCTTCTATTCCAAAGTTTACTTGGCTCCATGGATTGATGTACCATGGCATGTTCAGGTTGTCCCTTCAATTTGCACAATCCTCCCTCTTGCTCTCCAATCACTACTGCATCATCGATGGTCTTACCTTTCGGCCACATAAGTACTTGGCCATCCACAAATGCAACTCTCATCCCTTTTGTGCATCCAAAGATGATATGTAGAGAAGATTCTTCTTGAGTCCAGGTACATATAGAACATCTTGTGTCTTTAAAGACTTCCCAGATTCTAACTTGTAGGAGGCTTCACCACTTCCTTTTATAGGGTATTGATAGTCATCCCCAAGTTTCACCTTATGAGGTGACTCATGTTCAGATAGGTCCATGAGAGATTCTTTAAATCCCGGCATATGTTTGAAAGCCCCACTATCAATAAGCCAATCATTACACCCATGTGTAACCGTACCTGTGAGAGTAGAGATTAGAACATATTCATCGTCACTTGAAGAGTCTTCATTTTCTACCTTAGCCTTCTTCCTGGGAGGTTCATCATCCTCATCAGCATGAGCATGATATCTATTCTTGTTTCTCTTGTTGTTGTTGTTGGATTTGGAGTTCCTTTTGTTCTTGGGACATTCTAAGGAAAAGTGTCCCTTCTCATTACAAGTGAAGCATCTCAGATCTTTCTTCTCTCTTTGATGATGGTGGTGTGAAGGTCTCTTGCGAAAAGATTGCTCCCTCTTGGGCTTACCTTTCTTGGTGTGTGATGTGAGAGCTTGATCTTCATTTCCCATATTTTCGTCTCGAGCCACAAGCCTAGCTTCTTCTTGTGAACATTCCTCCCATGTTCTACTAAAGGAGATCAACTTCCTTCTTACACAGATACCTTGGATGAAGGAGTCCCATGACCTAGGTAGGCCATTCAATGTGGTCATGACAATTTCTCCATTCTCCACTACTTCATCCACTGCTTCAAGTTGTTCTTTGATTTGAGAGACCTTAGTAAAGTAGGATTGGATGGTCTCTCCAGGATGGAACTTTACCCCTTTCAATTGATTCCGCAGAGTCATCTTCCGATTTATATTCTTTCCTTCAAACAACTTGGTCAAGGAGTCAAACATCTCCTTAGGTGTCTTTAGAGAAGACACATGGGGTATGAGATGGTCTTTTATAGAATCACCAATGATTCTATTGGCTTTGACCAAGTTCTTCTTATGTAAGGCCTTAGCCTCATCTCCCTCTGGAACTGGAACCTCTTCTTTTATGTAGGTGTCCAAATCATTCTCTTCTAGGATTAACCCAATCCTATACTTCCATGCTCGGAAGTTGTCAGCTCCTTTGAGCTTATCCTCAAGTTTGGTGTGGTGAGACATCTTAATGAGAAACTCAAATGGAAATCAAATATTTAGGTCTTACCACTTCATTTGCTGAAAACGGGATCTGGAGCTGGATTAAGGTTTGTTAGAGAAACCCTAAAAATTCAAACTTTGAATTCCAAACTTCTGAATGGATGAGAAGATGCGCCTTGCTGAGCTGATCAGGCTGGTATACTTCAATTTTGAAATCTGCAAAATTTGACCCCTCAAAATTGCCTTTGAAACTTTCGGATCTTCTAGTCAAAATATTGAACTGGGGTTTGATAATGCCAGGGGTTCTGCCCAGCCAAAATGTTCTATCTTGTGCTCTAAACTTCGATTTTTTTTAGGAGCATCCAGCCGTGGTCACAGATTCCAAAAATTTCAACTTTTGTAGAAACCCTATTTCCACCTTTCCGATCAAAATCCCGAACTAGGGTTTGATGATGCCCAGGGTTCTTCCCAACCAAAAAAATTGATCTTGGTCTCTAAACTTCAATTTTCCTTAGGATCATCCAGCCGTGGTCTCGGATTCCAAAAATTCCAACTTTTTTCAAAACACTAATTTCCCGCAGTAGTGACGAGCCAAAAACTGAAAGTGCTCAGAATTGAATTCTATCTCAACAGAAAGATGCACCCTTGCAAGGATAGTCAGCCAAGCCTCATGCCTTTGATGATCTGAGGAGAGAAACCCAAATATTAAGAATCCCTATCTTTCGCTGCTGCACAGTGTCTTCTTCTTAGCATGGCTCTGATACCATGTTAATTTTTCGATAATTTCATTCAAACATTATCTTAGGATCTTACTAAGAGAATAACATGCACAACATAACAATCATAAACACAAGAGACACAGAGTTTCCTCGGGGAAAACCAAGAAGGTGAAAAACCCCGCAACTTCCTCAGAGATAGAATAAGCCCCAATACAAAGATCACAAATATCAATCCCCAAAACATAGATGACTCCAACAGCTACTCCTCCTCCACTTGTGCGCACTCCTATCTCAACTAATGCGAGTTGGATGAGTGAGTGAATGAATAAAATGAGATAGACACACTCTCTATTTATACTGTACTTCACTTGACTTTTAACTCTAACTAGGTCGGCCCCAACTTAACCACTTAACATAATGTTGACTGGGCCAACCCCACTAGGGTGGTCTAATAACCCTTTAACCCACATAGCTCATATAAGGCCGACCCCACCAAGGTGGTCTAATAACCCATCAAATATAAGTTACGACACTTACAATATAACTTGCGACACTTGCAAGTACAAATGACGACACTTCCAATCGGAGGAACAATACATATCTATTGGGGATACAATAAAGTACAAATGTAATACATATAATATACAAGTGAATATCTTCCGAAGTTACAAATACATCAACATAGAACCCCGGGATTTGTCAAACCCTAGTTTGACGTCTGAACCAGAAAACCAGAAAAAACCAGAAAACCAGTGAACCAGAAAAACTACGCACCTATGCACCATTGAACCAGAAAAGCTGTGAACCTGTGCACCAGTAAACCAAAAAAAAGTGCGAACCAGAAAATCAGAAAACTTGTTGCAAATCCGAAAGTTGCTGGTCAAATTTAAAGGGTGAAAAGTTGAAGTTTCCAGAAGCAGAGTACACCAGTCATCTCAATTCAATCAAGCACATCTCCTGGTTAGATATATTCTACTTTTTGAGAAACTTCAATTTTGGTGTTCTCCTGGATGAAATGGCCCCAAGCACTAATCTTGAAGACAAGCTAGAGGGTATAGAGAATTTCTGGGCATGGAAATATAGGATTGGTCTCATTCTTGAAGAGAATGATCTTGCCCAATATATCAAAGATCAGGTTGCAAAACCTACGGAATAATACATCTCCGTTGGGGATACAATAAAGTACAAATGTAATAAATACAATATACAAGTGAATATCTTCCGAAGTTACAAATACATCAACATAGAACCTCAGGCTTTGTAAAACCCTAGTTTGACTTCTAAACCAAAAAACCAGAAAAAATAAAAAAAACTAGTGAACGAAAAAAATTGCGCACCTATGCACTACTGAACCAGAAAAGATGCGAACCTATGCACCAGTAAACCAAAAAAAAGTGCGAAGCAAAAAATCAGAAAACTTGTTGTAGATCCAAAAATTGTTTGTCAAATTTGAAGGGTGAAAAGTTGAAGTTTCCAGAATCAGAGTACACGAGTCATCTCAATTCAATCAAGCACATCTCCTGGTAAGATCTATTCTACTTTTTGAGAAACTTCAATTTTGGTGACCTCCTAGATAAAATGGCCCCAAGCACTAAGCTTGAAGACAAGTTAGAGGGTATAGAGAATTTCCAGGCATGAAAATATAGGATTGGTCTCATTCTTGAAGAGAATGATCTTGCCCAATATATCAAAGATGAGGTTGTAGAACCTGCGGAAGATGAAGCCAAATAGAATTATAAGAAGGACTTGATTAGGGAAAAGAGAATCATTGCTGATTCTATCAAGGACCACTTGATTTCCCAAGTGGCATCCAAGACGACCCCAAAGGAAATGTATGATTCCCTAGGAAGAATGTATGAAGGGAGGAACATCAACAGGAAGATGAACTTGAGATCTCAATTAAAGTGCACCGAGATGGATAAAGGAGAATTTATTCAAGATTACTTCACAAGGGTCTCCCAGTTCAAGGAACAACTAGAAGCCATTGGAGATACCCTTGATGAATATGAACTAGTCATGAATGCTCTCAATGGTATCACTAGACATTGGGATTCATTCATCCAAACCATGTGTGCAAGAAAAGAAAGTATGAAGTTTGATGTGGTATGGGAGGATTGCATTCAAGAATAGGCTAGGGTATCCAATTGAGAAGCCTTACTCAAAGAAGATGACCAAGCTTTTTCCACTCACACCAAAAGAATAAGGAGTCATTTCAACTCCAAGAAGAATGGCCATAAAGAGTCTCAACCTCCACATAGATTTCAAAATAAAGGAGGAGTAAGTTCAGAAAGAGACCTCTCCTCAGTTCAATGCTACAGTTGTCACAAACTGGGACACTTTGCTCGAAATTATCCTTCAAAGGAGAAGAAGAATCTTCACAAAATACATCAAGCACATTTAGCAGAAGATGATAGTGAAGAAGAAGAAGAGGAAAGGCCTCAAAAGAAAAGAACTAAAATAGAAGAAGAAGATGCAGAAGAATATGTTCTATTCTATGCACTCTCTGGGTCTGCAACACATGGAGAAGATACATGGCTCATTGATAGTGGTGCTTCAAAGCACATGACAGGACAAAAGAAAACTCTTTCAAGACTTGAAGAGAAGACCTCTCCTCAGAAGGTATATTTAGGAGATGACTATCAATATCCCATCAAGGGAATTGGTGAAGCAAGCTACAAGCTTGATTCTGGAACCCATGAAGATGAAGGAAGTCTTATATGTACCAGGTCTGAAGAAGAACTTACTTTCTATCTGAACATTAGATAAGAAAGGTTATAGGGTTGCATTCATAGATGGACAAGTACTCATGTGGTCCAAAGGAAAAAAAATTAAGGATGCAATTGTTATTGGTGAAGAGGAAGGAGGTCTATACAAACTCAAGGGACATTCAGAAGCTGCCCTTGTTCATGAAGCCACTAGCCCAAGTGAGCTTTGGCATAGAAGGCTTGATCACATCAACTACAAAGCATTACCCTATGTGAGCAAAGTAGTAACATGATTTCCATATTTGAGGATTGAACATAAAGGCACTTACAAAGGATGTGCAAAAGGTAAGAATGTCAAGAACCCATTTCCAAAGAGTGAGACAAAGACTAAAAGCACTTTGGAATTGATACATTAAGATGTATGTGGACCAATGCTCTCCACATCCTTAAGTGGGTATGAATACTACCTTACATTTATTTATCACTATTCAAGAAAGACTTGGATTTACTTCCTAAAGGGAAAAGATGAAGTCTTTGGGAAATTCAAGGAATTCAAAGTCTTGATAGAAAATCATTCAGAAAAGAAGATCAAGACACTCAAGAAAAATAATGGTGGAGAATATACTTCAAAGGATTTTGAAGTATTTTGTAAAGAGGCTGGATTCAAGAGTGAACTAACCACTCCCTACAATCCTCAACATAATGGTGTTGCGGAAAGAAAGAATAGAACCATTATGGAAGCAATAAAGACAATGATACATGATCAAGACCTACTTATGTATCTATGGGATGAAGCAGCCAGGACAATAGTCTATGTTCAGAATAGACTATCTCATAGTGCTCTTGAAATCAAGACCCCGGAAGAAGTGTTCATAGGGACGAAACCTAAGGTAAGCTACCTCAAGATATTTGGGTGTCCTGTATATATTCACATACCAAAAGAAAAGAGAACTAAGTTGGACCCTTCCAGAAATGAGGGAATATTTGTTGGGTATTGTGAAGCATCCAAAGCATTCATAATATACATCCCAAAATTCCATCATATGGAAATTAGTAGGGATGTGACATTTGATGAAGAAGCAACTCTCAAGAGATCTAGGAAATGTTAGTATGAAGAAGTATATGAAGAAGATGCACCTCCCAGAATTGCAGAAGCTACACCAACCCTGAAGACGAAACACCTGAAGACCATGACATGTTAGAACCACAAGAATCCCCTACCATAAACATATCAAGAAAGAGAAAGCCAACATGGGCAAGAGATATTATTCTAGGAGCATAAAAGTATGGATCTCCTGAAGGCTCCACTAGAGTAAGCAAGAAACCAAATCCATTTTCCAGCTACATGGCTTTGATGTGTGATCTTGTAGATCAAGAACCTACTAGTTATGAAGAGGCAGTTCATAAGAAAGAGTGGGTAGAGGCAATGATGGAGGAGTACCAGTCAATAATGAAGAATGATGTTTGGGATATAGTTCCCAAACCAAAGGACAAGAGTGTGGTATCCTCCAAATGGATATACAAGATAAAGCATGTTGCAGATGGTAGTATTGAATAGTATAAGGCAAGTTTTGTAGCCAGAGGGTTCTCTCAGAAAGAGGGAATTGACTATAAAGAGACATTTGCACCAGTTTCAAGGTACACTTCCATTAGAACCATCATGGCACCTACATCCATGATGAAGTGGAAATTACACCAGATGGATGTGAAGACAACCTTCCTGAATGGTGTGATTGAGGAAGAAGTGTACATAGTACAACCACAAGGATTTGAGGTTGAATATAGAAGAACCCACGTATGAAAACTGAAGAAGGATTTGTATGGGTTGAAGAAGCTCCCAGAGCTTGGTATGGAAGAATTGACAGTTTCTTGACAAGCTTGGGATTTATCAAGAGTAAAGCTGATTCTAACCTTTATCTCAAGGTTATGGATGATGAATCTATCATATTGTTGCTATATGTAGATGATCTATTTCTGAGTGGAAATGAGAAACAGGTTGTCGAGTGCAAGAAGAAGCTCTTTGCAGAGTTTGAGATGAAAGATCTCGGATTGATGCATTACTTCCTAGGTTTGGAAGTATGGAAAGGATCAGAAGGAATCTTTCTCAACCAGGGAAAGTATGTTGTGGAAATCTTGAGAAGATTTGATATGTTGGAATGTAAAGCCATGGCCACTCCCATGGATTCCAACTTAAAGCTGTTAGCAGATGACTCATTAGAGTTAGTGGATATAACTCTGTACAGACATATTATTTGGTCATTGATGTATCTGATGAACACTAAGCCAAATATATGCTTTGTTGTGAACACCTTGAGTTAGTATCTAGTGGAACTTAGATGTGTTCACTTGATAGCTGCAAATCATGTGATGCGGTACCTAAAGGGTACAATAGAATTTGGTCTATATTATCTTGGAGATCATGACTTCAGATTGTAGGGATACATAGATGTTGACTGGGAAGGAAGTGTATCAGACAGGAAGAGCACATCGGGTGGATGTTATTGTCCTGGATCTGCCATGATCTCATGGTTTAGCAGGAAGCAGTCTAGTGTGGCTCTCAGCACAGCTGAAGCGGAATATATAGTTGCTTGCTCCGCTAGTTGTGAAGCGATATGGCTTCAAAATTTGTTATTAGGATTGTTTGACTTAGAGATAGACCCCACTGTTATCCTTTGTGACAACCAGAGTTGTATCAAGATGATTGAGAATCCAGTGTTCCATGATAAGTCAAAGCACATAGAGATCCAATATTTCTATATACGGGATATGGTGCAGAAAGGAGCTATAAAGATCGAGTATGTGAGCACTGACTAACAATTTGCTGATGTATTGACCAAACCTCTGTCTCGAGTAAAGTTTGAGTATTTCTGAGACAAGCTTGGTGTACTTCAGAAGGACCCTCCTCGAAAGGGGGAGTGATATGATCGCTAATGATGAGATTTCCTGCATCGACAGTAAGGTCGATGATGAGGATACTTGTATCGATGATGTGGATACTTGTATCGATGATGAGGATACTTGTATCGATGATGAGGATACTTGATATTGATGATGAGGTCAATGATATTGACAATGAGGTCAACGATAACGATGATGAGTTCGATGACACTGATCATGAGGTCATTATGTGGTCTTTAGGATTTTTTCTAAGTAGACGTGATAGGATTGCATCGTCCCTGAACAGTTGGTTCAAAATGTACGTGATGGGACTGCATCGTCCCTGAACACTTGGTTTAAAATCTAAGTGATAGGATTGCATCGTCCATAGACATGAGAGGTGTCTTAAATTGATAAGGATTGGTCATCTTGTAAGTAGAGCTGGATTGAATCGTCCATATACATGAGAGGTGTCTTAAATTGATAAGGATTGATCATCCTGTAAGTAGATTTGGATTGCATTGTCCATAGACATGAGAGTTGTCTTAAATTGATAAGGATTGATCATCCTGTAAGTAGATCTGGATTGCATCATCCATAGACATGAGATGTGTCTTAAATTGATAAGGATTGATCATCCTGTAAGTAGATCTGGATTGCATCATCCATAGACATGAGAGGTGTCTTAAATTGATAAGGATTGATCATCCTGTAAGTAGATCTGGATTGCATCGTCCATAGACATGAGAGGTGTCTTAAAGTGAGAAGGATTGATCATCCTGTAAGTAGATCTGGATTGCATCATCCACAGACATGTGAGGTGTCTTAATTTGAGAGGGATTGATCATCCTGTAAGTAGATAAGGATTGTATCATCCTTGGACTTATGTCCTAAAGTGAGAGGGATTGATCATCCTATAATTGTATCATGTGTATTGTAGAGTATGTTGCTATGATGATGTTGTTGTTCGGGATATCTAGATGATGATGTTGTTGATCGGGAGATCCAGATGATGATTTTGTTGATTGAGATATCTAGATGATGATGTTGTTGATCGATAGATCCATATGATGATCGGGAGATCCAAATGATAATGTTACTGTAGCTATTCGAATGCTGCAGAAGATGAAGACTCAATACTGAAGATGTTGATATTCTAGTATTGAAGATTTGAAGATGTTCCAGTAACTGTTTGAGTTACTAATGATGTTAAAGAAATATTCCAATTATTTATAGATGTATCATGTATCATGTAGTTGATGACTCCTTGCTCCTGCAGATGTTGTTATAATATCCTTCTTGTTAAGCGAGAGTGTTGAAATATTGTAACTTCTAAGAATATTATATTTGTATTATTCTGGAGATGTTTCATTCCTTGAGACTTTATCATGTACCCAGAGATGTTAATTCCTTCGAGAGAATGTGGTAACTAGGGTTATTAGACCTCCCTTGTGGGGTCGGCCTTGAGTTAGCTATTTAGGGGTTATTAAACTCTCTTAGGAGAGGTCGGCCCAGTTAGGGTGAAAATTCAGTTAGAAGATGAGTATAAATAGAGGAGGTGTGTTCCTCATTATACTCACTCATTCACTCACTTGTGATTAGCGCATATGAGAGAGAAAGATCTGCATAGGAGGAGAAGGAGCTCTTGTTTGGGGATTACATCTTTGTAATTGTTGGTCATCTATATTGAGGAAACCTTTGTTGGGTTTTCTACCCCATTAGGGTTTCCCAGGGTAAATCTTTGTCTATCTTGTGATTATGTTCCTTCCAGTGATCTTGCTTGTGAATTTAGGCTAAACTTAACACATTTCAAAGTATTACTCCTTTCAACATATATGCATTTCTTCTACATGGAATACTACACATACTATCATTACATTACTAGCATTAATCAACCAAAATCAATAGGAATTTGTTCTTTAGAGTAAATCCCATTATCACTAGACTAATCTCATGAATAAACTAAATGCGAAATATGCCACCATAACACAAATCATTAATACAACCAATATAACACAACAACAACATAAGTGAGTACAATCTATTAACAAAGGTAATTCATAACAATATTTACATGTATGAATATAACATCTCCCAAACTATACAACAATGAAAATGCTTATCTGGATCCATATAGACTTATGCGAGTGAGGGTTTGACTGCGATTTTTATCCCAACCATAATTTGGATCCCTGTCCAATGTATATTTTTTCCTTCAAGAGGCCATCCTCGAGCTGGAAACGAATCCACTAGGTTAGAGGATCATCTCACACACGATCCACCCACTCTATTTAACACGTAAGAGACAAGACTAAATCTTTATTAGTACACCAAGCAATTCTAGATTGTCTGTGTAGTTGTGTTGTAATTGAAATACTAAAGTCATATTATAAGAGTGTCAATCCCACGTGTGTCGCCCAAACTAGAAAAATGTTCACACTAGCATTTATCTATATCCAAAGGTATCACCTAACCCTATAAATGTTAATAATAACATTGATCTTAATTAAAAGAGGGGCTATACCCAAAGGCATGGCCCAATTTGAAAATATTCCCAATAACATTTAACTTAATTATAAGAGGGTCTATACCAAAAGATTTTGCCCAATTTATAAATGTTCACAATAACATTTAATTTTAATCAATAGCGAGTCTATACCCACACAAGTCTCTCTATTCACTAGCCCTAAAATATTTATAAAGAATATACATAAGAAATTGTGTAAAAACAAGGGTAATAAAAGTATTTAGACTTCACCATGAAATCATGGGCTGGTTCCATTCTTCAGCTTATATATATCTATATATATATATATATAGAGAGAGAGAGAGAGAGAGAGAGAGAGAGAGAGAGAGAGAGAGAGAGAATCACAAATCATCGATGGAAAACTCATGTCAAGCAAACATTATACATACGTAATTAGTACAGAAAATCATTATTAAGCGGAGATCCCTAATCTCCATCATTCCTTTAAACATAGGTTACGTTCACGCAAGGTTTGATCCTCTTGGGATTACCCAACCTTTCTCTATTTCAATGCAAGTAATATAAAAACGATGCAAGTCTGGGCAGGGTCGATCCTATTGAGATCGCCCAGCCTCTAACAATATCCATATAATAAGAGAGATAGATACAATAATGTGACTTTATTTGATAGAAGCTTCCATCGAAATAGGAAGGCATAGATCATTATGAAGTCGATTCCAACAAAGAACAGATTGCTTGATGCAATCCAAGTCTGAGCTCCATCATATAGTTTATAAAAAATCTGTGCATATCTATTTTTATACAAAGAAAGCAATCTAAAATAATGGTATCAAGCTCTCAAAAGTTTGTCCCTTCTTACTACACCATTTCAACATAATTTCAATATAAAAATATATGCAGCAATAAGATGAGAACGCTTTCCCTCTTGGGAGCCACACAACAATAAAAATGAATGGGAGTTCTTCAAACTGATCTGTAACGCCCGTACGCATATGAAATCTATAAAGATATTTATATAGTTGGAGACAATCTCTACATTTCTTTCCAACACAACTCTATCAACCATATGTGCATACATATACTTAATATAAAAAACAGACTCAATATGGAAGTGCTCACACAGAGCCGTCCCACACCATAGAGTATAGCCTACAAGCAATTGATAGTAAACCGACTTGGGATCAGGCTCCTTAGGAGTTGTCCCTTCCCAGGTTTTAAACTCAAGGATACGAATTTAAATAGATAGAACACCTACTAGAAGAAAGACGAGTTGTGTCTCCCTTCTAGTCGAGTTCCACTCCTCTTGAGAAGGTTCAACCCTTCTCTCAACAGTGACAATTGGCAGTTTCAAATATTGGCACAGAGACAAGTGGCGGCTTAGCAGATTCAGACTCTCCATTAAGGAGACAAACTCTCTCAGATCTCTCTACGAGATTCTCCACTCATACTACTAACCCTTTTTAATTGAATATGTATTTATATACTAGTTCGCTTGCCACTCGGAGTGCGCTTGTGTTGCTATATAACATACTTATAATTTGTCCCCTCCTTCCATTATTTTGGAGTTTTTAATAATATTTGTCCCTTACTTCTTGTCGAGCTAAGGATAATAATGAAGTTTTGTCCCCTCCTTCCATTATTTTGGAGTTTTTAATAATATTTGTCCCTTACTTCTTGTCGAGCTAAGGATAATAATGAAGTTTGGGATACTTAATTATAGTTAAGATCACTAATATTTAGTTAACTAAATAATTAGGCCCTAGGATCTTACTTAGACGCTTGCGGTGAATAATAATTCCTACAATGACAGATTTTCAATTTAAGACTCACATGGCTTAAGACAAACTACTAACCCTTTTTAATTAAATATGTATTTATATACTAGTTCATTTGCCACTGGGAGTGGGCCTGTGTTGCTACATTACTTAAAAAAAATTTGATGTCAATTATTATATATTATTATTATTTATTTACTATGCATAAAACATATGCTTTAACTCTCTTTTTGATTTGTCATATAAGAGAAAGTTATCCCCCTTTATAAATTGGGAAACTAACAAAGATATCTATCTATATATATATTTATATATCTACATATATATAGAGAGAGAGATCATAATTATTGTTATAAGATTAACTTTCTTCCTAGGAAAAATCCCCTCCTTCCATTATTTTGGAGTTTTTAATAATATTTGTCCCTTACCTTCTTGTCAAGCTAAGGATAATAATGAAGTTTAGGAGAATTAATTATAGTTAGGATCACTAATATTTAGTTAACTAAATAACTAGGCCCTAGGATCTTACTTAGACGCTTGCGGCGAATAGTAATTCCTACAATGACAGATTTTCAATTTAGGACTCACATGACTTAAGACGACACTTAAGGTTTTAATCTAAGGAAAAGTAAACCGTTACTTTCCTTCAAGTGCCTACGGGCACCAAGATGACATCCAACATCAATATCTCATATTCTCATGGGTTCCTAGCCAGTCGGCCTCTCTCTCCCCTAGTGGATTCTTTGTCCCATCGTTTAGTCACATCAAAAACTTCAGTCTCGTACGTCTATAATCAACCATTACAACTTAGGAGATAGATGAAAATTCTTACAAGGTTTACTGGTGGTGCCTTCGCCTTGGGATCCTCACCAGAAACCAATATATAGTTACATTTTCAGTTACAAAGAATAGGGGTAAAAGAGGGATGTTACAAAATCTATTGGGGGGAATTACACTAACGCCAAGAAAGAGGGAATTTGAAATGTCTATCTGGCTCTGACTAGTAAGAAACGATCCATGTGCTGTAACGCGGATGTTGATTTCAAAAGAAACATACCACATGACCTGACATTCAATAATGCATATAGTTACCAGATAATATTATTGTTTATGAGCTGTGTATTCCCCATAGAGTGGATCTAAAACCCTAACAGGAAGGAATTCTGGAGTGCCCATTCTCAACTTCCCGTTCTAGTCTCCTTCTATATCCGTATAAATAAAAATAAAGAAATATATATAGCTTGACCCAGATATTCTCATTTAGGCAGGGTAATTATGAAAATGCTATAAATAAAAATAAAGAAATAGATATAGCTTGACCCAAATATTCTCATTTGGGTAGGGTGATTATGAAAAGATAGAGGCTTATCCTATTTTAAGAAAAATGGAAGTTGATGGGCTGCCAAATTTGAAAGGGGAGAAATAGATGCAACATAGATGAATTATAAATTAGGCCTTATTCATAGAGAACTTGAGAATAATATATTCAAATGAGTTTTTCTTGATCTGAAGCTATACAAGTGGAAATGTTCCACTCAACCAATTGTGAATAAAATAGATGTTTGTGAATATTTTTAAATCATTGTAGAAATCATTACACTAAAGTTTTGCGATGAACAATTTTGACTCGCAACATTAAATTAACAAAGAAAACTCTAAATATGTAGTAGTTGATACACTTACCGGATATATGAACCATATATTTTATACTTGATCCCCATATTTCTTAAGCATTTTAATCAACTCAGATACATTACTACACGCAATTTTTCGTTAAGGTATGAGCTCCAAGCGCAACAAATTGTTTTAATAGTACTAGGTCAAAAATGAAATCTAAATTATTGCACCGAGTTGTGAGGAGCTTACAACCCAGTATGGGGAGATGTTGTGATGTGATCTAATTTGACATATTTTAATAATAAAATTAAGAAAAAAACATGTAGGCTAGAAAAATTTACATATGCTATAATATAGTTAAATATATATTATGCTAATCGATTCATCACGATTATTCTTTTAATTTGTTAATCTTAAATTTTTTACACATCAAAGAAAAAATTACATCGCAAGAAATTGGATCCATCTTGGTGCTTGATAGATCTGATTTAAGATGGATCAATGCTAGTTTTAAAATAATTAAATAATTGCATAAAAAACATGAGAACATTAATTTGTCATAAATTTTTATGGTTTTTTATATTAAGAAAATAAAACTTGAAATCAATTCTGCATAACTTTTGACTTTTACAAATGTTCTTTTAAAATAATTTTATAAGCTCAAAATCAATAAAAATTATGATTTACTATATTATAATTAATTATATTAAATTTAAATTTAATAATATCAATAACTTTAATAACATTATTAATAATATTAATTTATTTATTTAATAAAATTAAGTAATAAAGAACATTAAATTATTGATAGCATTATTTAATAATGTTATTAATTAATCAATATTAGTTAATATTAATAACATTAATCATTAATTAACAATATTAGTAATAATATATTTAGTAACATTTGATAACATTATTTTGTATATTAATAACATTAGTTTAGTTTTTATTAACATGAATATTATTAACATCACTATTAGTAACATTGACAACATTATAAATATTAATATTATATTATTTAATTAATTAACATTGGAGTTGCCTCCTCCTCCTCCTCCTTAATTAAAAAAAATTACAACCATACAACCATGTAATATTGCATTTTTAAAATTGGAAAAGGTATAAAATTCAAAATTCTACCATCATAAATTGTTTTTTTTTTCCTTGGAAAAAGGACGCATTTTATTTTTCATATTGAAAAACTAAACACATTCTCTAGGTTCCTATTGACACTTAGAAAATTTCACTTACAAAATTTGCTTCTTGTTTTATCCTGCTTTCAAAACTGAAAACTTTCAAAAATTCTTCAAGTGTTAATCGCACAATAGATCATTTTATTTCATTGTTCTTTCTTTTTTCATTACAATCATTCTTGCTATACTCTTTCGTATCTGAAAAATTACATTGTTTTACATAATACTTTAGAAAACACAAAAAAAACAAAGTTTCCAAATGTTCCGCAAGACAAACTTTTCAACTTGTTATGTCCATAATTGATATTTTTTTTTGTTTCATTTTTTCTTCTTGTAATTATCATTGTTCCTGTTGATAGTTGTATCCCTTCCTTTGAGAGAAACTCTGCATTTTCGTTTTGTTCTTTGAATATATGACAAATTTGGAAAGAATTAAAAGCACCTGCCATCCTCTTCAGACTTGTACCTATTCCTTGAAGATTTAAATTCACTAGATTTTTTCTCTCATTTAAATACTCAATCCATAGATCTGAATCTCCATACACTTTCAGGTCCTTGATTTCTTCCTCCATTTCTATCTTATGTAGCAATCTAACCGCTAAGCCTCCTGCCCTATTGTTTGTACCCTTTCCACTATTTTCCTTAAAGCTTAATTTATAATTGTCGGACACAATAGGTGTTCCCCCCAAACCACATGCCTCCCATTCGCATGCCCCATCAAAAAAACTATAGCAATCCTTATCATTTTGTATTATTTATTTTATTCTTCTCACCTTAATCTCATTATGATTCTATAAAATATTTGTATAGTTCCATTACCTGTCCGGTCACCACGAAGGTGTAAAATTAGTCACAACAGATCTATTGAACAAGTAAATCAATCACAATGATGTAAAACAAATTGGAGTAAAAACTGTGCAAGAGAGATGCATCAGTGCTCTATAATCCAAAATAGTAGAATTACAATACAATACTGTCACAATGAGTGAGCAATTCAAATTAGCCAAGGAGGTCATTCATATATACTGCATGGAATAGCTTGGCTCCAACTAGGAGTCCTCATCATCAATCAGTGGTGGTCATCAATGCACAAGTAACTGTCAGCCAGGTGTCAAACTGAGTTTAACTGAGTGTAATAAGTGTAACTGATGGTAATTGCACTAATGTAGGGAAGGAGGCTCAGTGGAGGGTGCATGAGGAGCTAACTGAAGTCAGAATAGGTAGTCAAGTCTCACTGGAGGTCCATCGGAGTGATAACAACAGTTATGAGTTAGTCTAGCCTTAAATCAAGGAAAGACAACTAGCTAACTGAAGTGAACTGGACTGGTAAGTGAGAAAAGGCACCCCTCTCAAGTGGTAAGTGCATGCTGGGTGCACTAAGTAGTAGGAGGGATAAAACTGAGTGGAAAGAAGCTCCCGGGTACTAGCAGACTAGGGATTGGGTGCTGGAGGCATCAAACTGGTGACTGGGCTGCATGCAATGCATGCAAAGTACAAAAATGAATGATGAGATATCCTAACACCCCCCCTCAAGATATACTATGATGTAAAAAAATAAAATGTAGGGCCCTGGTTACTAAGACCAAAGGTCACCCCAATACAATAATCCAAAAATGCTGAAAATAAGCAAAGTGAGGAAAGAGGGAAAACCCAGTGGGAAGAAAGCCCGCCCTCAAGCTAAACATAAAATGTATCTAATATGTCTCCAACATGATGGAAATCACCCCCAAGAGTGAACGGAGGTAAGAGAGCTTCTTCTTAATGAAGCTCTTGGTGAAGATGTCTCCAATTTGCTCATCAATAGAGCAATATTGCAGAATGATGGTGCGATCATGCACCAACTCTTGGATGTAGTGCATATGAATCTCAATGTCCTTGGTCCTCTGCCGCTGAACTAGATCTGTGGAGATATTAATATCACTTTGATTGTCACAAAATATGACAGTCGAAGTAGTGCTACCAAAATCAAACTCGGAAAGAATACCGTGCAACCAAACTGCCTGAATGCAGGCATTGACTGCCCCTCGATACTCCACCTCTGCTGAAGAAATTGCAATGGATGCCTGCGTTTTGCTTGACCAGCAAATAGGGCCATGGCCAATCATGAAAACATATCTGAAAGTGGACTTCCGATCAATGATATCACCCGCCCAATCTGAATCAGTGAAACCAATGAAATCTAGCTCAGAATCTGCAGCATAGTGTATGCCAGAATGTCTCATACCTTGCACATATTGCAAGATCCTCTTGGCTTCCCACCAATGGAGATCATGGGGTTGTTGCATATACCTTTATACAACACTCACATCATAAGAAATATCAGGCCTTGAGTGTTTCAAGTAGAGTAGTGAACCAATCAACTGGAGATACATAGTGCAATTTGCAAGCGGTGTAGAATTTCCCTCCTCAAGACTAATTCCTGAGAGGAATGGAAACGGAACAGCCTTACATTCTTCCATATTAAACTTTAATATCAGGTCTGAAGCATACTTTTTCTGAGATATGGTGATCTCATCAAAGTTTTGAGCTATCTCCGAGCCCAAAAAGTGCTTCAGTAAGCCCAAATCGCTCATGTCAAAGGCTAGATTTAAGGCAGTCTTTAGCTTGTTTATTGCAATAAGAGTGCTACCAGTAATGAGAAGATCATCAACATAAAGAACAATAATTAGAAAATTACCTTTAACTTGATGTAGGTACACATTCGGATAAGATTTGCATCTTTCGAAATTCTGAGAAAGAAGGAAGCAGTCCATCTTTGCATACCAAGCTCTTCGGGCCTGTTTCAATCCATACAAAGATTTCTTCAATTTGCAAACTAATGATGGATCTGATATGTATCCTTCTGGATGATTCATATATACTTCTTCATTTATATCTCCATGTAGAAAATCACTCTTCACATCCATATGGTGTACTTCCCAATGCTTGGATGCGGAAATAGCCAAAACTAGGCAGATGGAATCCATCTTTGCAACCGGTGCAAAGGTCTCAATGTAGTCCACTCCTTGGACTTGGGAGAAACCTTTTGCCACCAGCCTAGCTTTGTATTTTCTGATAGATCCATTAGCATCAACCTTCGTGCGGTAGACCCATTTACATTGGACCAATTTTCTTCCAGGTGGAAGAGAAACTAGCTCCCATGCATTGTTCTTTTGAAGAGAGTGGTACTCTTCATCCATGGCAGTTTGCCATCTTGGATCTCGATGGGCATGACAAAATGATTTGGAATCTGAACCAATCATCAAATAGCATTTCTCAAATAACAAAGGATCAAAGAAATAAAGAGCCATACCTGCTCTTTGAAAGTCTGCTCTTGTTCTCCTTGGATCAGCAGGATTTCCAATATTTGGAGCAGTAGATTGTAGAGTGTTTTGAGCCCACTTTGGTAACTGAGGAGGATCTTTATGGTCGGATTCTGAACCTGATATGTCATGGCCGTCAAATTCTGATAAAATATCAGAGATATCAGATCCAATGTTTTCTTCATCTTCTCTTGAAACTTCTTCTTGTAGATACTACGAATCGGCAGTGTTTTCCTTCACTAGTTTCAGATCTTGAAGCGGTTCTTCAAACTTCACACTTCGCTCTATGAATATAATTTTGGATCTGATATTCATGAGTTTATATTCTTTTGATTCTTCTTCATATCCTATTAGGATGCATTCAATACTTTGTGAATCCAAATCTTTTCTCTTTTCAGAAGGAATTCTAGCCCATGTAGTGGAGCCAAAAACCCTCAAATTGGACACATCCGGTTTGTGACCAGTGAATGATTCGAAAGGAGTCATACCTTTCATGGATGAATGTGGAACTCGGTTTTGAATATATGCAGAAACATTAATGGCTTCAGCCCAAATATTTTCAGCCAAACCTTTTGACTCAAGCATATAGGTAGCCATCTCTTTCAGTGACCAATTCTTCCTTTCCACTACACCGTTCTGCTGGGGTGTGTAGGGAACTGTATGTTGGATCTGAATTTTGCTTTTGGCACAAAGTTGCATAAACTCAGTCTTGATATATTCTCTACCATTATCAGATCTAAGAGATTTTATCTTTCTCTCAGTGGCGGTCTCAACAGAAGCCTTAAAATCCTTGAATTTTCCAAGCACTTCTGATTTGTGTTTGAGAAAGAATACCCAAGTAAAGCAGGAGAAATCATGAATGAATGTTAACACATACCTCAATCCATTCATGGAAATATGGGGAAGCGGACTACTGATATCAGAATGTATCAGCCCCAAAAGAGTAGAAGCTCTGCTAGCTTTGTCGCGGTCGAACTTGTGCTCGGGGTGCTTCCCAATGATGGAACCGGGGTAAATTCCCTTCGAGGAATGGAGTTGTGGAGGACCATCAACCATGGATTTGTTTTGTAACAGCAGCAAATACTTGTAATTAAGGTGTCCAAACCTTTCATGCCAAATCCTACTAACCTCATTTCCATGAGTGAGAAGAGCAGTGGGATTTTCAAGCGGCACAAAGTGTGAAAACTCATAGTATTTTGCAGTATGATTTGCCTTTCCGACTGCAATAAGTCTTCCACTTTCAATATCATAAATTTAAAATTTGTTAGGGCTGAGTGTAACTTGCTTCGGTGCACCATTGTGTGTCATTTGATACACAGAAAGTAGATTCGAAGCCAAGGAAGGCACATAAAGAACATTCTGAAAACTTCAATGCTCTAAATGGATGGTACCTTTACCCTTTGATGAAATTTTTGAGTCATCTCCCAAATGGATGGGGATGGAGCTGTTTCGATCAAATGAAGAAAAGGATTCAATACTTGCAACCATATGATTCGAGGCACTGGAATTTATCAGTAGAGTGGTGGGTTTCGAAATAGTTTCCATGAGTGCTTGACCTCTTTCATGATCATCATTGCTATCCTTCTTCCATGCACTGTCGGGAAGAGTTATGTTATTATTTTCCAAAAGGAGGGCCATTTGATCTATTGTTTTCTTCATGCATGATCTTTCAAGATGAAATCCATGGTTGCAATAAGAACATTTAGATTTTTCTTTACCCTCTTTTCCCTTTTGCTTGTTCCTTGAACCGGATGGTGCATCCGATGGTTTACTTTTCTCTCTTTGCTTGGAAGGTTCGAATTTGGGATTCTCTTTCTTTTGCTTCCCTTTTCCATTCAAATTCTTGGATCCTCCAACAAAGAGGGCTGAATCTTTGGAGCTTATGGAACCCATTTGAATTAGCTTATCATGCTCTTTGGTAATGGACTCAATGAAGGCATTCAAGGTAGGCATCTTCCAATTCGGGGTAGTTAACCAACCGGAATTGAAAGTAGAGACAAATACCGAGAAATATTTACCAAGCTTTGAAAGAATGGAGAGGATCAATTGTTTATCCTCTTTGACAACTCCATTGTTCTTCAATTGCAAAGCCAAGTGCTTGAATCTTGTGAAAAACTCATTGATGGTCTTGAAATTCTCAAGACTAAGAGCAATCAATTCATTTTCAATTGAAAAGCTCTAAGCTCGTCCCGCTTGCCAAAAAGTTTGTCAAGTTGCTACCATACTGCTTTTGGAGTGTTCAATCCACTGAGATGGAAATGAAGATCCTTGGAAATGGAGAGGCAAAGAAGACCATAAGCTTCATCAAGCTTATTGAAGTGTTTTGTTTTCTCAAGCAATGTGTTTGGCTCCAATTCGAGGCCCATGGTGACTCTATAGAACCTTTTTGAGCGCAATATTATATCCATGTCATCTTTCCAATCAAAATAATTGAAAGGAGTTAGCATAGGCTTTGAAGAAGAGTAATCCATCACTGATAGCGAGTGCAATTGATGGAGAAGAACCTGCAAATCACAAGATAGCGAATGCAATTGATGGAGAAGATTAACCTGCAAATCACAATCAAAACAAGAACCGTAAGGTCGAACAATCCACCGTTTTAGAGTTGCATCAAACCTAGGATTGGAGATCAAGCAAGCTTGAAGATCCAATGTATCAATTCTAGGAATTCTGTGGAAAAATCAAGCTTCTGGAGTGGTATTGGAGAGAAAATTTCAGCATTAGTGAATGTAAGAGGAGTTTTGCATGTCAAAACTGCAGTATTTTTTAGCAAATTCACTCAAATATTCATGTAGAACACCTGTAGAAGAGAGATCTTGTCCCTGCCATGTCTCTTATACCATGTAAAATTAGTCACAATAGATCTATTGAATAAGTAAATCAATCACAATGATGTAAAACAAATTGGAGTAAAAACTGTGCAAGAGAGATGCATCAGTGCTCTATAATCCAGAATAGTAGAATTACAATACAATACTGTCACAATGAGTGAGCAATTCAAATTAGCCAAGGAGTTCATTCGAATATACTGCATGGAATAGCTTGGCTCCAACTAGGAGTCCTCATCATCAATCAGTGGTGGTCATCAATGCACAAGTAACTTTCAACCAGGTGTCAAACTGAGTATAACTGAGTGTAATAAGTGTAACTGATGGTAATGGCACTAATATAGGGAATGAAGCTTAGTGGAGGGCGCATGAGGAGCTAACTGAAGTCATAATAGGTATTCAAGTCTCACTGGAGGTCCATCGGAGTGATAACAACAGTTAGGAGTCAATCTAGCCTTAAATCAAGGAAAGACAACTAGCTAACTGAAGTGAACTAGAGTGGTAAGTGAGAAAAGGTGCCCCTCTCAAGTGGTAAGTGCATGTTTGGCGCACTAAGCAGCAGGAGGGCTAAAACTGAGTGGAAAGAAGCTCCTGGGTGCTGGCAGACTAGGGACTAGGTGCTGGAGGCATCAAACTGGTGACTGGGCTGCATGTGGATGCATGCAAAGTACAAAAATGAATGATGAGATAACCTAACAAAAGGATGGAAAGAGTCTATCCTCGATTTTTTTTTTGTTCGAGCCCTACATATTCCCCAAACTGCTAGATAGGAAATGCACTTGATTTCTTTTAGCTCCATCTTCTTATACCAATGCCTTAAAATTTCTTCTATTGTTTCTTCTTCCCAAAGCTTTTCTATATGGATACTACCACTTATTCCTTTCCATACTTCTTTTGAAAACATACATTTATTGAACAAGTGGCATATGGGCTCTTCCTCTCTCAAACAAAAGCTACAAATACTTGGACCCATAATGTTTCTTCTCCTTACTTTATCCCATGTGAGAACCTTCTCCTTTAAAATTAGCCACATGAAAATCAGGGATGATTTTAAGAACCCCCCCAAAATTTATATGTATAAAAAATGGGCGAATCTCCCCGATATATAGAAAAACTTGAAGGATATTTTATCAATAATATAATATGTATATATAATTTTTTTGGCGAATCTTTCATTTCATTATATAATGCTGTAAAATCTTGGCGAATATTTCAGTTAATTATAAAAAATTGTAAAAACTAGGAGAATCTTTCACTGATTTATAAAATATAGTAAAACTTTGGTGAATCTTTTTCCAATAAGACTCAAGCTTTTGATTTTGCAGATTACTAAGGTAGTGCAATAGAAGAACATACGCCGGATCTCAACTCTAGACTCTCTCGACTCCTAGACTCTTGAATGAACAAGTGTATGAATGAGGAGAGGATGGATTTATTTATACATTTCACAAGCAGTATTTGATCACTCACAACTAGAAGATGTTGATGAAACAGGACTACACTAACTAGATTCAGGGCAAGTAGGGACTCTACTTGTTATCTCATCCCTTAATGGGCCAATGGACATGTGGGGTCATGAATCTTGGCAAGTCAACAAACTGATACAATTACGTGAATATCCTAGTAGCGGGCCACTTCCTTTATATAGAGAGATAGTTCTTGGACCAATTCTAAGCTTCCAACCAATATTCCCACCAAACTTTCTTCTCTTTGGTGTCGAATGATAGGAGAGTTGCATATTTGTCACTGAATACTTAAAATGGTTCAATCCAAACAAATTTTCCTCAGCAAGTGATAACCTCACCCATCATTGTTTTAAAATGTCCCAACACTATAAAATCATCCATAAATTGATAAATAACAACCCCATGCACTTCTAAATTCACCCAGTGATGAGAATAACGCCCCATGCACTTCTAAATTCACCCGTTGATGAGAAAAATGCCCCAAACACTTCAATACTTGTCCCGAGCACTTCAAAATTCTCCCAAAGATGATAAAAATTCCCTAATCACTTAAATATTTTCCCAGACACTTCTAAATTCTCCCAAGGATGATAAAAAATACCCATGGACTTCAATATTTTCCCCAAGCACTTCAAAATTCCCTCGAGGCACTTCAATACTTACCCCATGCACTTCAAAATTTATCCAATGATGATATAAATGCACCATGCACTTCAATACTTGCCTCAACCACTTCAAAATCTCCCAATGATGATAAAAACACCCATACACTTCAATATTTTCCCCAGGCACTTCAAAATTCTCCCAGCAAAGATAAAAACACCCCCATCCACTTCCATGATTTCCCAAGCACTTCATTACTTTCCCCAAACACTTCAAAATTCATCTAATGATGATAAACATGCCCTATGCACTCCAATAGTTCACCTAGGCAAGAGAGAAAAACACCCAACAATGATATAATCACCCAGGCAATCACAAAAATGCCTCAATCCACACAAATTTGCCCCGGCAAGTGATAAATTTGCCCATCACTATTTTAAAACGTCCTAACACCATAATAGCATTCATACATTGATCAATAACAACCCCAAGCACTTCTAAATTCACGCAGTGAGGAGAAAAACCACCCATGCACTTCTAAATTCACCCGGTGATGAGAAAAATACCCCGTACACTTCTAAATTCACCCAGTGACGAGAAAAACGCCCCAGGCACTTCAATACTTGCCTTGGGCACGTCAAAATTTTCTGAAAGATGCTAAAATCTCCCTAAGAACTTCAATATTTTCCCAGGCACTTCTAAATTCTCCCAAGGATGATAAAACCTCCCCATGCACTTCAATATTTTCCCAAAGCACTTGAAAATTCCCCCAAGTCACTTCAATACTTGCCACATGCACTTCTAAGTTGACCCAGTGATGATAGAAATGCCCCAAGCTCTTCAATACTTGCCTCGACCACTTCAAAATTCTCCCAACAATGATAAAAACGCCCAGACACTTCAATATTTTCCCCAGCCACTTCATAATTCTCACAACGAAGATAAAAACACCCCCATCCACTTCTAAACTCACCTAGTGATGAGAAAAATGCACCATGCAATTTTAAATCCACCCGGTGATGAGAAAAATGCCCCATGCGATTCTAAATCCACCTAGTGATGAGAAAAACACCCCATGCACTTCTAAATTCACCCAGTGAGGAGAAACACGCCCCATACATTTCAATAATTACCATGAGCACTTGCACGTCAAAATTCTCCCAGAGATGATAAAAATGCCCTAAGCACTTCAGTATTTTTCGAGGCACTTCAAAATTCTCCCAAGGATGATAAAAACTCCCTATGCACTTCAATATTTTCCCCAACCACTTCAAAATTCCCCCAAGGCACTTCAATACTTGCCCCATGAACATCTAAATTCACCCAGTCATTAGAAAAACACTCACTTCAATACTTTCCTCGGCCACTTCAAAATTCTCCCAACGATGATAAAAACACCCACACATTTCAATATTTTCCCCAGGCACTTCAAAATTCTTGTGGCGAAGATAAAGATGCCCCCATTCACTTCCATGTTTGTCTAGGCACTTCATTACTTGCCCTAGACAGTAGACACTTCAAAATTCATCCAATGATGATAAGATTCCCTAGGGACTTCAATACTTGCCCTAGGCAAGGGAGAAAAACACCCGACAATGATATAATCACCCAGGCAATCACAAAAATGCCTCAATCCACACAAATTTACCTCGGCAAGTGATAACTTTTCCCATCATTGTTTTAAAACGTCCCAACACTATAAAAGCATCCATACATTGATAAACAACAACTGCAGGCACTTCTAAATTCACCTAGTGCAGAAAAAAATGCCCCATGCACTTCTAAATTCACCAAGTGATGAGAAAAACACCCCATGCACTTCAATACTTGTCCCAAGCACTTCAAAATTCTCTGAAAGATGATAAAAATGCCCTAAGCACTTCAATATTTTCCCAGGCACTTCAAAATTCTCCCAATGATGATAAAAACTCCCCATGCACTTCAATATTTTCCCCAAGCACTTCAAAATTCCCCCAAGGCACTTCAATACTTGCCCCATGCACTTCTAAATTCACCCAATGATGAGAAAAATGCCTCGTGCACTTCAATACTTTCCTCGGCCACTTCAAAATTCTCCCAGCGATGATAAAAACACTGATACACTTCAATATTTTCCCTAGGCACTTCAAAATTCTCGCGGAGAAGATAAAAACGCCCCCATCCACTTCCATGTTTTCCCAGGCACTTCATTACTTGCCCTAGACACTTCGTTATGTTTTGAAAGGGTATAAAGGAAACATTAACACAATGACCCAAACTTCCAAGCATTAACAACATGTAATATATATTTGCAAACATCTTTGTGAATATTTTGTCGGAAATAATCATCTTTTGATTTTGCAGATTACTTCAAAGCAGTAACACAAAGAATCAAAGGTCCTCTATTTTAAGTTCCCATCCCTAACTCTAATGGTAGTCATATGCCATTTATCACAAAAAAACATCTTTGAAGTTCAAGCTTTCTCAATTTTATTGTCTCTAGAGAAGGCTTATAGTTTAAAATGAGAGCATTACCTCTTAATAAATACCAATAAATGATTGTTGATGACCCTTTTCTATAGGCTCATATGGACTTCTGATCAAATCAAAGAACCTGTGAATTCTATGCATTACATCTTTCATTAGTTTCCTTATAAGATTCCAATCATTCAATTTATCTAACTTGTGGGTTTCAACATGCATTAGTTCATTCATAGTTAGAACGCATCTCTTTTTTTCCTTATTTCATGAAAATAAAATATTAATTTCAATGAGAATTTTAGTATTCACGTCTGGAAACAAAAAATAGATTTAGTCAAGTCTTATTATGTCAAGTGAAACAATTTGTCTCAACACCTATTACACTTAAAACTTTCAAGCTTAAATTATAATATAACAAATGAGGACAAAATAATAAAAGGGTCATATAAGAAGAATCACAAGCATTCTCACGAAGCTGCCAAGCAAGAATAAGAGCAGGGCCCCATCGTTGACCTTGTTGTGCCTATAGAAGGGCCTCCTTCCTTTTCCTACAGACTAGGAGGTTCTTCATTTCAAGTGCAGTTTCCTGAATACCAAATAAACATCCAACCAAATGCAAAACACTTAATATACATAAAGGATTGATACAGTGTCATTGTTGAGGTTTAGAATTAGGCTTTAGCTAACAACCTGAAATTCGCTTGCTGATGGCATTGCTTGAAAACACTATGTGCAAGCATTAAACTCATTCAATCCAGAACCATATGATTTTGTAGAAGCAAAAAGTTTGGTAAGAGCACCCTTGGGTCCATCATTTTCCTGGATATAACACGTATCTAAGGATGATAAGGTATCACAAGAGAAACATTGGAGATTGAAATACTACATTTAGAAGACAGAAAAATACAGGATAAAAAAGACTGCCAATGAAGTAGACAAAATGAGGAGACAAGCATTAGAATTTAGGTAGTTAAAAAAATGGTTATTATTGAGAAATCCCCACAAGAATTCCCAACTAACAATCTATTAAGAGATTTGATTATAGCAATGGAAAAGAAACTAAAGCTAGGGCTTGGAAGAAATGAATAAGTCAAACTAGTGGTAGTAAAACAATTTTTTAATACCATACTCAATAGCCTAAACTTATTTTAAAAAATAGGGCTCTAATCTACCTAACATAAATTTTTAGACATGCTTTGAAATATTGAAATGAGTATCCTATGAATTTGCAACTAAAACCCATGAATCCCAAAAGCAATTATTTTGGAAATACTATTTGTAGCCCCAACATAAAATTATTGTGAATCCCCTCCAACGCTGACAGCAGAATGTACTTTTCCATAATGCTGACAAATTATCTTTAGTGAGAAGAGGAGCATGCGCATAAGCTCTAGACTTCTACAGGCTGATGTTGCAAATTCACAGCTTGCAATTCTCTCATCCATCCACTTGAACATTTCCTTGACACATTCCCACCAACAAGACGACTTTAAAATGCTTTCTAACAAAGAGTGTTGAGGTAACTACATTCAATGGCTCCACTTCCACCACCCAAATTATCTATGACGAGCTTACCCAAGTTATGCACCCTAAGAAGACCCCCACTATGATCCTTCTAAATAGATGTCTAACAATACATTTTTTCTTATGTCTATTCCATACATACAAAAACATTATAAGAGTATATTTCAAATTCTACACAAGTTCACACCTCACCTGGGAAACATTGAGATTATCCTTTGGATTGAAAAGTAAAACCTACAGTCTGAATCTGAGGAGTGTAACCTACCGTCTATAGATTTCCATAATAATTATGGTTGGCCTCAAGGCCCTGATTCTGATCGACACGTGGAGGATTGTGTGAGTAAAAATTCTTATCAAAATACAAGCTTGGGAAATTGAAATCTTTCTGATGGCTAGAGAAAGTGTGATTTGCTTGATCATATGGAAAAGAAAATTTTGGAATCTGAAAATTGGTTGACTGATCTAGCTCATCCTATATGCTTGTAGATGGTTGGTATGCATTACCCTGATTTCTAATGAATGCATCCTTGATATTTTTCCCAATAACATTATTATTGAAAAATCCTCCATGATATTGAGTGCTAACATATGTATTGTCTTGGCGAGCAGAAACTTCCCATTTACCATTACTTGTAGCATAATCATTTGAATACCTCGACAACTCTGCCATAGTACATTGTGTCTGCACACCTTGAAATTGATTACTTTGGCTATATAAACTGGGATCATCATAAGCATAATCTCTACCAAAGACTTTGTTTACATTAGCTTGCTTAAATGACATTAACTAACTTTGAAAAGAAGATGTTGTTGAAACTCCACTTGTATAAGTTTTCCTACCATAATCTGCCACCCGATGCCATGCCACTCTTGAGCAACTAAGTCATAGTACAATCCAGGATACTAAGGGTAGTTGAGGTTATGTATCTTCAGTTGACGTTCCAGACAAGAGAATGTTGTTCTTGTTATGGGCTTAATATGTGTTGAATTATACTTCAAGATGCAGAAAAATATGTTGTAGTCTTTAACCAATAGATCATAGATCCGGCCAGGATTTCCTGTCACATTCGGACTGGCATGACTTGCACCATAGTTGAAAGGACCTGTTCTTCCTGCTATTTAGTTGAAAGGACCTCATTGACTAGAACCTTTTTAATGTGGTGTTAATATTTGTAAAATAGTTGTCCAAAAAACCTACACTGTTGTTCAGGATTATTTCCTTATAGTCAGGAGTGGACACTACCAACTTGGGTGGGGGTTTGACAGGTAAATACATTCATTGCATTACATTTAGTTGCTTCAAATGAAAGAGATCAAGATATCAAGAGACATACCTTTTTACTGACGGCAGGTCCTAGCTTTCGCTTGGTCTTCCGCTTGCTCTTTCGCTATGATGAACCTGCAACACAAAGGAAACCTTCCTCGACGTATCTTGACTATAATAAAGATGATGAAATTGAAAGCAATTGAACATCAACTATAATCAGATATTAAGCCAAATGAACATACAATCCAATAGACATTCAATTTGGGACAGGAAGGGTATTTCGACCTTTTTATTGTCAAAGAAACATGAATCAATACAAGTATACCTTACGTGTCAAGATGCTTCTACAACTGAGTCCTAGGCTCCTCCTCTTCACAATGACTTGGGAATTCCTCCAGCATAACAGTACTCAAAGCATTCTTTCTAGGTTCCTCTCTCGTGGATCCTCTTTGTATTTATGGGACAAGGTAGGTAGTTGGATTCGAGAGGTAGTTGAATTGGAAGGTTGGGGAAGTTGCAGAACCAACTTCAACTAATCCCAATTCGTAATCTTAATATATTTTTTGATTTCATCTTAATATGTACGTGGGTTTCATACAACAAGAGTAGCGTATATGAAGCAACTTTTATGCTTTACAACAAGTGTTTGCAACATTTTCCAAGGTGTACGCTGGTTGTCCTTGAGCAAAGTAGAGTATCTTTTCAAGGTGTACACTGGTTTGCTATACAAAGAGTAGCGTACATGTCATGAAATCAGTAGAAACAGTAAGTTTCTCAACTGAAGAGAGTAGTTCCATTCAATAAGTCATCCAAGTCAACCTAGCTCTTCAATCCTTTGTGTCCTTTTGTGTTATCAATAGAGCAATGTGATCACGGATGGAGAAGTGCAGATTTGACCTATAACAGATGCCCCCTAATGTGTGAGGTCAGAGGGAAACGATGGCCGAAATACATTATAATTCCAAGTCAGAGGAGGAGCAAGAAATCGCAGAACCAAGTCACAAAAAACACCTGAAACAATGATGAAGGTCAGTGAGTAATTACAATCTAGACATCATATAGATGTATAGCATGATACAACATGATCTCCGATACATAACTAGGAGATGTATAGATAGCATGGCCACTGAAATACAAGCGTGGATCCATGTAAAAATGAGAGATCATAGCCATAACAACAAACTGGATCTATGTCTCATGAAGAGCCAAAATGAGTGAGGCTCAGTCTTGCACAGCTTGGGTGATAACATAAATATGGTGATGCTATCAAAGTCCCAATGTCTTTATCCAAACAACCCAAGGTACAAACCCTAACCATGTGAATAAATGAGCTGAAGTCGAACATGGGGGGAATCGTTTGATTACCGGTCATTGATGTATACTGTTAATAAACACGAGGGCTTTCATCGATAATGATAATGGGGCCCAAGGTACCTAATACGATCCAAAAAGTGTGAATAAATGGACTTGAAGTCGAACACCTGAGGAACCTGTCAAATAAGAGACATTGATGTATTCCCTTAATTCAACAACGAGGGAAACTGCCACTGACAACTACAATCCCCAAGGTACTAACCGAAACTCTGAACTTCATTCCCAAAGCATAATGAGTTGAAGTTGATGGGAAGATGTCCACTGGAAGGGAGGCCTTAATGCATCCTCCATCATCCAACACGAGGAACACTCAAAAGTTCTGAGCAGATTTGGAGTAGGACAAGTAACAAGATGAAACAAACTGACACCAGGATGGCTGACACATGAAGTCAAGGTAAACTGCAGAATGGCCGACACAGGATGTAACATTGAACAGTGAGCACGACACAAAATGACTCAGGAAGATTTTAACATGACGGGGAAGATGATGTAAACCTATAATGTAGGAGACATTAACAGAACTTCCATACTGTTGGAAGAATAACCAACCAGGGGAGTAAAAACTCAGAGATCAAGTTCACCCTAAGGTCAAAAACTAAAACCCAACTAACATGAAAGATTCAAGTAGGTGCTATGTTCAAGGATATGACTAACTTAACTTCCTTTGAAGCTGAAAAGATGTGATATACCCTTCTTATCCCTTATTCTTTTTGGTAAAAGAATGCCCTTCTTGTTGTTTTAATGAGTCCATGAAAGATAGAAAACTCAATAAGTCCAACCATGTAAAAAATTTAACGAGCCCATGGGAGGAAGACTCAAGACCTTCTTCATTGTTTACAAAGTTCGAAGAAGAGATAGAAGAATACTCTATAATACTAATCTCTGGATTTTAATATCGAGCCGAGATCTGTTCTTGCTCGCCGGTGTTTTCAATTTTAAGGAGTCTGAAAAACTTCAACAATAACTCCATACACCTACCCATGGATTTTAATATAGAGCTCGAGTAGGTGAGTTCTCACTTGGTGTTTTCATGTTTTGAGAGCTTGAAAACCCTAAAGAAGTCTCCAAAAGTCCTTTTTTCGTACAGTTAGTCTCCTCCCCCAAAAAAGTCTAAAACAATGAGAGAACTCTTCTAGCCACATATGACTAGAGTATTCCTTTTTCATAAGTAATCCGCAAGAGTCCGGAAAAGGGTTAAACTTATACTCAAGCAGATGGACCTTCAATTCCTTTAACGATCTTGAAGAGACCAAGTTTGCTCAGCCATGTTGTTTAGTTTTTCAAATAGTCCAAACAAGAGCTTAAAACGACTTAAAAGGCAGCTTCTAGGACCATAGGTTCATGACCTGCCAAAAATAAGATCTCAACAACCCAAATTAGTAATTAACAACAAATTTTCTTAAATGACATAATAATTTATCAATATGGTACTTATGTCAATAAAGAAACTAAGTCTAATCCGGTTTGGTATTGTAAATTTCTAGTGAAAATTTGAAATATAATGGTTAAATCTAACTCACCAAAACTTGTAGGTACTAGCGATTAAATAGAACATTTTAGGGACAACTTGAAACTATACCTTTTTGAATAAAAGTGGGTAAAAATTAAAGTCTATTTTATATAAATGGTTTCAAATTGAAAAATCAAATATCACATTTGAAATTTGTAGGTCAAAATTGGAGCAAAACCTTGATCTTTCTCCGTTGATTTTGACCAAACCAGACCACCAATCGATCTTCCGCTTCCACCAAGTAAGTTCACTCCTCCAATACTTGCAATTTCATGTATTTTTTGTCAATTTTTATGGTCGAAAATCATTTTATAGCAATGTTCACATCGTGTTTGGCATGTACGCTGCTGTGTATGAGTAAAAGCAGCGTTCATTGGCCAAGTACGTTGGTTTAGCTCATAAAGAGCATCATTCAAACGTGCCTGTTCAGTGCAAAAGGCAGCGTACACCCATGAAAGTAGGGTAAAAATATGAAAAAGACTAAAAAATTGACTGTTGCTTGGCAGGATGGTTTTGGTATGGCGTGAAAGGGATCATGAGGACATGGATCGAGAAGCATTACAAGATCCAATGACTCTTCATGCGCTTCGAAGGTGTGGGTTATTGAAGTTTTACCAAACGGTCAACATGCGGGCACAAATCCGCTTGCTTGAAAGACTTGTCCAATACTAGGACACAAATGCCATGGTGTTTGATATCCGAGGTGAGATACTGGAGCTCACCATAGATGAAATTTACTTTATCATGGGTCTCTCTCGGAGGGGATACTTGGTGAACTTAAAAAGGTCCTCACGCAATGTGGGTGCCTTGTCTGTGCAAGAATATGTCAATGCTTATTGCCTACCAAGAACTGAGAAATGTGGTAGTCAAGTTCTCATCTCGACTATTGTGATTTTCCCCCTCAAAGTTATTTTGAGTATTCTTAACCGAATGGGGGGGAGTGCCTCACAACACCTTGCCTCAAGACATTATATGCATGTGGATATTGAATGCTTACAATGGCATGTTTATGACTGGTGTTCGAGTCTTTTTGCGAACATGAAGCTTCAACTCTCGGGGTGTAAGACCGGGAGAATGAATAATTTCGAATACGGGAGCATACTTTGTGCCTTCTTCTTTGATAGGGTTCTTGCTATCAATTTGGGCATTCCTTTGCCCCCAGCCAACCCTCGTGAGCCAAGGTTGGCTCGTTGGGGTGAGATCTTCCTTTGTCAGGGTGGTGGTGAGAGTAACTTTTGTTACCATGAGGATGATTTCTAGGGTTGGTGGAAGAGACAAGTGCCAGCACTCAAGCAGTTTCCATATGCTGGTATAGATTTCCGCCATGATCCTGAGCTGATCCTTCCTCTAGGAACAGCCTGGGGAGAGATAGGTATGTTTATGCTTTTTGAAAACTATTAAATTTTTACAATTTTAGTATATATGTTTTTTATGATGAGTTTTGAAGTACTGAAACAAAGTGTCAAACTATAGATGTTGGACCAATACGCCCTGAGGGACACCCATATACTTTCGCGATACCAGTGGAAGTGGGTGCAGTTGATGCCACGCTGGGAACCATAGAGAGGAAGATGAGTCGCTGTACTCATGACATTCCTACATATCGGATTGAGCGGATGTCGGTTGATATGCAGGAAGATGTGGTTGGTGTGCCCCCAGCTTGGATTAGGTTACTATGGAAAGTAGCTAGGATGGTCATTTGCTACCGAGAGGCAGTAGAGGCAGATGAGGCCCCACCTTCTCCATAGGAGAAGGATATTCCATGTATATTTTTGAGGCCATCGAGCCCAATTTTGTATCTTATGACATGACTCTGTGACAGACTTATGATCCAAACTCATGTTATTTTTTATATGGATTATATATATACAATATCGGTTATTTACATGTGTGTTATTGTGTTTTATGCATGGATTACTTATGTATGTGAATGAAGCAAATGCCAATCTAAAATGTAGTTTGCAAATGAATCAACTAATGCATTCAAGTTCCTTGGAATATGTTGATATGTGATATACTCAAACTGTCTCTCAAGTAGCTTAACGTGCATAAACTGGCGTAGCAAAGTAGGATCTCTAACCTGATAAACACCCAGTAACTAAAAAAAGAACTAACTGCAAGTCGAGTCATACATCCAAATGTGAAATGCCATGAAACAGAGCATCTCGGAACAGCTCTATGACTGCACTGTATTCATCCACATTGTTCGTTGTGGGACCAAAGCAAGCCCTGCCCGAAGACACCAGTTGTCCATTCGGTGAGTAAAGAACCCAAATAGCCGCGGCCAACTAACGAGTGTGGTGGCTAGTGCTATCAGCAAACCCTATAAAGTGTTCAGTCGACATCTGAAACACAAAGCAATAAATGCATAAGACTTAACTACAGCCATAAACAAAACTAACTCTACAAAATGTACAACTAAAATACATGAAAAAGCACAGGTGACTAAGTGTAGTACTTCTTCAAGTAGGGTCAATGCCCAGAACCTCTTCATGAGGCCAGGTAATGATGTCACGGAATTCATTAAAGAGATTGGTATACATAATGATATCTTCAAGATAACAATCTGCTTCGATAAAAATACTTTCTGTGATTTTAGGTTTGGTGTAAATGTTGATCGGAATGGTGTTCTGTATACTTGCCATATTCCTTTCGATATGAACAACATTTGAAGTAGAAGGGATAGAGGATCAATCAACACTCTCACCTAGTCTCGCAGAGAACTATCCTCTCTCTATCAGATTTAGAATGTGGATTAAAAAGGATCTGGCATCCGTATGTTCATATGGAGGATCCAGTCTCGTCATGGCTTCCAAAATTTCCTCTTCGGAAGGCAAAACAATATCTAGACAGTCAAGAGAGTGGGTAGAGTCTAGTGACCATGTAGGAGCATAGTCCATATCTGACTCAGCCGAGACTATCGGAGTCATGATATGTTCTGTTGCAGTTTGTTGTGAATCCAAATAGGTTCCCTCCGCAACAGATTGTGGCACCATTGGTTCTAATTTGGTAGGGAGATTCCGCGGATCTGTCATTGAACCGACCGTAGAAATATCAGAAGATGAACTTTCTTCAAAACCAATAAAAAAAGTGAGAGCTGGCAGGTCAAAAGTGCCTATTAATGACCCATATAGACCTGCTCCCAAACTCTCAGTAACTGGGCAGGACTGATTAACCAACGGAATCGATGAATCCGACGAAGTCTGGTTGGTTCTCCGAGAAAACAAAATTTGATTGGCTGTGACGATCTTGCCTTCATGCGGGAACATTACAACTCAGAAAATGGCCGATGGAATGGATCGCATGGCATACGTCTAGCTCCTTCGTAACAACATGTTGTATTCAAGAGGAGCATCCAGAACATCGACCTCTACAACTACTGTCTTACCGACGAGTTCGACGTCGAATGATGGTAAGACTCTGTGTGGACGGAAGGTTCTTCCATCAAAAGCAGTAACAGTGTGTTGGAGGGGGCTAACGCGGGAGAGCCCAAATATTTCCAGCAAGAAATATACACTACGCATGTAGATGCACCCTCAACTATGATAGCTCGTCCAATGGTATCAGGACCATGAACTACCTCTATCTAGAGAGCGACATGATATGAAATTCGGTATTTAATGTTAGTCATATCAAATCGAGCAGTCATGTTGGATGATTCCATGCTCCCAATCGCTGCCAGAAGTGCATTGTGTTGTAATGGACAACTTTTCAAGAATTCTAAGGTGGACATGGCACAGGGGGTTTGGGATAGATCTTCAACAACATTGTAGTTGGCGGCAGCCCGTGTATTAGGATTGTGCACAACCCATTTCAAGACGCCTTTCCGGATCTTGGGCAATGAATCCACTGGTATGTGGAGGGGAGTAGAAGACTCAGGAATCTCTTTATCCTTTTGCTGTGTATCCGGAGTATAGTTTCTTTCACACATTTGCAAAAGTGCATCCGAGTTAACCATATTAATGAATAATCGATCAGCATAGGTGGCACAAGTAGTGCCCCCAGCACTAGAGTTGCCAGAAGATGAACTCTATCCGTGAGGGAAAGGGTCTTTCAAGACAGCTGGTTTCTTTTCACGGATCAGCTTCTGGGATTCTTCCATTAGAGGGAATTGATGGGTAAGGTGGTCCTCTTGACATAGCTTGCAAGGGAACTTGACCTTCCTTTTATCCTTTTTACCCTCCTCGGCATTCTGTGTGTTTTTGGTCTTTTGTTGGTTTCCCTCCCCTTTCTTGCCCTTTCTTTTGTTGTTGGGATATCGAGGGCCCTTTTGGTTTGTCTGCACCTATTGTACATATTCTGTTGTTGATAGGGAGGGTGAAATGGAAGTTGCTTCTGCAACAGACTGTTTGACTGACAAGGCGTGAACCTGCTTTGTTAAAGCATCAAACGTTGTAGAGTTGACTGAACCGACAATGCCATCAGCATGTGGTCCAGGTTTAGGTTTACCAGAGTCTATGTTATACCTTGGTGCATCAGGAATAATCTCATACAAGAGCCCAGACTGAGCATATACTAAGTCTATCTGTTGGGTTCTCAAAATGGCTTCCTCTTCGGAGGACACCCCTGAAGTTGCAACTTCCTTAGAAATGTAAGGAAGGAGTGATTTAAGGTACCACTCTAATAAGAAAGCAGGAGGGATGTCGGCTTTAATGAGCCTCTTTCTCCTTCGCCACTCCTGAATGTGATTAGATAGATGAGTCTCTTTATTCTGTCGAAAAGTTGACAGAAGGTCTGTGCCAGCATCGTACCGGACAGGAAGTTGAAAGTGGTTTAGAAAAACAATGGCCAGATCCCGAAAGGTGTTGTAAGCGACCGCAGGCAGTTCAATAAACCATTTGGCCATGACACTTGTGAAGGTTCTTTGTAAGAGACTCAACCTAATGGAATCGTCATTCAATGAATTCGAGGAGCACCATAGATGAAATGTCGTAACATGATCACCAGGGTCCTCACCAGTCTTACCTTCAAACTTCGGGATGTCTGAGGGAAACTTAGTGGGAACAAGTGGCCATGCAGAGTCATGATGCATGGGATCATTGGAAAGCTTTGAAAGATATGGAAAATTCATAGTTGCCAGAAACAATAAATGAGGTTGGGCCGATGGCATTTGATAGACAGGAACCTGGTATTGGAAACCACCCATTTCCCGGTTCGTGTACTGCTGGTTGGGGTTGCTCACAGCCATCGGTTGTGAAGTGAATGAATTCAAATTGTTCCACCCATAGTAAAGCGGATTGATTCCCGGCGCAGTGGTCCATTGCGGATGGGTGTTAACCCCGCCGTATTGTGGATTAATTATGTTACGCCCTCCTCCAACAAACATAGAGAAAGGGATACTCCCTGCAGGTATATTTGATGGATTAACATCGTAACCTGCATAGGGGTTGAAACCTGGCGTAGTAGTGGCAGACGGTGCTGTCATCGTACCCATAACATCCATAGATGCAGTCGGGATCGATCCTACAGTGGAAGTGGAAGCAATAGCTTGAGTGACACTTTGGAACTGTTGTGTCATAGGAGACTGAGTTACTACAGATATCCTTGTCAAAGGGACATTATTCATTCCAAAATTAGGAGTAGAGGCTGAGGCAGATATTGAAGCTTCTGAGCTCGGCATGCCTAGAGTACCAACATTAAAACTAAAGGACGAAGTCGAAGCAGAAGTAGTCTACGACACACTCGGTGTTGCAGTGTTTGTGAAAGAAGGATTAACAATCCTTGAAGAGATAGAAGTTGTGGGAATTTGAGGTACTCCCTGCTCATCTCCTGGATTGGTCATAGTGTAACCAAGTGTAAACAAGTAAGCACTATACTCAGGTTGTTGGAAGCCTACAGGTATCAGAAGTGGATCATTGGGTCCAGTAAGAGGAGGGTTAAAAGGAGTACTAAACTCTCTCTAAGTTAGGTCTTCAACCTCAACAGTATCAAAGACTTGTCGATTCGGGGTTCTGGGTTGCGATTCTCCAAGAACCTTTGTTTTGCCCGTGAGTTCAAAAGAACCACGAGAATCAGTCCTCCTGTGTTGCGGTGGTAGTGGAGGCTCCACAGTGAAAAGGGGAAGGTTTTGCAACCTCCGAGACCTATGAAGATGTTGGTCCTCCACAACAATAGAAAAAATAGACTAAGTAAAAACCTAGTGGCCACTACGACTAAGGGGAAAACAGCATACCACTAAAAAGTTCCTAAGTATCAAACCAGGCAAACAATGGCAAATACTCTCAGAAGCAAGTCTAGGATGATTAGGGCCCAGAACGAACTAATAGAGTATCGATGGTCAGTTTCGACCAATGGAGGTCCTCTGGGTGCAAGCGCTTGAATCACCAAACCGCTTTCCCGAGATTACTGCCAAAGGGTTACCTTCCGCGCCTATCCAAGGTGAAGTGGGAATATCCGCCCACTCTACTTGTGTAGAGCCCTAAAGGTTATGATACTAAGGCTACCACCAATACAAAATAACCTGGGGGGACAGTTGTCAGCCTAGTCGAAATGCATGGGCGGGGTAGCAAAGCCCGAAGTCCATAGGACCCCTGTACGTGAGTCAACTCTGGTTTATGGTTGATAGGAAAGTGAGGGGGTATCCTCAGCAATTCTAATCAACCACGGCCTCATGCTTAACTATGGTTTAAGTAGAGAATCCCAGGACTATTTGATAGAGATGGATTTACCTAAAAGATCGTTGTACTACGATTGTTGAGTAATGAAGCCAGTTTCGGGTGGTTTAAGGTGATTTAAACCCGAAACTCTAGCCTAAGCTAGTTGATGATTTGTATACCTAAAAAGAAAAATGTTACTATTTGATTTTATTAAAATTTCTTTTTAAGGGCAACTTTTTACTCAAGGGTTGTAGTGCGGTGTGTGGAATGGTTTGAATAGAAAGTAAAGTGCATCTAAAGTAATGTTTTCAAATTCACAAAACTCTTTTCTTTTCGTTTAAAATATTTCAAAAACTAATACTAAACAATCCTAAATCAAAATTATTTTTATATTTTATTTTCAATTTCAAAGCAAACTATGCTACTTTAAAACAATGGTAGACCTTACTACTAAGCTTCTTAAAACATTTTTTGTCTTTTCTGATAATTGTAAAAGAAAAAGAACTTGTAAAAGAGCAAGTAAGACTTAATGTAAAGTGTGAGTAAGACAAACACTCTAATGGTTTAAACAATCAACTCAAAAGACTCGAAAAAGACTTAATCTACCAAGTTTTTGCAAAAGAAAAACTTTGGGCTTGGAACAAAAGTGTAAAAGAAACATGGAAAAAGAGATTCTCTTAATGGAAGGACAAACCCTAAAAGGCTGCTCCAAGCACCAAAACCCTAAGAAAACACTAAGCCGAAGCAAAGGAGTATGTAAGCAAACCACAAAGTGACCCTGCCAACACACAAACTCAAAAGAATGCTAACTAGAAGGATTTGACTCACTTGGACTAAACTGAAAAGACAATAAGAAAGTATCTAAACCAAGCAACCTTTCAAAAGCACCCTAAGGACTCAAACTTGGGGTCTAACCCTAATGGAAAGGATAAGACACAGTGAAAGTGTGCTACTATTGCCACAAACAACAAACGTTAAGAACGCAGGTCTATATGATTGCAACAAGCAACTAGGGTTAAGTGTGCAGCTATGTCCAAAAGAAAATAGTGCACGAACTTCAAAAAGGGCTAGAAAGCAGTGAAGACACATAAACAAGTACTCAAGCAAGCAAAAACAAACTAAAATACATCGGAGAGGCAAACAAGACTCAAAAGAGACATACAAAGTCTCAGGGCCAAGTCAAGGAAGCAAAATCAAAAGGCTGGAAAAGAAACCAAATATTGGAAATCAAACCCTAACAGAAGATTGGACACTACAGGAAAATACACTACCGTGCAGTGCATAAACCAGCATACACTAGAAAAGGTATGCTACTATGCAGTGTATAGAGCAGCGTTCATCAGGTAACAACAAACACTACTGTAAGTAGGGTAAACCAGCGTTCATGTCTCAAAAGGACAGAAACATTATTTGCAACAGTAAACTGAGGTGAATCAGGCAAGAAAGAACATGTAACAATGACCTACAAGACCTCTCAGAGAATCAAAAACTGAAAATGAACTGGAAGAAACCCTAAACTAGGTCTCCTAGAGAAGAAAAACTACCGGTTACTCCCCAGCGGAGTCGCCAATCTGTTGTTCAGGATTATTGCCTTATAATGAGGAGTGGACACTACCAACTTGGGTGGGGATTTGACAGGTAAATACATTCATTGCATTACATTTAGTTGCTTCAAATGAAACAAGATATCAAGAGACGTACCTTTTTACTGACGGGTGGTCCTAGCTTTCGCTTGATCTTCCGCTTTCTCTTTCGCTATGATGAACCTACAACACAAAGGAAACCTTCCTCAGTGTATCTTGACTATAATAAATATGATGAAATTGAAAGCAATTGAACATCAACTATAATCAGATATTAAGCCAAATGAACATACAATCCTATAGACATTCGATTTGGGACAGGAAGGGTATTTCGAACTTTTTATTGTCAAAGAAACATGAATCAGTACAAGTATACCTGATGTGTCAAGATGCTTCTGCAACCTAGTCCTGGGCTCCTTCTCTTCACAATGACTTGGGAATTCCTCCAGGATAACAGTACTCAAAGCATTCTTTCTAGGTTCCTCTCTCATGGTTCCTCCTTGTATTTATGGGACAAGGTAGGAAGTTGGATTCGAGAGGTAGTTGAATTGGGAGGTTGGGGAAGTTACATAACCAACTTCAACTAATCCCAATTCATAATATTAATATATTTTTTTATTTCATCTTAATATGTACGCGGGTTTCATACAATAAGAGTGGCGTACAGGGAGCAACTTTTATGCTTTACAACTAGCGTTTGCAACATTTTTCAAGGTGTACGCTGGTTGTCATTAAGCAAAGTACAATATCTTTTCAAGGTGTACACTGGTTTGCTATACAAAGAGTAGCGTACATGTTATGAAATCAGTAGAAACAGTAAGTTTCTTAGCTGAAGAGAGTAGTTCCAGTCAATAATTCATCCAGGTCAACCTAGCTCTTCAATCCTTTGTGTCCTTTTGTGTGATCAATAGAGCAATGTGATCACGGACGAAGAAGTGCAGATTTGACCTGTAATTATGGTTTCCCTCAAGGCCCTGATTCTGATCGACACGTAGAGGATTGTGTGAGTAAAAATTCTTATCAAAATACAAGCTTGGGAACTTGAAATCTTTTTGATGGCTACAGAAAATGTGATTTGCTTGATCATATGGAAAAGAAAAATTTGGAATTTGAAAATTGGTTGACTGATCAGCTCATTTTGTATGCTTGTAGATGGTTGGTATGCATTACCTTGATTTCTAATGAATGCATCCTTGATATTTTTCCCAATAACATTATTATTCAAAAATCCTCCATGATATTGAGTGCTACCATATGTATTGTCTTGGGGAGAAAAAACTTCCCATTTACCATTACTTGTAGCATAATCATTTGAATACCTCGACAACTATGCCATAGTACATTGTGTCTGCACACCTTGAAATTGATTACTTTGGCTATATAAACTGGGATCATCATAATCATAATCTCTATCAAAGACTTTGTTTACTTCAACTTGCTTAAATGACATTAAATAACTTTGAAAAGAAGATGTTGTTGAAACTCAGCTTGTATAAGGTTTCCTACCATAATCTGCCACCCGATGCCATGCCACTCTTGAGAAACTAAGTCATAGTACAATCCAGGATACTGAGGAAGGGTAGTTGAGGTTATGTATCTTCGGTCGATGTGCCAGACAAGAGAATGTTATTCTTTTTATGTCCTTGATATGTGTTGAATTGTAATTCAAGATGCAGAAAAAATATGTTGTAGTCTTTAACCAATAGATCATAGACTTGGCCAGGATTTCCTGTCACATTCGGACTGACATGACTTGCACCATAGTTGAAAGGACCTATTCTTCCTGCTATTTAGTTGAAAGGACCTCATTGACTAGAACCTTTTTAATGTGGTGTTAATATTTGTAAAATATCTGTCCAAAAAACCTACACTTTAAATTTGATGTAATTAAGAACTTCTGCCCCATTAATTGCATTCCAATGTGTAGCAGGAAGAACATGAGTGTCTACAACAACCTTGTTTCCATTTATGGGTGCATTGTAGAGAGTCGTGCCTAGTCGCCCTGCCATACAAACTATTTTTCCTTCCTAAACTCTTACATTGAAACCATGAAGACAAGACACGGTCTTTCCTTCAACTTTGAAGGGATCTAGAGATCCCATGGTGCAAAATTGTTTGCAACATTATTCCCATAAAATTTGTTAAAACTCATCAGGTTAGAGAGTTGCAACTTCTTATTCCTTGAACTATTATTAATCCAAGTTTCTTCTTTGGAAAGAAAATGTTATAATTGAGAATGGATTATAACTAATTTGAAAAACATTAAAATTGTTAATTATGTAGCATACCCATCATTTTCAATTTCATACCTTCAACTGTTGATACTAGAGGATATATTTTTTTCTTTGGTAACTAGAAATTTGATATGCTTTCTCCCTAGTATTAAACACAAATATATAGAGGCTTAAAATGATATATCTATAATAATACAAAGGATCAGATTTGTTGACTTCAATGGCCTTCACAGGGCTTCTAATGGCTTACAATTTTATGGAAGGATGGAAGTAAAAAGTTCATTAACTAAACTCTCCCTTGAAAATAACATTGTAGAGAGTGACCTTCATAGTATTTGGAACTACTCTAGTATGAATGCATGTGTTCCAGTGATTAAAAGGTCTGATAATGGTTTGAAAACCACTTTCAATGTGAATACAGTAAAAAGGGTATAATCCTATCAGCCTAATTTAGTGTCTACATATTCCAATGGTAAATTTTGTTCATGGGGTTTTATGAGGGAGACTTATGTATATGGATTTCATATGATGAATTAAATGTGGTTTCATATTTGATTGAAAACATAAATGAATTTGAAGAAATAAGATATACTCATTGTATATGTCCTGTTGTTTCCAAGAATAACACCTGAAGGAAATTGTCATTCAATGTTGCTTGCTCACATGATTATGATCCATGGTGCCATATTTGAAACTGTCCCCGGAGATGGACCACTATTTCCAGTAGAAAAAATGACTACCTTTCCTCTTTGGACTGCATGGAACACTCCAACTGCCACTACATCTTGAAAATAATCATAAAGAGGAGGGTCGGATCTGAGAAGAAAAAAAGAACACATCAAGTCCTTCATGTACCCCAGCATCAAATGCTGCAAGAATATATGCATCATAGCATTGAGGCCAACGGACTTTGTAGGCTGCAACTCTAGCATGACGATCTCCTCCTTTTGCAATCCCTTCAGCATATCCAATTATATTTGCGTTTTCCACAAAATTTCCACCTTCTATAGACAAGGTATGAGTACCATGTCCATCTGTATCTCGTGGAGAAAGAAATCCACCCACAGAGGGATTGAAAGGCCCATTTTCAGCCTCAAATCCCTAGATGAAGTTGTTGTCTCCAATCAATTTCCTGTTGCAAACAACACGTTGGAGAGTGAATCTTTGATTCTATGAAAAATATCATGAGGTTTGCTTCCTGATCAAATGCCTAATGTATAAGACACTATAGAGTGTGAAACCTTGATTCTATGAATATAGGTAATAAATGTCCTGATTCTTTAAGAAGGTAAATCCTACAACATAGTTGGGTTCTAGCATAAAACATAAAAATAACAAGAACAAGGAGGCAGAGGATTTCCCAACATTCACATTGGAATTGTTCTTCTCCTTATAAATACAATGCAACAATAAGGAACAAGAACCACATTAGACTGTAGGGAATGTAGCAAGAACAAACAAGAATGCATGAGTATGTGCATGTATTATTATTGTTTTTATCGATAGAATACAAAAATAAGTAAAGCAAACATAAGGACAAAATTCACCAATTAGAAAATCCATCAATAACAATGTTGCAAACATTGTCTCGGCGAAAAAATTGACAGGGTTCGAAAAAACATCATTTCAGAATATCTCGAGCACACATTGGCAAATATCAGCAATATTCATTTTTTTAAATTTTTTATACATCTAAAGCAATAATAACATCAAATAAACACATTGCCATATCAATATAGCAAGAAAACTGATATATAAGATATATAAGATGTCTAGTGATACATCACACATAAAAAATGAAACATGTCCTCAATCTCGAGTCATCAAAAAATATAACAAATGTATCAAGTTGAGGTATAAAAGTCAATTGGGAAGTGTTACCCCCTATTAGCATAGGGTGTGCACTTTAAATTTTTCATGAGTTTTGGGATGACCTGGGAATCAAGGAGGCATTATGGGCTAGTTGAACGGATGAGAACAACAATGACCAACAGTAAATCCAAGTCTGGATATTTTCTGGGCACTTCTCCACCCCCAAACAACACTAAGAAGTAATCCTAGGCCTGTTTTGATGTCAAATAAGCATCAAGGAACACTTATGATATATTATGGGTAGCTTCTGAAGGTCATATCAGTGGAAGAAGGCATCAAAACTCAAATCAGGGCATAATTTGGATGGATCTATGCATTCCTACAACTGTTTGGGCTCTTTGGACAAGACCGGGCATCATTCTCAACAGTTTCTCCAAGTTTTGGGTGTAATATGAACCCTAAAATAGAAATAGACATCATATTTTGGGTCTAATATGAGCCATATGTGGATTTCACTCAATTTCATGGGAATGAATATCTGGTTGAGGGGTTCAAGTGCATTTAGATCATATGCTAGAGTCCATATCATGGCAGTGGATACCTCCTAGTTGGCATGATTGTTGCTATATTCCAACTATGTTTATAGACTAGACTTGAATCACATGCCCAATACTAACATAATAATATATGTTAGTTATATACTATAATACTTGTAACGATCCTTACATGTGTTACTTGTGAGTATGAGAATTGGGCACCCTTGAGATGGATAAGCAAATCTTTAATGTGAGAAAATGGGTATCAATTTTTTACAGTCACTTCATTGAGATCATGATAATAAGTAACAAGATTCCATGCACCAGATTCCTTTACAGGAATGAAGAAAGTAGAGGAACCATAAGGAGAGGAGTTAGGTTCTATATTTCTAGAGTTTAAGACATATTGAAGATGTCACTCAATATCAAGAAATTCGTGAGGGGCTAAATGGTATATTGGAGCAATTGGAAGAGAAGATTCTGAGACAAGATCAATAGTGTGCTAGATGAAATGAATGGGGGGAAGGCCAACATGAGGTGTAAATACATACACAAAATCATCTAACAAGAGATGCATATAGGGTGTGGAAGGATGGGATTCATTATCAATCTTAACTCATTGAACCACACATAGTGACATGAAATTGTGAAGATTGGCATGGGACACAACAACATTGTTGGACAACAAGGAAGGTGAATGGGTTATAGAAGATGTGAGATCACAAGCCTTTCCATCTTTAAAAAATTTACAAGTGTTGTGGTGAGCATCATATAGGGAATGACGAATAATTTGGTAAGGGACCCCGGTAGTAAATATACATAATTGAGAGGAGACACATCACATTCCAAAGTATATTGAAATGCCCCAATGGAAATGGTGATAACATAATGCTCAGTGACATGTAGATGAGGACCATATTTTGTAACCAGGCCTGATATGGGGAGTTGCAGATAGGAGACTAAATATCATGGGAAAATATATTTATTTGGATACCATTATCCATAATTAGGGTGGTGATTCTATATTTAATTTGATAATTATGAACATATAGGAAACCTAGTTGATGTTGGAAGGATTTGTTGTACATGAACGATAGTGTAGGATCCAGGGTGGTGGGATTGGGTAACAAAATTGGAGGACTCAAAAAATTGGTAGAAGAGTGAGATGAGGTAAATGGGATTTGATAGGAACAATAATTATAAAAGTCATCTCCACGTAATTTTTTCCCAAGCAAATAAATAGAGACCCTTGAGAAATATCAATGACAAAGTGTAAAAATTAGTGTCCAATGTTTAGCTTGGATTTAAGATATGTAGCAATTCTAGTTAAGTTTCATAGATATAGCATATTAGGAAACAAACAGATCATACCACTATCAAGGACATAATAAATTCAAAAGTCCCTATGTTTTCCTATGGGATTTGATTATTTACTTTGATAAGTCAACAGGATTGGATGAAGGTTACCATAAAATGAAATCATTGTTATCTTTCTGTTTAAATGAAACACTTTCATGAGTATGGCTTAACTCTACACAAATAGCTACTGTGACCTATTGCTTAACTCTACACAAATAAAATCTCCTGCTGAAATGCTACAGTACCGCGCTTGGATATGTGAATCAAATTGCAAGTTAACTCACCATTTTCTCCTTTATTTTGCAAATAAACCTCAAGTGTTTTATTGACTAAATGATCTTGGATCTATTTCTAATGTTCTGTCATATCTGCATACAAAATTATCTCCTTTTTCCTAGGCAGGGACTGTTCAACCTCTTCCTTCGGCCTTCTGAGAAGAAATGGTCTAAGAATCAAATGAAGCTTTGAAATTAACTAGAAAAATACTTCTTATAAATTCCCAATCGAAATTTCAAATACAGCGACCAAAGGACAATAAACTGCTTATAGATTCCTATCTATTGCATAATAAAATGTAAACTTACTTGAACTCTTCTTTTCTCTTCAATTTCTTCCTGCTTCATCCCATTGCTTTGTTTCCCAGATAGATCAAACATTCATCTAGAAGTTAGTGTTCCAAGGAATTCAAAGAGGATCTAGGAATTTTCCAACAAGAAATTCCCTTCCAAGTAAGTGTAAATTACTAAATACGGTTCTCTCTTCCAACATGTCTCCTAAATGGCTGGGCACACCCTTCTTTCTGAACATAACGAGAGCATTCACTGTTACAAAGAATAGCTTCTCCAACTGATGTAAATTCCTCAAGGCTTGAACCTCAATCAGGCTGGAACGACCCATATACATACTTCTAGGAGGTGTGGCCTCCCTATGGACTAAAGCACTGTTGAATGCTAGCCTCCAATGATGATACAAACCTACCCAAGACCATATACTGAAGCTTCAAGATTGTTTGGAGGCATAAATGGCTAATGTGATGCCCTAATGCATAGGTCTTAGGCTCACTTGAAATACTTTCCATGCTCGGAATTACCTTAACGTTGCTGAATCAATGATTTTCACCGCTGAACCTCTTCAATAGACCACCCAGATCTGAGAAATAGTATTATCCACCACTATTTAAGTGCCCACAACTGCTACAATACGCCCATAATTATTGTTTAAGGGTTGTCTTAACTTTCAAATCTTCCCAGAATTCAAGGAGGCATGCTTACTACTGATTTGGGGGGGAATTAATCCCTTTACCTCTGATTCATGGCCCATAATTCACAGTGTAGGGGTGCTACTACTTCAAAATAGGCCTAGCTTTGATATTGGATGCTTCTTTGATGTCAAAGCATCGTCCAGAATTGGTTTTCAAATCCCAACATTGTTGTTTACTCACTGGAATTGCACAAATCTGTTTGGAAAGTGCCCAGGATACTGATAATTTATGCCCATAGATTATACATTAATGCTGTAAGAATATGGGACAAGTCCTTTTGACTGTTATTCACATCACATTCAACTCAGAATGCTGTATTTTATTCTCATACTTGTGGGAAACTTAATCAGAATGCTATTTCTTATGCCCAGACTTGTGGGAAACTTATTGAGTTACAATTTTAACACATAGAATAATTTAGAGGATGAGTCTAAGTGTAATGATTTAGGGCATCCATGAACCACTAGGGAATTATCGTTGTTCATAATCACCCAACCAGATCATTCATGCCAAGTCAAGTCACCAAAAACCATGTTCTAACACTATTTAAGTGCTCATAACTGATACAATATGCCCAGAATTATTGTTTAAGGGTTGTCTTAACTTTCAGATATGCCCATCATTCAAGGAGGCATGTTTACTACTGATTTGGGGTGGGATTAATCATTTTTACCTCTGATTCATGGCCCAGAATTATAGTTTAGGAGCGTTGCTGCTTCAAAGCAGGCCCAACTTTGAGATTGGATGCTTCTTTGATATTGAAACATGGTTGAGAATTGATTTTCAAAGCCCAGAATTTGTTGTTTACTCACTGGATTTGCACAGATCTATTTGGAAAGTGGCCAGGATACTGTTTCTTCATTCCCAAAACCTATAGATTAAGGATGTAAGAGTATGGGACAGGTCCTTCTGACTGTTATTCACATCACATTCAACTCAGAATGTTGTTTCTTATGCTAAAAATTGTGGGAATCTTATTGAGTTCCAGTCTTAACACATAGAAGAATTTAGAGGATGAGTCTAAGTGCAATGATTTAGGGCATCCATGAACCACTAGGGCATCATTGTTCATAATCACCCAAACAAATAGTTCATGCCAAGTCAAGTCACCAAAAACCATGATCAACTAAGGCCTCAACAATGCCACCACCTTCAAAATTTACTCATTTCTATAATAAATATAAAAAGCAATTTCATTTCTAAAAAAAAAAAAAATTGAAAACAAAACAATACAATAAAAGTTAAAGAAAAAAAAACATTTCAGCTGGAATTTGAAGAAAAAGCATTTCAGCTGGAAAAATTAATTAAGATGTGAACAATGTTTTTCTTTAGTACGACTGGAATCTTGAACCTATGTTTTTAATGACCTCGAGACCGAGTACTATATCGAACAATTATTTAATCCAATCCAATAGAAACACTGAAGTGATGTGAGATTACTTTCCATGTGCACTTTTACATAATCTCAAAACTTGCTCGCAGGTTACAGCCATGGTTGGCAATTCATAATAACTCACCTTGTACAAAATCTTGAGAACCAACTATTACTGGTTTAATTTAGTCTGAGATTCCCATAGACTGGTAAGGAATTGCCATCCATGCCAAATACACTCTAGAAAATAGTAATACAAAAGATTTATTTTGATGAATAATTTATATAATAATATTGTTAGCAATTTATAATTACTGATTAATGGCAAGTAGTTTACATGAAAATTTTATTGACCCTACAAATATTTCTAGGTAGGGGAATGATGTTGATAATTTGAAACAAGAAGACAAATCCAATTTCAAAAAGAGCAATCAGTTGGTTGAGCATCAAATCGTTTGATATCCATAACAATCTACGACTGTTGGCATAGATAGAAGCCTCTATACAAAGAAGGATGATGACCAAGATATTATATGAAAATACACTTATTGTAACTGTCCAGGAAAAAGGATTGTTTTGAAAGGAAACATCAATATTTTTTAATAACCAGCAAATGCTCACAAACATGCAACTAGTGTAAATGCCAGACAAAATACATTTGTAAATTTACATTGAGTACCATACAATATATTTTTAAACAAAATCAAAAACGTAACTCAGCCCTCAGCTCAAGTGCATCACAAGATGGATGGGAATCATTTAGGTCATTATTGTGCTCCTGAAATACTTAGATCAATCAACAAAATAAAAACCAAAATGCATTTGTAAATTGGACATCGACTAGCATACAATATATTTTTATACAAAAACAGAAATGCAACTCAGCCCTCAGCTTAATTTCATCAAGAGATGGATGGGGAATGTTTAGGTCATTATTATGCTCATAAAATATGCAAATCAATAAAAAAAATAGAAACCAAAATTCAAGATGCTAATTATGATTCCCAAATCTAAAATGATGGCACATTTGATGCATTTTAAGACGGATCTTCTAGACACTCAAATAACAACAGAACTTGGAAAGCAGAAGGAAAAAACAAGGGAGAACATGGAAAGTAGAAGGAAGAAACAGGGAGAGCCTAGGAAACAATCTTGGAGCTGGTTTGGCAACAATAGGTAGAGGCTGCAGGTCCCAATCATTCCCCATAGAAGGATGATATACTTGACAGTGATGGCTGGTCATCTCTCTACAAAATCAACACATTTGAACAATATCAGATAAATTTCATCAAACAAGAAACTCAACATCAAGATCAAGTTGGAAAATACACTACACATTACAAAAAATAATACTAAAAAAATACAGTAACCTATACTACTTTCCGATCACCTTCCCATGTGATATTTCGGCCTTGAGTTTATTAAGTAATTTCAAGCAGCTTTGTGACATGATACAATTACCCAGACAAGTCATTCAAATCATAGTATTCAAGACACATTGCCACTACTATAAACTATATGAAATAAGTTCAACTCTAGAATTTTCATTGTAGTTAGGTATTCAGTGGATGACATGAATTAATATGAGATCCTAAACACAAAATTTCTACATCCAGTTGCAAACTTTTCATACTTCAATTGAAGTGCATTAAAAGTGACTTGCTTAGCAAATAAAATCACTCTAGTTAGAGCCCAACAGTGTGCAACAAAAATTGTTATAACAAAAGAATATCAACCAGCAGCTCGAGGTTAATAATTTAGCTGTGACTGCAAATGAGTGATGCAACCCACACCTGCTATATTTATTAAAGTGATTGAGATAGATATCCTTTAAGGAGTCCTGAAATCCTACATCATAGATTGCGATGATAATCCATTACAGTGGGTAATACAACTTATGCATGCTCAACTTTATAAGAAGTGGTCCAAGATAGAAACCTCTTAAACTAGTCTGCAAAAGCACACTTGAGATATTACTCTAGAATGGCACAAGAATGGCACAAGAATAGGAGGACATTGCAAGTAAAAGGGTTCCCTCAAATAATGTTTACAGTAGTTGGTAGCAATAAATAAAGACATAATTTAGTAATGGACATTGTACATGTAATACTCCAAGAGACCCCGTGTGTTTCATTTATAAAATTCCTTGATAAGGTCACATATAAACCCATATATGCTCTTGTATAGTCAATTTTTACTATTAGTCTATCTGTTTTGAAGTTTTCATTTATGGTACACACTTTCTGTCAGCGACATGTTTTTCCTCTCTATCTGAACGAAAGTACCTCAATAACCAAGTTTATAACCAATAGGGTACATGGCCTTCCAAGTTTCTAGAAAGCATGAGAGAAAGAAGGATTATCACAACATTTATGATCAATATGGTACCAAAAGAGGGGGTTGTGGAGTTGTTCTATCTCTGATCAACAACCCTTAGGTCTCTTTCACATGGCAAACAATCACTAGTCATTGATGCACAAGTATACCAAAGGTGAATGCACACTTGATACCATGTTTGTTGCTGAATTTTGTCTACAGGGGTTCAAGTTCAATTGGTGTAAATTTCTAATGGATGAGTTGCTACAAGCCTTTAACAATGCTTGTGCCTCATCAACATATTTGAATTTTGGATATCTGTTAGTTACATTCACCATGTAAAGTGGCAGCCTCTAGAGCGTCAAGACCTCCACCCCACCACAAATAGAAGAGTTATCGAGCTTCAATTCAACTTTTGGAAGAGTTGCAAGGATGTGTAGAATCTTGTGTTTAATGATGCATCATTTGGTAAGTGGTGTGACCAGCCCATTGCGATCACACCCCCCATCCTGAGGATTTTTCAAGTATTGTTGGATCCCCATGTCGTCAATATCTAGTTCAAGATGAATAAGGATAATACTTTTGTGTGATTTCATGGATAAGAACCAGATATATTATGTGATGTAGCCTTACCCAACTACTTAATGGAACATATTTTTGACTGGGAGGTTTCACTATGGATAGAGTTCTGAAAATCTAATACCACATAGGGTTCCACATTTATGTTGCGTGATACCATTCCCAAAGCTCCACATACCAAGCAAACATTGAAGAAAATAAGGTCTCTTGGATGTGAAAGGCAAGAGAAAGGATTGTCTACTTTAGATTATAGCTCAGTTTTTGAGGTTGGTTAAGATTCTAAAGTCCAAAAACTATTAGTCATGCTTACAACTCTGAAATCCTAATTTGGTTTAGTTCATGGGTAAGTATATCAATTCCTTAGATTTAGTTGTGGGTTTATTGTAATTTAACACTCCCAAGAAGCCTCATGTGATGTGTCCATTGAGTCGACACCCCACCAAGGTTACTAACCAATCTATAGGATCCTCAATAGCTAAAGCATATTCAAGGAAAACAATGTCTTTAGAAATAGCAATATCAAACATCCCCCATTCCCACCACCCTCATTTTGTAGGAACTCAAGGATTTCATTTCTAAGCATGACCTTGGCTTGGTTGATTAAACCCTCAAGCCCTTCCAAGATTTTGATAACCCTAATGCTATGGTGTCCATCACCAACATTGATCAGGAGTAATCAAGGTCTATTCAAAATGTCCCAAGGTTGTCAGTGGGGAATGATGTGGTTGGTTGAGCGCAAGTGTGAAGAGGTGGGAAACCTTTGACTCCCCAACACACAACTGCAAGAAACAAATATGTGCACAACCATATGTGGAAAAATAATAGTACATCATGGAGGTAGTGTCATAGTTGGTGGTGGAGGTGAGAATCCCCCACCTCATCCTCCTACTAGTGGACAATGTCAAAGGGAAATCTATTCTCTCTCATCTACTTTACTTTCTTTCTTTATGAATTCTTTTGAAAAGTAAGGATTGCTTGGAGAACTTTTAACTAGTCTCAAAGGAACTAGGATGTGGACCAACCCACTATCAATGCACTTGGTTCCATGATTCATAACAAAATAAATGATGCATTTTCCCTTAACAAAACAACAAAAGGATAGTACGGCAAGCATTTATATTTTAGCCTGACAAGAAAAGCGATTTGACCATAAAGGCCAACCTATAATTAAAATAACTAATGTGATATGGTTCTATTTGATAGAAGGATGTCATTTCATAATCATCCATCACTGCTTCATATATATCTGAGTTGATTTCTTTTAATGTTAGTCCTTGAATAATCATCATTGTTTGCAGATCTGTGACCAACCCATATTTATGTCATATCTTTGAACATTGCGACCCTCTACATATGTAATCCCTTGTAGTTGTAGCTCATATAAGTGTTTCGATTAACATGATTTGGGTAGATATCGACTTCTGCAAAATTTAGCTTTGGCATAGAAAAGCCTCAGAGAATGTATGTTTGAAAAAAAAATTGATAAAGGATTTGATAAAAAAAGGGTTGGATAAAGATTTTTGTCGGTGGGTTGAAAAAGAGAAATGGTTTGGTTACAACCAATTGCATATAAATAACACATTCCCTTGTTTCCTTGTTTAATTTATAAATAACACATGCATCAACAATAATTGGTCTAATTCTCTAAGGTGACTTGTAATAGCATAACTAAAGCAAACAACAAGCTCTCTATCTAAGAAAATGGTACTCCCTAAACAGACAATGTCTAGAAAATTCTTGTAGTCTTTGTTGCAAACTCGAGATTCACCATTCATGTTTGAAAATATATACTTATGCATAGCTTCTCTAAGAATCAAGTAGTTGCAGAAGCTAGTGGGATTATAGAGACAGCAGGAAAGGGCCCTAATATTTATGGATGGATTAATGATATTGGCATAAAAGGAATAATCCCACAACCATTTGCAAGGTCTTTCCATTGATTCAATGGCATTAGTGTCTCTTGTACTATTTGAAATCATTGTAAACCAGGCAACGATTTCGATAGTGAAAGTATTGTGAATGGTCCTGATAATGGATCATTACTATGGTAATGAACAATGTGTACAATTCTTTTGGAGAAATATTACTCATAACACTTGGTAACTAGACATTATGTAATAAAAACATGATCGTAGCTTGTCTTGAGGGGGTTTCTGAAAGTGTAGAATTTATGGGCAGTTCAAGAGGGTTATGACTTGAAGGTACATTTCCTAGAAGTGTTAAAGAAAGTGGAGCTTCTAGGCAAGTTGATTGTGGTTGGATAGAAAAGGCATCCCAAGGATTAGTTGCTTTTGTTTTGATCTCTCTAGTTAAGATGGCCAACATCTAGCGTACAAAATATAAAACTATAATTTTTCATTAAACATCTACAATCATTGAGTTTGTTTCTATCATTCATTCTCTCATCACTACATCCACGAATTTCTTAGATGAGTTTGTTTCTATTCTTCATTGAGTTAAACAAGGAATAATAGCCACAAATTTCTTAGATGAGTGCTCTATGACATTAATTCCAGTGTGCTATTATTGATAGATTTGATGCATGTTTTGGTGAAGACATGCAAGTTGCATTTGAGTTTACATGCTAGAGACGGAAGATAAGGACAAGAAAATAGTAGGCAAGGTTGCATGGCAGTGAGTTGTTATAGCATATCTGGTGGTCAAAATTAGTAAATAGTGTATCAATCAGAGGAGTGCTTTGTTTGAGGATAGCTCCAGCAGTTTTGTGATCTATAATCTGTTGATGTATATGTAACTTTGGAATGTATCTCATATATATGTATATTGTATTCCTATAGAGATGATATTATTCCTCTATATGGAAGTGTCGTCATTTATATTGTAAGTGTCGTAACTTATACTTGATGGGTTATTAGACCACCTTGTTGGGGTCGGCCCTGTATAAGTCATGTGGATCGAAGGGTTATTAGACCACCCTATTGGGGGTTGGCCATGTGGGTCAAAGGGTTATTAGACCACCAAGTGTGCGTTCAGCCCAGATTAAGTTAACCATGGGTTAAGCTAGACATGTAGGCCCCATTAGTTTATTGGGCAGGACAGAACAACTATAAATAGAGATCGGGAGATCTCTATTTGATCATTCATTCACACACTTCTCTCATTCGGAAAGTGGCCCACTTATTGTTGAATATTGTAACTTCTAAGAATATTATATTTGTACATTATTTATTCCAGAGATGTTCCATCCCTCCGAGGTGATTCTATTATGTATCCGGAGATGTTTATTCCTCCGAGGAGTTGTGGCAACTAGGGTTATTAGACCCACCATGTGGGGGTCGGCCTAGTCAGTTATAATAGGGTATTTAACCTAATGGTTAAATACGAGCCTACATGTACTTGTGTAAAATATATGTCAAAGTAGTGTATAAATAGAGGAGGTGTGTTCCTCATTTGATACACTCATACACTTGAAAAGAAGAGCACTTATCTGGGAGATTTGCTGAGGATTAGAAGGAGGGAGCACATCTTGTATTTTGGTCTATCATCTTATTGAGGAAAGCTTTGCTGGGTTTTATACCCCATGAGGGTTTCCCAGGATAAATCTGTGTCTCTTGTGTTTATGCTATGCTTGTTGTTTCTTTAGTGATCCTGTATATGCTATTATTGTGAAATAGAATGTAATGCTGTTATTTTTTGTCTTAGCATATTGAATTTTAACATGGTATCAGAGCTAACCTGAAGGAAGACAAGTTTCAGGGTATGAAAAGTTTACAGGTCGAAGATAACATCCCCAGGTACCTTGTGTCCAAAGGGCACCCTCAAATTCGTTGTACTTTATGAGTTATGATCAGTACAAGTTAGGGTTTCTGCCTCTTCCAGATCTCAGTCAAAATCAGATGACCTTGGAAAAAAGGTCATAACTTGGCCTAGGAAGCTCCAAATGAAATTTCGTAAAAAGTGACAGGTAGTAGACAGACTGTACTATCTCAAGAAACATTTTCAGAGGCCGAAGGTGAACCAGTGACACGTGGCATGCCGTACAAGTTCGCTCTCCTGTTTTATCCCATAAACAGGTCACATTGTGACACTTGGAATAACTCTCTCTCAAAGAGTCCAATTGAGATCAGACCTATCAGGATGGAAAGATAACAGGGCAAGCTATCTCAGGAAAAGTTTTCAGAGGCCGAAGATCAAACAATGACACGTGGCACGCTGTACAAGTTCGCTCTCCTGTTTTATCCCATAAACAGGTCACGTTGCGACACTTGGCATAACTCTCTCTCAGAAAATCCAATTGAGGTCAGACCTGTCAGGATGGAAAGATGACAGGTCAGGCTACTGCAGAAAACGTTTTCAGACCCTGTGGAACAAAAATTTCAGAGTTATAGCAGAAGCAATCAGGTGCATATTTCTGTCAAAACAGAATTATTTTTAGCACCTTTATTCATGGCTTCCGGAATTTAGGGTTTCGGAGAAAGTTGGAATTTTTTGAAGTCTGTAACCACGGCTGGAAGCTCCTCAGAAAAATAAGATTTTAGAGCCTTGGATCGAACCTTTTGATTGGACAGAAGGGTGGGCTTCATCAAACCCTAGTTCGGGTTCCTGTCTAGAAGATCCAGAAGTTTCGAAGGCAATTTTAAGGGGTCAAATTTTGGAGATTTCAAAATTGAAGAATGCTAGGTTGATCAGCTCAGCAAGACACATTCTTCCATCCATTCAGAAGTATGGAATTTAAAGATTGAATTTTTAGGGTTTCTTTAGCAAACCCTAATCAAGCTCCAGATCAAGTTTCAGGGGGAGTTGAGGCTAAGGCCTTACATAAGAAGACTACAAAAAGTCTCGACAGGTATGACTTAAGGAGGTTCAGGTACATTACAAAAGACAAATCAAGTTCCATGACCATGACAACATGAAGACAAAGACTCACGAGGTATATATGACTTTGTTATATTATGTTTAACCTACGAGACATGCCGGTTCTAGCTCAGGATCTCTAAATCATTGAAGAGATTGTTTAGGTATGTTGTACATAACTAAGCAGGTATACTAATCCAGGTATGTTTTCCTATGTCATGTTAGAATCTTACCTTGTGTAAGTATACTTGGTATGATTGGTTAGTAATCAAGGGTTTATGCATATTATGTCTCTTATCTTGGTTGATGATTTAACTAACTAGATCAAACAAGAATATGCATGAGTAAAAGAAGACTTACTTGAAACCCTGAATACTAATGATCATGACTGTACATATTCAAGATTATTTAGAATTAGAATGTTTTGATAATATTGAGAATATACTAATGAATGTATGTTTGTGTATGAGATCATGAGGATGACACTAGTGTACACTTGAGAATGCACAGTGGTACAGAATGAATAGAAGTTCAGAAGACATACAGAAGATCAAGCGGGAGGCAACCACACAAACATAAAAGATAAGTATTTGAGTTGTTATTAGAAATAGTAAATGATATTGCTTGTATGCATATTTGTATTCCTAGAATATATCATGTTGAGTGTAAACATTCATAAAGCATTGAACAGTATACTACTAATATGCATATGATTGGTAAGTTGGACAAACATTCCATTGTTGCTTGTCTAGAATGAAACCTCTTTGCTGACATGCTGAGAGCTGTGCACACTCTCAATAGTATGTTCTGGTAGAGATGGAAGGCATCTAGATAGCCACTGTATGCATACAGAATATGGGAAAGTGTTGTGCCAAAGTATTGGTCAAAATAGTTGCATAACTATGTAAATGATATCTGTATGCATAATAGGTTATCATGTCAATATGATTTGATGATTATGAAGTATTACTAATCATGTACTTAATTTTGATTTGTAGGAAAGATCATGATGAATGATGAACAGTGAACAAGCGATGGATGTTCAACAAAAGAAACACACTATAGAAGGCTTGTGGCTAGAAGATTCTCTTAGAAAGAAGGAAGAGAATCATGATGAGATGTTTGCTCCAAGTGGCTAGATAATACCATTCTCTTAATGGTGTAATTAAAGAAGAAGTGTGAATCAGATTTTGTATGGGTTCCCAGGATCGATAATCAATTGATGAGCTTAATGATCACCATGGGTGATGTGGATCTCAACCTTTGCTACAAGTTTGAATATGGCTTCTATACACATATGACATGGATGCAAGAAAGAACTCACCACAGAGTTCGAATGATTTTGAGGCTCATATTAGTAGACCCATCTGACGAGAGATGGCACAGATAGATATGCAGAAGATCACTCAATGCTGAGTGTGAATAATGGACAATTGACAGCTTCATGACAAAGCTTGGGCTTTACCAGAAGTAAAGTTGTTCCTAACCTTTACCTTAAGGTTGTGGATGATGAACCTATCATACCATTATTGTATGACGATGATCTCTTTCTGACAAGGAATGAGAAACAGGTCATGAAAATGGCTGCAGAAATGAAAAATGAAAGATCTCGGATTAATGCACTACTTCTTAGGTCTAGAAGTATGGCAAGATCCAAAAGGAATCTTTTAATTCAAATTAATTATGCTGTGAAGTCTCTAAAAAGATTTGATAGGTTGGAGTATAAAGCCATGGCCACTCCCATGGACTCCAACTTGAAGTTGTTAGTTAATGACTCATCGTATTTAGTGGACCTAACCCTATATAGACAAATCATTGGGTCATTGATGTATATAACAAATACTAGGCCAGATATATGCTTTGCTGCAAATACCCTAAGTCAATATCTAGTAGAACCTAGAAAGGTTCACTTAATAACTACAAAGCATGTAGTGAGGTACCTAAAAGGTACTTTAGATTTTGGTCTATATTATCTTGGAGGTCATGAACTCCGTTTACATGGTTACTCAGATTCTGATTGGGCAGGAAGTGCCTCAAACAGAAAGAGTACATCAGGTGGATATTATAGTCTTGAATCTTCCATGATCTCATGGTTCAGCAAGGAACATTCTAGTGTGGCTCTCAGTACTGCTGAAGCAGAATATATATATAGCTGTCTGCTCTGCCAGCTGTGAAGCAGTGTGGCTTCAGAAGCTATTATATGGAGTGTTTGACTTAGAAATGAATTCCACTATGATTATGTGTGACATTCAAAACTGCATCAAGATAGAAAATATTGTATTCCACAATAAGTCAAAAACACATAGAGATCCGATACTTCTATATACGAGATATGGTGCAGAGAGGAGCTATCAAGCTCGAGTATATAAGCACTAAGGATCAGATTGCTAATATCTTGACTAAACCTCTGTCTCGAGTAAAGTTTGAATACTTCCGAGACAAGCTTGGTATAGTCCAGAAGGACCCTCCTCGAAAGGGGGAGTAGCATAGTATCTGATAACAAGTCTGTCTCATCAGTGATGAGGTTACCTATTTACTGCACCTAGTTACTTAGAATTATTTAGATTTAGGAATCTTATATTTTTTCTTTTGATGATAGATGTATACATGCTTTTGATGATAGATGTTATGCATGTTTTGATGAGGAGGATACATGTTTTGTTATACATGTTTTGATGATGAGGATACATGTTTTGTTATACATGTTTTGATGATGAGGATACATGTTTTGATGATGAGGATACATGATTGACACATGTTTTGATGAAGTCCTTGGTGGACTTGAGGGGATTGGATCATCCCTGGACTTCAGTCCTAAAGAGAGCCGTAGACGTATGTCTTTGAGAATGAAGTCCTTGGTGGACTTGAGGGGATTGGATCATACCTGGACTTCAGTCCTAAAGAGAGCCGTAGACGTATGTCTTCGAGAATGAAGTCCTTAGTGGACTTGAGGGGATTGGATCATCCCTGGACTTTAGTCCTAAAGAGAGCCGTAGACGTATGTCTTCGAGAATGAAGTCCTTAGTGGACTTGAGGGGATTGGATCATCCCTGGACTTCAGTCCTAAAGAGAGGTGTAGACGTATGTCTTCGAGAATGAAGTTCTTGGTGGACTTGAGGGGATTGGATCATCCCTGGACTTCAGTCCTAAAGAGAGCCGTAGATGTATGTCTTCGAGAATGAAGTCCTTGGTGGACTTGAGGGGATTGGATCATCCCTGGACTTCAGTCCTAAAGAGAGCCGTAGACGTATGTCTTCGAGAATGAAGTTCTTGGTGGACTTGAGGGGATTGGATCATCCCTGGACTTCAGTCCTAAAGAGAGGCGTAGACGTATGTCTTCGAGAATGAAGTTCTTGGTGGACTTGAGGGGATTGGATCATCCCTGGACTTCAGTCCTAAAGAGAGCCGTAGACGTATATCTTCGAGAATGAAGTCCTTGGTGGACTTGAGGGGATTGGATCATCCCTGGACTTTAGTCCTAAAGAGAGCCGTAGACGTATGTCTTCGAGAATGAAGTCCTTGGTGGACTTGAGGGGATTGGATCATCCCTGGAATTCAGTCCTAAAGAGAGTCGTAGACGTATGTCTCCGAGAACAAAATCCTGAATGAACAGGTAAGGGGATTGGATCGTCCTCGGACTTTAGTCCTTTGAATTGAGCCGTAGACATGATGTCTCCGAGAACTAAATCCTGAATGAACAGGTAAGGGGATTGGATCATCCTCGGACTATGGTCCTTTGAATTGAGCCGTAGACATGAGGTCTCCGAGAATTGAATGATAGGACTGGATCGTCCCTGGACTTCGGTTCAAAAGGTACATGATAGGACTGGATCATCCCTGGACTTCGGTTCAAAAGGTACATGATAGGACTGGATCGTCCCTGGACCTCGGTTCAAAATGTACATGACAAATCCTAGAATTGTTCTAGGTTACATCCAGCATGAAACAGGGCTGGCTCTGTAGATGTGATACATCCAGCATGAAACAGGGCTGGCTCTGTAGATATGATACATCCAGCATGAAACAGGGTTGGCTTTGTAGATGTGATACATCCAGCATGAAACAGGGCTGGCTCTGTAGATATGATACATCCAGCATGAAACAGGGTTGGCTCTATAGATGTGATACATCCAGCATGAAACAGGGATGGCTCTGTAGATATGATACATCCAGCATGAAACAGGGCTGGCTCTGTAGATGTGATACATCCACCATGAAACAGGGCTGGCTCTGTAGATGTGATACATCCAGCATGAAACAGGGCTGGCTCTGTAAATGTGACACATCCAGTATGAAAAAGGACTGGCTCTGTGGTGGTAAATCCTAGATCTGATCTAGGTCACATCCAGTATGAAAAAGGACTGGCACTATGGTTGGGATTGGATCGTCCCTAGACATGAGACTTGTCTTAAAGAGATAAGGATTGATCATCCTGGAACTTGATCTGGATTGCATCATCCATGGACCTATGTCCTAAAGAGAGCAGGATTGATCATCCTGTAATATGATCGTGTGATGACGATGCTGCCGATCATGTATGTTGATCGTATGATGACGATGTTGATCGTGTGATGACGATGCTGCTGATCGTGTGATGATGATGCTGATCGTGTGATGACGATGTTGATCATGTGATGACGATGCTGCCGATCGTGTGATGACGATGTTGATCGTATGATGACGATGTTGCTGATAGTGTGATGACGATGCTAATCGTATGATGACGATGTTGATCGTATGATGACGATGTTGCTGATCGTGTGATGACGATGCTGATGATCGTGTGATGACGATGCTGATGATCGTGTGATGACGATGCTGATGATCATGTGATGACGATGCTGATGATCGTGTGATGACGATGTTGATGATCGTGTGATGACGATGCTGATGATCGTGTGATCGTGTGATGACGATGATGATGATCGAGTAATATCAACTCTGATGATGTTGATGTTCCAGTAACTAGGTGAGTTACTGATGATGATGAATTAAAGAAAGCTTCCGATGATATATAGATGATGTAGTCAATGACTCCTTGCTCCTGCAGATGTTGTTATAATATCCTTCTCGTTAAGGGGGAGTGTTGAATATTGTAACTTCTAAGAATATTATATTTGTACATTATTTATTCCAGAGATGTTCCATCCCTCCGAGGTGATTCTATTATGTATCCGGAGATGTTTATTCCTCCGAGGAGTTGTGGCAACTAGGGTTATTAGACCCACCATGTGGGGGTCGGCCCAGTCAGTTATAATAGGGTATTTAACCTAATGGTTAAATACGAGCCTACATGTACTTGTGTAAAATATATGTCAAAGTAGTGTATAAATAGAGGAGGTGTGTTCCTCATTTGATACACTCATACACTTGAAAAGAAGAGAACTTGTCTGGGAGATTTGCTAAGGAGGATTAGAAGGAGGGAGCACATCTTGTATTTTGGTTTATCATCTTATTGAGGAAAGCTTTGCTGGGTTTTCTACCCCATGAGGGTTTCCCAGGATAAATCTGTGTCTCTTGTGTTTATGCTATGCTTGTTGTTTCTTTAGTGATCCTGTATATGCTATTATTGTGAAATAGAATGTAATGCTACTATTTTCTGTCTTAGCATATTGAATTTTAACACTTATGAGGAGGAGGCTCTGCTGCTAGGAGAAGACTATCTCTTGTTTCTGGTTGTATCATTGCACTATCTATCTCTGAGGAAGTTATTGGGGTTTTTCACCTTTATGGTTTTCTCCAAGTAAACTCTGTCTCTTGTGTGCTTGCATTATTCTGTCCATGATTGATATGCTGTAGATTTGCTGTACATGTTGTTCTCTCAGTTAATATCCTATATAATATTGAAGTAAATTCTGAAAATTTAACATGGTATCAGAGCTAGCCTGAAAGAAGGCATGATATGGCATGTATGACACTTGTTGCACTTACGATGCTAGGGCTTGATATAGCAAAAACTAGTCATCGTAGAACTTTCGCTATAAATCCATTTTGGAGAATTTTTCAGATCTAAAAATTTTACAGGTCTAATATCAGATCCCCATGTACCTTGTGTCCAAAGGACAACCTCTAATTCGTTGTACTTTGTGATTTATGATCTGTACAATATAGGGTTTCTGCCTCTTCCAGATCTCAGTCATAAACAGGTGACCTTGGAAAAAAGGTCATAACTTGGGCTAGGAAGCTCCAAATGAAATTTAGTAAAAAGTGACAGGTAGTACACAGAATGTACTATCTCAGGAATAGTTTTCAGAGGCCGAAGTTGAACCAGTGACACGTGGAACGTCGTACAAGTTCGCTCTCCTATTTTATCCCATAAACAGGTCACGTTGCGACACTTGGAATAACTCTCTCTCAGAGAATCCAATTGAGGTCAGACCTGTCGGTATGGAAAGATGACAGGTCGGGATATCTTAGAAAAAAATTTCAGACCCTGGGGATTGAAAAGTTCGGAGTTACACCAGAAACAATCAGGTAAATATTTCTGTCATAACAAAATTATTTTTTAGCACCTTCATTCATGGCTTCCGGAATTTAGGGTTTCAGAGAAAGTTGGAATTCTTGTAATCAGAGACCACGGCTGAATGCTACTCATCAAAATCGAAATTTAGAGACCAGGATCATAATTTTTGTTGGACAGAAGTCCGGGCTTGATCAGACCATAGTTCGGGACTTTGATCAGAAAAGTGGAAAATTAGGGATTCTGCAAAAATGGGAATTTTTGAAATCTATGACCACGGCTGGAAGCTCCTCAGAAAAATAGAAGCTTAGAGATTTGGATCAAACCTTTTGATTGGGAAGAAGAGTGGTCTTCATCAAACCCCAGTTCGGGGTCACATCCAGTGAATCCGGAAGTTTCAAAGAAAAAATTGAGGAGTGAAACTTTGCAGTTTTCAAATTCTGAATATACCAGCTTGATCAGCTCATCAAGGCACATATTTCTATCCTTTCGAAAGTTTGAAATTCAAAGCTTGAATTTTTGGGGTTTCTCTGACAAACCCTATTACAGCTCTAGATCCAATTCCTACAAATCAAGTGGATTGGTTTAATCCTAGAAGAGGATGGATTGGTCACCTGCATAAGTGAAGAAGTTCCTGTTTCAGAGGGAGATGAGGCTAAGGCCTTACATAAGAAGATTACAAGCAATCTCGACAGGTATGACTCATCCAGGCATGTCTCGAGATTTGTTCATGATTAAGTTTATGATATGTTTGTCTTCATGTTATTACGGTTAGAACAATCTTGATTTTAGACTTGTCGTATCACCTCAACAAAATTATGAATGCATTCACTTATGATTGTACTAATGCATTATGGTGTTGTATGAGGTTTATGTTGTCCGCTCACATGAAAGGTACACCAAGAAAGACAAATCATGTTCTAGTTCAAGAACATATGATCATGATGACATGAAGACAAAGATTCATCCATTGTCATGGATCACTTAGAAGATCTACTTACGAGGTATGTAGAACTTGGTTCTACAATGGATAACTTATAAGACATGCAGGTTACTAGCACAAGTCATTGAAGAGAACCAGAAGACATTATGCGGGTATGTTAGACATAACTAGCTAGCATGCTAATCCAGGTATGTTTTTCCTATATCAAGCTAGAATCCTACCTTGTGTTAGGATCTTATACTGTTGTGTTGTTGATAATGATTATTCATGAAGTCATAGGTTTGAATAGTCATGGTTGTATGCATATTATGTTTCTTACCATAATTGATGATATGGCTAACCAGAAGAATCATGAAGGTATAGGTTTGAGTAATCATGGGTTTATGCATTGAGTTAATTAATTAGAAGAGTCCTATGACCAAATAAGAATATGCATGAGTAAAAGAAGACTTCCCTGAAACCTTGAATACTAATGTTTATTATCTGTGAATGATCATGACTATACATGTTTAAGATTATTGTGTTTTGATAGTATTAAGATTATACTAATAAATGTGTGATTATGTATGAGACCTCAAGGATAACACAATGATGATACTAATAAGCATGCATAGTGATTAAAGATAGATATAATTTCAAGGATAGGTAATCCAGGAAGCAAAGATCAAGAGGGAGCACACTCCAGTTGTTCCTGCAAGAAAGAAAAGGAGCACACTTCAGTAGTTTCTGCAAGGATGTAGATATTCAGAGGGAGTTGACCACTTCTCTCAGTCCACATTAGAATGGAGTTGCAAAGACTGAGAGGGAGTCAACCCAACAACCAAACAAAGATAAGTATTTGAATTGTCATTTCCTACATATTTGTTTGTTTAAATAATGTTATTCAATGATGTATATGCTTATGTTCCTAGAATTAGGTTGTGTATTATGCATATTAGAATAGTTGCATTGATGAACAGTATATTACTAATATACATGGGTAAGTGGCCTATGGCACTGTACAACATTCCATTGCTACTTATCTAGAATGAAACCTCTTTGCTGCATGTTAGGAGTCGTGCACACTCTTAACAATGTTCTGGTAGAGATTGGAAGGCATCTAGAAAGGTACAGGATATGGATAAATGTTGTATTGAAGCATTGGCCAAGATAATTGCATGATTGTATGACATATTTCTTTATGTGTAAGAATTTGTTCTGAAAACTATGAGATTTTTTCTAATCATGCAATTTAACTTGTTGTGTAGGAAAGATCGTATACCATCACCTACAAAAGAAGGACTACAACATTTGTTCAAGCAATAAAGTTATCTATTGAAAATATTGAAGATATTGAAGTTCCCAGGATATGGGAAGAATGCCATGATCGAGGAGCACCAATCGATCATGAAGATGTTTGGGATGCAGTCCCAAGACCTAAAGGGGAGTCTGTAGTGACTTCCAAGAGGACCTACAACTTCAAGCATGATGCAGGTGGTAGCATGGAGACTTTTGCTCCTATAGCCAGATACACTTCCATTAGATCAGTACTTGCTTTGGCTGTAGTGATGAAGTGGAAGATACACCAGATGGATTTCAAGACAGCTTTCTTGAATGATGTAGTAGAATAAGAAGTGTATGTGGAGCAACCACTTGGTTCTGAGACAAATGACAGGGAGTCATATATGTGCAGAACTTGGTATGGTAGGATAGACAGCTTTCTATCCAGTTTGGGATTTACCAAAAGTAAAGCGGATTCCAACCTTTACTACAAGGTTGAGGAAGGCAATCCAATGATATTACTATTTGTATGTGGATAACCTGTTTGTAATAGGTGAGGATAGATTGATTGCCGACATGCAGCGGAAGCTTGCTGTCAAGTTCGAGATAAAGAACTTGGGTATGATGCACTACTTTCTTGGTATGGAGGTGTGGCAGAGTGTAGATGGAATCTTCCTTGGACAAAGGAAGTATGCAGTAGAGATCCTGAAGAGGTTAAGGATGATGGATTGCAAGGACATGGCCACATCTATGGCATCGACCATTAAACTTATGTGTGATGCTTCATCTGATCCAGTTGATGTCACAGTGTATCGTCAGATGTTTGGGTCCTTGATGTAACTGACAAACACGAGACCAGATATTTGCTTTGCAGTGAACACATTGAGCCAGTTCCTGACGCATCCAAGAGATGTTCACCTAGTTGCTATAAATCATATTCTGAGGTACCTGAAGGGTACGGTTGATTATGGGATCAAGTATGATGCGAATCAAAAGTTTAACCTGCAGGGTTATGTTGATTCAGATTGGGTAGGCAGTGCTCCAGATAGGAAGAGCACATATGGGTGTTGCTTCAATATGGGATCAGGTGTGATCTCTTGGTTTAGCAGTAAGCAGTCCTGCGTAGCACTGAGTATGTTGCAGCGTATTCAGCTAGTTGTGAGGCAGTATGGCTACGGAAGCTACTGTCTGAGTTATTTGATCTCCCATTGGATGCTACTGGTATCTTCTGTGATAACCAGAGTTGTGTGAAGCTGTCTGAGAACCTAGTATTTCATGACAGGTCGAAGCACATAGAGATCAAATATCACTATATCAGGGATATGGTACAGAGAGGAGCAGTGAAACTCCTGTATGTTGCGATGGACGAGCAGAATGCAGATGTGCTGACGAAACCACTAGCCAGAGTGAAGTTTGAGTACTTCAGAGATAGGCTTGGTGTTCTTCGGATTGATGACACTTCGAGGAAGAAGTGATGGACACATTTGCAGAAGCCATTCCAAGCATGTTGGAAGGAGGATCCTTCACATAGCTGTGGATGTAAGCGTTGGATGATGAGCATCAGGACGTTGCTCCAGTTACTGCTCTGTATCTGCATCAGGAGGATGTTGGATATGATCAGTTGGATAATTTATATGTATATGTATGTACGCATCATGTTGGTTGTTGGATATGATCGGTTGGATCATTTGTATGTATTTTGTATATACATTGCTCTATCATCGGTTGGATCATTTGTATCATTGCTCTATCTATCTCTGAGGAAGTTATTGGGGTTTTTCACCTTTATGGTTTTCCCCAAGTAAACTCTATGTCTCTTGTGTGCTTGCATTATTGTGTCCATGATTGATATGTTGTAGATTTGCTGTACATATTGTTCTCTCAGTTAAGATCCTAGATCAAATTGAAGTAAATTCTGAAAATTTAACATAATCAACATGTAGTAGCAATGTTACATGAACCGTGGGTGCGATCGGAATCGGCTAAAGAATCCGATACGGGTGGAGCACTCACCCCAGAGTTAGGAATCGGGGATTCAGAACCCTAACCCTAATTAACCCTAATTATCCTACATTTATCCTACATAAATAGCTTTAGATTTGTCAAAATGAGGTGGAAGAATCCGAGAATCTAATTCGGAAGAATCTGATTTGGGTGCAGTTAGGCCTAGGGCCGAATCTGGTAACTAGTGTATTTTTGAAAGGACAGTGCTATAGTGACCTATTTACAGTGGATTAGAGTACTATTTGTCTGGCTAGTAGTGAAGTACTACAAGCACAATGAGTAAACATAAGTGAAACTTGGCAAGGAGTGATGTGATAAGTATAGCTAGTAGGATTTTCCTATTATTGAGCCACATCCATAGAGTACAGTGCACCAAAGGGATAGTCTACAACAGACTAGGGAATTTGTCTTTAGAAAATAGTAGTATTTCAAGCAAAATACCTTGAAGGGACACTGTTGTAATGTGTTCTTTTAAGTAGATATGAGCCTCATTTTCAGAAGCACCATTGATTGTGAGAAAGGGTGCTCTGTTTCAGGGTTGTTTCCAGCATACATGACAGTTATACCAAGTGAAACAGTAGTTTCATGCACCTTGATGACCTTTGCTTTGATTTGTTGTTTATATCTTCAATGTGTGCATGATGAAGACAACTGAGAGGAGTACCGATGCTCCCCAATCATGCTGTTACAGCCGATGGTGATTAGTGGATTTGGTATTTCCAGAAACAGTAGTTGTACTTCTAGGGTCAGGTCAAGTTTGTGGAGAGAGGTGACATGTAAATATTCTTAACTCAATTGTAATCATGGGTTGGGAAAAGTCTTTATATATGCGAAGTGGCTTTCACTATAATTATAGCCCCAAATAGTTTATTTGTAACTAATCTATCAACCAAGCTACAATTTTTTGAATGCACATGTTTATAGGTCCATCAGTGATGTGCAAAATATTTCCTAGAACAGACCTACAAATATTCATGTCATTAAATGTTGTTATGAAGGCAGAGAGACAAAGGAAGTAATCCATAGTTTGCCCAAAATTGGAAACTGAGCCTCCTACTGCTGGCCTTTATGCATAGAACATACCCGTGACTTATAATAAGGATCCTAAAAGTGCTCAGAACAATACTAGACCTGGATATCACACTATTTACTACTGCTTAAGACGCTGCAATGTGTCTAGAATGCTTATGTAGCCCACAGGACTAATCGATAATTTATTTACAGCTACTCAACACATAGATCCGCCCAGGAATCATACCCAGAACTGTTCAAAGGCTCAAGTTTTCTTCTTCAGTCCAAACTCATGCAGATAAAACTTAGGAATTAGCTCAGGTTAGCTCAGCAAACATCAAATTGACCACCCATGCAAAAGTTGGGTAATAGTCCTAAATAAATATCTTCTATCACGAAACGATATTTTATATTAATGTATTCTTACTAAGGCTATAAAGATCCCATCTGAATTAAATCTCTTCATACAAATAAACCATTTCTATGCCTAGGTCTATAAAGGTAGTATTCTCCAAGTAAAATAACTCTAGATCTATCCATTTAATTGATCATCCTCAAGAAGGTTCTTCCCCTAATAAATCTACCTCGCTATCCTCACTGAAGAACGAAAGACATGGAAAATGTAATGAAAGGGGAAAGGAAGATCCCACTAAGAAAAATGATTCTCTTCATTAAGAGGGTGTAGATTTTTCTCCCAAATTTCAAAGGGTGGAGCCCACTAAATCTCAAGAACTTGAGCCCAAATTTACAATCAATTCCCAACCAAAAAAAGTATAAGGAAAGGCCTTTCTTTGGAGAAAAACCTTAGTAATTACAAAAATGCAATTTGACAATTAAATTTGTCAAGATTTGAAACATCTAAAACTAGTTCACTAGGCATAATTAATTTTCCCAGTAATCTAACATGGAAGACTATCATAAAATAAGTAGTAGTTTGTAATGAATAACAATGTGATCACCATTAGATTTATGGTTGGTGTGCCTTATCTTCTTCACCATATGGTAGGTGTTCCTTATCTTCTTCACTATATGGCGAGCTACATTTTTCCCATAAGGGAAAGGTGCACATTGTGAGGAACTTCCTTGTTAGTAAGTCCAAGGAGTGAAAAATCCTAGAGCACTCCATGAAATAGTGTTGACATTGATATGTATCTAGTGGGCAATTCAAAATCACCCAATGGCACCTAAAATGAATTTTTTTAACCACATTTTAGAACTAGAAAATAGTGTCCAAGTCTATTGCTCCATTCATTAACAAAATTAGTAAAAGAAAATCATCAATAAACACACAACTTGAAACATTCAAGCAATACACCAAACATTTTTAATGGAGAATCCTAATGGGAAAGAAACTCCAAATGGCATTTAGATGTTTGATTTGCATTGCAATGTTGCACATCATTTGTACATTGGGATATATCCTCCTACAATCATGAACTTCCCTCAATTGGCTTTGCAGCTTTCATGCCATCTCAATATCCACATTATCTCTCTAGACAATCCAACTTCCTTGGCTATGGTTGTCCTTTCCTTTTATGTTTGTCTCTGCCCCAGCTTTATTTCCTCCCTCTTGGCTCTTGGATTTGACATTTTCCTCACTTGGCTCTCGGATTTAACATTGGCTTTAGCTTCAGACTACCTTGGCTTGTGGCTCATGCTTGCATTTGTTGATGATCATATTGGCCCAACTAATCTATTAGCTCTATAAGCTTGAGACTTCCTTGTCACACATTCAATATCTCCTGCTTATCCCATCCACCCTATATTTCTCTTAAGATGAGAGGCTTAGGCCAAGATTCTGTAGTGGTCAGTTACCTTGAACCTTGTAACTTTCGTGCACTAGGAGACACAACACTAATCAAGCACCCATATGGTCACCCATGTCATCATTAGTTTCCTATGGATCTTCACCATTCCACCATCACTCCAATCTCAAACCTTAATAAGTTAGAAGCTTCGTAGAAGTTATTAATCACATAATTGGCCACCCAATTCCATATTGGAAATCCCATAAATCTACCTTCCCTGATGTTCCATTCAAGGAGTGGTTGTGTTTATGTGATGCAATGACCCACTGGTGCTGACAAAACAAATGGGGGATTTACTTACCTTTCCAAAACCTAACTGGGTATCGCATCCAAAGTCTATCGATCAAATCCCTTAAACCATGAGTCTGACCTCAAAAATCAGACCGCTTCCTCATGTTACCTCTCAAAATGACATGTTATTTTGAGGGACTCTTTCCAACTATTTAGTGATGAGGATGGATTGATTGGGAAGCTTTGAGTTTTCTATACTACAGTCATCGAATAGAATTTGAGGTTTCAACACCTATGTCACAGTTGGATTTTGAACAACAACAAGGGGATTTGTCTTGAGGGCACCAAATCCCATCGATATCTTGTAATAAACGAATGCATGAGATTGTTGGACCTTGTCTTGATGCACATTTTGGAGTTGTCTTACCACCTTTAAATAAAAAATGTTGATGATCAGAAGGTTACAGCCTTAGATTCAGGCCACATAATGATCAAGAGACACCAAAGATGAATCTAATGCATATCACTGACCTGTATAAATGAGAGGAAATTATACAGAAACCTTTGCTAAAGCATGATCAGTGGCCGATTTTAAGTATGACGGGTAAGAGAAACAGATGTGATTTTTACAATTAAACAAAAAAAATTATGGACCACTGACAGCATATATTGACTCCATAAATTTACAGTGCAAGGTACATTTTTACAACATATTTTCCAATATGACTTAGGGGCATTTCCTGTAGAAGTATATGCTTCAGGATGATGATATTTCAAATTTATCTTAAGCACTCTGCAATGCCCTTTCATGCATGTTTTCATGCTAGTGTATTCCTTTGACCGAATCTAGACTTATTAACATTGCAGCTGATTGCAAAATGATGATATATTATCCTTTCCATAGCTGAGAATTTGGGTGGCATCTTTTAGGATTGAATGCATATTTCACCCATGATATGACCGACGGCAGTGGAGCAATATGATCTGACCTAAAGAATCTAGACTTAAGTTTTTCTAGTGTTGATCACAACAAACCTTCCTTATTCAAGTTGCAGATCATTAGCACTTTATGGAGGGAAATCCATACTTCTCGATAGAACAAAATTGTGGGATACTATGGAAGTTCGAGTCACAGAAAATCCATTACTTAGCAATATGGGTGCTATTTCCAATTAATTGATTGAATAAAAAGTGAAAATGATTATAATAAACTACTGAAATTATAATAATTTGGACTAGGATTTGTGATATAATTTATTTAATTTTGACATGTTGAGATATTGTAACTTCTAAGAATATTATATTTGTACTTTATTATTCCGGAGATGTTTCATTCCTCCGTGGAGACTCTATTGTATATCCGAAGATGTTTTATTCCTCCGTGGAGAATGTGGTAACTTGGGTTATTAGACTTCGCTAGCGAGGGTCGGCCCTGTATGAGTCATGTGGGTTAAAGGGGTTATTAGACCACCCTAGTGGGGTTGTCCATGTCACATTATGTTAAATGGTTAAGTTTAGGTCGGCCTAGTTAGTGTAAAGGTCAAGTCGGAGTTGTGTATAAATAGAGGAGGTGTGTTCCTCATTTAACACACATTCACTCACTTGTGAGTGGCGCATAGGTGAGAGAGAGATCTGCTATGGAGGAGAAGGAGCTCATGTTTGGGATTACATCTTTTGTATTTGTTGGTCATCTATATTGAGGAAGCTTTGTTGGGTTTTCTACCCCACGAGGGTTTCCCAGGAAAAATTTGTCTCTTGTGTTTATGCTGTGCTTGTTGTTCTTTCAGTGATCCTGTATACGCTATTGTTATGAAATGGAATGTAATGCTGATATTTTATATCTTAGCATATTAAATATCAACATGGGATTAGAGCTAGCCTGAAGGAAGGAAATGTATGGCACTTACAACAATTTGAATTTCCGGGTTTTATATAGCAAAAACTAGTCATCGTGGAACTTTCGCTATAAATCCATTTTGGCAAAGTTTCAAGATATGAAAAAATTACAGGTTGTAGATAAAATCCCCCCGTACAGTGTGTCCAAAGGTAAGCCTCTAATTCATTGTACTTTGTGAGATATGATCAGTACAACTTAGGGTTTCTGCCTCTTCTAGATCTCAGTCATAAATAGGTGACCTAGGAAAAAAGGTCATATCTCGGGCTAGGAAGCTCCAAATGAAATTTTGTTAAAAGTGATAGGTAGATAATGGATTGTAGTTTATCAGGTACGTTTTTCAAAGGTCGAAGTTGAACCAGTGACACGTGTAATGCCGTACAAGTTCTCTCTCTTGTTTTATCCCATAAACAGGTCACGCTGCGACACTTGGCATAACTCTCTCTCAGAGAATCCAATTGAGGTCAGACCTATGGGTTGGAAATATTACAGGTCAGGCTACCACAGGCTGAATTTTTAGATGATGTGGATTCGGAATTTCATATATGCACCAGAAACAATCAGGTGCATATTTTTGTCAAAACAGAATTGTATTCTGAGCACCTTCATTCTTGGCTTATCACTGCTGCGGAAAATTAGGGTTTCAGAGAAAGTTTTAATTCTTGGAATATGAGTCCATGGCTGGAGGATCCTCATCAAAATCAAAATTTAGAGACCAAGATCAAATTTTTTGGTTGGGCAGAAGGACGGGCTTGATCAAACCCCAATTCGGGATTTTGATCGGAAAGGTGGAAAATTATGGTTTCTGCAAAAGTTGGAATTTTTGGAATCTAAGACCACGACTGGAAGCTCCTCAGAAAAATCAAAGTTTAGAGCACAATATCGAACCTTTTGGATGGGCAGAAGACCGAGCTTTATCAAACCCTAGTTCGGGATCCTGTCTAGAAGATCCGAAACTTTCAAAGTCAATTTTGAGGGGTCAAATTTTGCAGTTTTCAAAATTGAAGTATACCAGCTTGATTAGCTCGACAAGGCACATCTTTCCATCCTTTCAGAAGTTTAAAATTCAAAGTTCCAATTTTTAGTGTTTCTCTGATAAACCCTAATCCAGCTCTAGATCCAGTCTCAGCAAATCAAAGTGGATTGGGTTAATCATAGAAGAAAATTGGACACCTATATAGGTGAAGAAGTTCTAGTTTCAAGGGGAGATGAGGCTAAGTCCTTACATAAGAAGACTACAAGAAATCTCGAGAGGTATGACTTGAGGAATACAGGTATGTGTTGAAATATGTTCATGATTAAGTTTATGATATGTTTTTCTTCATGTTATTGAGGTTAGTACAATTATGATTGTTTGATAATGAATGCATGTGAATGATAGAAGACATTCATTGATTAGGGTTATGACACTTATGATTGTACTAATGCACTTGTGGTGTTGTATGAGGATGATGTTGTCTGCTAACAAGATACAGGTACATCAAGAAAGACAAATCAAGTTCGATGACCATGATGACATAAAGACAAAGACTCATCCATAGTCTTTGACCACATAGAAGCTCTACTTACAAGGTATGCATGACTTTGTTCTACTATGTTTAACTTATGAGATATGTAGGTTCTATCACAAAATCTCTAAATCATTGAAGAGAACAAAGAAGATATTGTTTGGGTATGTTAAGACATAACCAAGCATGGAAATCCAGGTATGTTTTCCTATATCAATTTAGAATCCTACCTTGTGTTAGGATCTTAGGTAAGTATACCTGTGTATGAAATGATCATGACCATACATAATGTTTTGATACTATTGAGATTATACTAATGAATGTATGTTTATGTATGAGATCATGACGATGACGCTAGTGCACACTTAAGCATGCATAGTGGTACAAAATGAATAGAAGTTCAAAGACATATAGAGATAAAGCGGGAGGCAACCACACAAACATAAAAGATAAGTATTTGAGTTGTTATTTGAATCTCTGAAATAGTAAATGATATTGGTTGTAATAGTTGTATGCATATTTGTATTCCGAGAATATATCATGCATAGTGTAAGCATGCATATAGCATTGAACAGTATACTACTAATATGCATATGATGGGTAAGTTGGAAAAACATTCCATTGTTGCTTGCCTACATTGAAACCTCTTTGCTGACATGATGTGAGCTTTGCACGCTCTCGATAGTATGTTCTAGTAGAGATGGAAGGCATCTAGATAACCATTGTATGCATATAGGATATGGAAAAGTATTGTGCCAAAGTATTGGTAAAGATAGTTGCATAACCATGTGAATCATATTTGTATGCATAATAGGTTATCATGTCAACATGATTTGATGATTATGAAGTATTTCTAATCATGTTATTAACTTTGATTTGTAGGATGAACACCGAACAACTGATGGATGTTCAACAAGAAGACCTACAAATCAAACATACTATAGAAGGCTCGTGGGTAGAAGATTCTCTTAGAAAGAGGAAGAGGATAATGATGAGATGTTTGCTCCAAGTGGATAGATAAGACCATTCTCTTAATGGTGTAATTGAAGAAGAAGTGCGAATTGAGAAAAACTCCCAGGATTCAATTGAAGAAAGATCTGTACGGGTACCCAGGATCGATAGTAATTTGATGAGCTTAATGATCACCATGGGTCATGCAGATTTCAACCTTTGATACAAGGTTGAAGATGGTGTCTATATACAGATGAAATTCTTCTCTTAGATGGATAAAAGAAGAATCACACCACATAGTTCGAATGATATTGAGGCTCATATCAGTAGACCCATCTGACGGGAGAAGGCACGGATAGATATGCAGAAGATCGCTCAGAGTGTGAATGATGTTCAGTCATAGAGGGAGAATTGATAGCTTCTTGACAAGATGATCCTAACCTTTACCTTAAGGTTACGGATGATGAACCTATCATACTATTATTGTATGTGGATGATCCCTTTCTGACAGGGAATGAGAAACAGATCATGGCAAGCAAGAAGAATATGGCTACAAAATTTGAGATGAAAGATCTCGGATTGATGCATTACTTCCTAGGTCTGGAAGTATAGAAAGGCCCAGAAGGAATCTTTCTCAACCAGGGAAAGTATGTTGTGGAAATCTTGAAAATATTTGATATGTTGGAATGTAAAGCCATGACCACTCCCATGGATTCCAATTTGAAGTTGTTAACTGATGACTCATCAGAGTTAGTGGATGTAACTCTGTAAAGACAGATTATTGGGTCATTGATGTATCTGACGAACACTAGGCCAGATATATGCTTTGTTGTGAACACCTTGAGTCAATATCTAGTGGAACCTAGACGTGTTCACCTGATAGCTGCAAAACATGTGATGAGGTACCTAAAGGGTATGATAGACTTTGGTCTATGTTATCTTGGAGATCATGACTTCAGATTGTATGGCTACACAAATGTTGATCGTATCAGACAGGAAGAGCACATCGAGCGGATGTTATTGTCTGGGATCTGTCATGATCTCGTGGTTTAGCAGGAAGCATTCTAGTGTGGCTCTCAGCACAGCTGAAGCGGAATATATAGCTGCTTGCTCTTCTAGTCGTGAAGCGGTATGGCTTCGAAAGTTGTTTTCAAGATTGTTTGACTTAGAGATGGACCCCACTGTGATCCTGTGTGAAAACAAGAGTTGTATCAAGATGAAAGAGAATCCAGTGTTCCATGATAAGTTAAAGCACATAGAGATCCGATATTTCTATATACAGGATATGGTGCAGAAAGGAGCTATCAAGCTCGAGTATCTGAGCACTGACAAATAAGTTGCTGATGTATTGACCAAACATCTATCTCGAGAAGAGCTTGAGTATTTTTGAGACAAGCTTAGTGTAGTTCAAAAGGACCCTCCTCGAAAGGGGGAGTTATATGGTCGATGAAGATATTTTGGATACTGGTATCGATGTGGATACCTGTATCGATGATGAGATTACCTATATCGACGATAAGGTCAATGATGAGGATACATGTATTGATAAGGATACTGTATCGTTGATATGGATACTGTATTGATAAGGATATTGTATCATTAGTGTGGATACTGTATTGATGAGGATACTGTGTCGTTGATATGGATACTATATTGATGAGGATATTGTATCACTGATGTGGATACCTGTATTGATATTGAGGTTACCTGTTCCGACAATGAGTTCGATGATGAGGTTTCTAGTTACGACGATGAGTTCGATGCATGGTCCTTAGACTTTTGTCTAAGAGGACGAGAGGGGATTGTATCATCCTGTACTTCGGTCCCTGAATTGATCCGTAGACAAATGTCTCCAAGAAGTGGTCCCTAGTGGACGAGATGGGATTGTATCCTCCCCGGACTTTGGTCCCTGTATCGATCCGTAGACATATGTCTCCCAGAAGTGGTCCCTAATGGACGAGAGGGGATTGTATCATCCCCAGAATTTGGTCCCTAAATTGATCCATAGACATATGTCTCTATGGTCCCTAGTGGACGAGAGGGGATTGTATCATCCCCGAACTTCGATCCCTGAATTGATCCATAGACAGATGTCTCCGAGAATTGGTCCCTAGTGGATGAGAGGGGATTGTATCATCCCCGGACTTCGGTCCCTGAATTGATCCGTAGACATATGTCTCCGAGAAGTGGTCCCTAGTGGATGAGAGGGGATTGCATCATCCCCAAACTTCGGTCCCTGAATTGATCCGTAGACATATGTCTCTGTGGTCCCTAGTGGACGACAGGGGATTGTATCATCCCCGGACTTCGGTCCCTGAATTGATATGTAGACATATGTCTACAAGAAGTGGTACCTAGTGGACGAGAGGGGATTGTATCATCCCTGAACTTCGGTCCCTGAATTGATCCGTAGACATATGTCTCCAAGAAGTGGTCCCTAGTGGACGAGAGGGGATTGTATCATCCCCGGACTTCGGTCCCTGAATTGATCTGTAGACATATGTATCCGTGGTCCCTAGTGGACGAGAGGCGATTGTATCATCCCCTGACCTCGGTCCCTAAATTGATCCGTAGACATATGTCTTCGAAAAAGAGGTCCTTAGACTCTGTCTAAATTGACGAGTGGACTACATCGTCCCTAGACATGCTATGATGTCTTAAATGGATCATGTGTATTGCAGGGTATGCTGCTATGATACTGTTGATCGTGATGGTCTAGATGACGATGTTGCTAATCGTGATGGTCTAGATGACAATGATCATGATCGTGATGGTCTAGATGACGATGATGTTGATCGTGATGGTCTAGATGACGATGCTGCTGATCGTGATGGTCTAGATGACGATGCTGTAGATCGAAAGGATCTAGTTGATGTTGTTATGATGTTGATCGAGATCGAGAGATCCAGATGATGCTGTTGATCAGAGGATCCGATGATGATGTTGTAGCTATTCAGGTGCTGCAGAAGATGAAGATTCAGTACTGAAGATGTTGATGTTCTAGTATTGAAGATGTTCCAGTAACTGTTTGATTTACTGATGATGTATGAAGAAAGCTTCCAATGATTTATAGATGTATCATGTATTATGTAGTTGATGACTCCTTGCTCGTGCAGATGTTGTTATAATATCCATCTCGTTAAGGGGGAGTGTTGAGATATTGTAACTTCTAAGAATATTATATTTGTACTTTATTATTCCAGAGATGTTTCATTCCTCTGTGGAAACTCTATTGTATATCCGGAGATGTTTTATTCCTCCGTGGAGAATGTGGTAACTTGGGTTATTAGACTTCCCTAGCGGGGCTCGGCCTTGTATGAGTCATGTGGGTTAAAGGGGTTATTAGACCACCCTAGTGGGGTTGGCCCTGTCACATTATGTTAAATAGTTAAGTTGAGGCCGACCTAGTTAGTGTAAAGGTCAAGTCGGAGTTGTGTATAAATAGAGGAGGTGTGTTCCTCATTTAACACACATTCACTCACTTGTGAGTGGCGCATAAGTGAGAGAGAGATATGCTATGGAGGAGAAGGAGCTCATGTTTGGGATTACATCTTTTGTATTTGTTAGTCATCTATATTGAGGAAGCTTTGATGGGTTTTCTACCCCATGAGGGTTTCCTGTGATAAATCTGTGTCTCTTGTGTTTATGTTGTGCTTGTTGTTCTTTCAGTGATCTTGTATATGCTATTGTTGTGAAATGGAATGTAATGCCAATATTTTCTGTCTTAGCATATTAAATCTTAACATGAAATGTATAACTCCTGGATTAGCAATGGCACCCGTGATTAGCATAGAACCAGTGATGTTACTTTTCTATAGTATTCAACCCTACTATTCCAGCTCCATATTTGAAAACTACAATAAGACATGTAGAAGAAAGGTTAACAGGTAACTCACAGTGGCGTCAAAGAGAGACCGAACAGATGCAACACAGCAGCTCTGAGATGACTTGACGAGACCCAATTTTCCCATTCGTTGGTGCAGAAATACACTAGAAACGTTAATCAAACTCAATGTTATTACCATATCTGGTTTGTCCTTTAATAATAACGCAGAAAATGCACAAACCCATCGAGGATACCAAATGGGGCTGAGAAAACCCATCGAGGAGGCCAAATGGGGCTTTGTAAACCGTCAATGCTTGAAATCGAGGGAAAATGAGGCTCTGTAATCCGTGATTGCTCGAAATCGTGGGTGATTTGGGCTCCAAAAATTGTTATTGCCCAAAATCGGGGGCGAATAGAATCTGTAGAAACCACCATCCATGGAAATGAAGGGAAAATCCTGCTATAGGAATTGCCATAGCTAGAAATCTAGGGCGACTGAGACAAAGAAGGAAAAATTTCTAAAAATCAGGGGGCGAATGGCGGATTCGGGTCAAATTTGAGTGGGCTAATTTTTATTTTTGGACCATTTCTCACATAATGACTTGGGCTAAACATATTCATAATTTGTTATAAAAGAAGGGCTAATTAATATTATTTATAAAAAAATGTTTCTATATAAAAATTCGCCCAAGGAAAATTTTGACCCCGTTTAAATTCGCCATTGGGCTAAATTTTGCCCTTAAAATCATCCCTCATGAAAATATTACTTTTTCGAGGAGCCAAATATTCTCATACCACTGACCACCACTAGTTTCTTTGTTGATCCATAAAGTTCCAAAATAAATCATATGATTTGTTTACGGAATAGATCCCTCCTTCTTTGTTACTAGCCCAAATCATTTTATCCAGTTCCTTATTCAGGAATATAAACCCTCTTTCCATTTCTTCAATCCATATGTTCCATTCATCTTTCCAATCTCTTATTAAGTCCAATGACTCCACTGATCTCCAGTTCCGAGTTATCATGTTATTTTCTTCAATAATCCCCGCATCCCTTACATAAACCATACCTTTCTCATTTAGTAATTTTATTAAATTTGCATCCAATTTGATTTTCTTCCTGCATCCCATAATACCGCCCCTTCCTAATAATTCCTGAGAACCATTTCCAAACCTCTAGACTATTAAATCTCCTATAACCGAAAACACTAAATTAAATGCCTTCCAGATGATTGATCCTCCCTTGTAGTTTTTAATTGGATTTCTAATCCAATCTATTTGAGGTATTCCATTCAAATATTTGCTTCTTCATATAGTCTTCCATTTTCCTTCCTTTCTTATAAAATTCTATACAATTTTTACTGCTAGTGATATTCCAAATATGAATAGATCCTTTAGTCCCCATCCTCCTTCTTCTTTTGGTCTTGCTATAAATTTCCATACAACCCAGTAAATTCCTTTCTCTGCATTTCCTTTGCACAGGAAATTGAAAAATATTTATCTCAAAAGATTCAGGACTCCTTTTGGAATCTGAACCAAAATCATCCAATATACTAGTTTCGCATTCAACACTGATTGTATTAAAACAACTTTACCTCCCCTGGAAAGGAATCTGTTGCTCGGTTTCAATTTGAAACCTAAATATTTAAAACCAGAAGAAAGATCATATTGATCCATAGGCCACCTTTCTTGGAAGGACTTAAAAATATTATGTTATATGTTGTTATAATAGCATGATTATTTCCCATTGTTTATAACCATTCCCGTTGCCAAACTGAACCTGTCCGAAATTTCTTTTACTACTTTATCTTCCTCCTCTAATTCACCTAAAAAAATCAACAGTTTGTCCATAAACAAAACATGCGTGACAATTATGTCTTCTTCAAGCCTAATTCCTTGAATCTTGTTAGTCATTTTAGCCACATTAAGTGCTCTTCTAAAACCCCCCATTACTAATAGAAATAGGTATTGTGACAATGGGAATCCTCTAGATGGAGTAAAAAATTTCGAAATCAACTATTATTGCAAAGTTGACTGTTATACAAGCCCAAATCCAATTTACCATTTCCATTGAAAATCCACTTTGAATAAGCACTAACCTTGTGTATAACCAGCTTGTTCTATCGTATGCTTTAGCAAGTTCAAGTTTTATTACCTTTGCTTCCATTGCCTTATTTTTTATAGTTTGAATACATTCCTGTGATGTTGCCACTGCTTCATGGATATTACTATCTTCTAGAAACTCGAACTGTTTTGAGGAAATGATTTTTGAAAGATAAGGATTTATTCTTTCAACAATTATCTTTGAGATAATTTTATACAATGAATTACACAAAGATATTGATCTAAAGTCCCCAAATGAAACATGATTATCCACTTTTGGAATTAGAACGATAAAACTAGAATTGAAATGGGAGAGCATTCTTTCTACATCATATATTATATATAAAACATTTTTTCTTTCTTCTTTCATCTTTTTATCCACTTCTTATTTTATATATATATATATATCATTTTTGAGATAAACATTTCATCATATAGTATTGATAAAATTAAATGTGTCCTCTATAGAGATATCATATTTGAGGTAAGCATTTCACCATAAATGTAGATATGTTATAATTGAAATCAACTATGGATTGAAGTTATTAGTGTTAATATTATTAATGGATTGAAGTGATCATTGGATTGAAGTCAACCTTGAAGCCAAACTTGCATTCAAGTCAACCTAGGATTGAAGTCAACCTTGAAGTGAGCATTGGATTGAAGTCAACCATAGATTGAAGTTAACCATGAACTATTATTATCTATGGATTGAAGTCAACAATGGTTCCAAGTCAACCTTGCTTAAATTGACTATGGTTTGAAGTGAACAATGAATTGAAGTCAACCATGGTTCACAGTCAACTTTGCTAAGTCATCCATGGTTCGAAGTGAATCAACCACTATTAAAAATGTGGTGGTGGTTTCTTAATATGATTATAAGCCGATAGACAAATGTGGTTATATACTGGAACGAAGTTTATCACCCACTTGTAAAAATATAGTTTTGCTAATTAATAATTACAAAAAAACAATTTTAAGAATTTCAAAATAAATTTTAACATTTTAAAAATATAAAAACATTATTCAATTTTCTCATAACAAGCATTAACATCAACAAAGATAGGATTTAATTTTTAGTCATTTCATTATAACAATAACAAAAATGGATGGCATCGTTTATATTTTTAACTACTACTCAGAAAGTAACTTAAACTGCGACAACGTTTGAAAGATTCAAGTAAAACTGTCACAGCTTTTGGATATTCCAACCCTGAATGAGACTATTTCCTGGTATACCAACTGCCTAAGCTGTTGCATATCTTTACTCTTTATTTCTTCTTCATGGATGTCTTCGATCGTGTGATTGTTAATCCCACCTTGATCTTCGGCTGCTAAATCTTGAAAATATGGATGGGCAAGAGCTTCGGCCGCGGTGATTCTCTTATATGGGTTGAACGTAAGCATTTTCTCTAATAAATCAACCGCATCATCTTCAGCCCCAGACAGGAGGCTCCTCAAAGGAGTTTTAGGAGGTTCATTGCCGAAATGCTCTCTGAATAAATGGCGGTTACGCCCAGATTGAATAAACTCCAACGTGTCATCTGGATAAGGCTTAGGAATGACCTCGAAAATCTTTTCCAACTGCTCGAACCGTTTCTCCGAGTCATTGAGGTCGAACAAAGTTTTTCCACTCGTGACTGGCTGCAGCATCTCCGCGAAAATGCAGCCGAGAGCCCATATGTCTATAGCGGGGGTGTAACTGCATCTTTCATTCCTGGAATTCGAGCAAAAGAGCTCTGGAGCTCGGTATGGAACCGTGACCACTAGTTGGGTCATTTCATCCGAAAACGTACGAGCAAGGCCAAAGTCGCATATCTTGGCTTGTTCTCTACATTCTGACAAGAGAATGTTGGAAGGCGACAAGTCTCGATGCAACACATTCGCCGCGTGCAGGTATTGAAGGGCTGTCAGTACCTAATTCCATTTGAATTTAATTCAGTACTCAGTATAAAAAACCTGGATCAGATTTATGAAGAATAAAATATAGGAATGTTTTGTGTTTTATGAAAAAATTGACAGGTTCCCTTACCAGCTGCTGCTGGCAGATTTGAACACCAAATACGATTAGGTCATATAGCTACTTACTTGATACATAACCCGTTTAGGTGAGGCTCCAGATTCTGTATTTCCCATTCTCTCTCTCACTTGTAAATTAGGTCAAAATAGCAAAGCCCTTCCTTCGAGTGTTTTTCAGTAAAACTGGCGATTCAGTGAGCAAAAACTATATGTTAATTACTTCCTTGAGATGGTCAATTCATTGAATCTGGTGTGATGGGGGATTGGAGGGATGGAGTTGATCACTTCTTACATTCTTATATGTGCTTTATCCAAGAATTTCGAAACGACACCTCCCAAGAATTTCAATCCCAAAACACATAAACTTCAAATTACGAGGAAGATTGATTATTGAACTTTAATTATTACAAAGAAGATTGTATCACAGATTCATAAAATATATCAAAGAGTTCAAATAAGTCCACCAAATGTAACATTAAAACGAAAAAAGAGAGCTACAAAACCCAAATAATCAGAAATTCTAAAAAGAGAACTACAAAACCCAGATAATCAGAAATTCCATAAAATAGGGAAATAGAAGATGCATGGTACCAATAGATGAAGTAGTGGATGTATGTCAATATGAGACCTATGTCAATATGAGACCTGCATGCAAGAAATGTGCCAAGGATCGGACGAAATGTGCCCTTATAGTAAATGCCCCTTCCTCATAATACAAAGTGTATAATAACTACTCCAATGATGTTAGATTGTTGCACAAAGCTGGTACTAGGGTTATCTTGCCGCTCTAATCAATATGGAGTAAGCATGCAAGATATGCATGGAGTCTAAGGCCTAATGCCACTGGTCTTCTCAAGGAAATTCACCAAGTAAAAGGGAGGCACCCTTCTGAAGATGAAATGATGATATCTCTCTCCTAAAGCCAAATAGGAAGCTTGTATTGAGTAAGTGCTCTAGAAGGATGGAGACTGCATGGAGACTAAATAGTGGTTTTTTGTCAAGATATGAAGTTATCATGTTTTCCCAATTCACCCATGCAAGAAAGGGTGAATCCTCCTCTGTTGGATGTAGCTAGAACCCTGATGAACGAGAAAGAATACTATATGATGATAGAAGCAATGTTGAACCTATGTGATCCAACCCTGAAAGTGATTAGGGAACATAGATTTCACTACCGAAATGCACTTGATTGTTGAGTGGTGTGCCCTCAACCCTAACTGGCTCTCTGAGCTTTCCAAGTCGAATCCTCAATTCAATAATCAATAAGCAGACCTTACTCATTCACTTTGCCTTTCTTGTATGGCCTCGCCTAAATTTTTCCTAACTAGGTCGCTTTATCTTCTAATTTCCAGTTGACTTGCATGCATTGTTTTTTGTGTGTATGAAAGCTCAATAAAGGTGTTTCAGTGCATGCAACATGAAATATGGCCCGCATGTAATGCATGGAGGTGGCCCCTAGTTCCTGTGGTCCTCATTTACCTAGTGATGATCTAATAACCATGATTAAGATATTCTTATGGTATAAATGGCATCAATCCTCAGTCAATTCACTGAATGTCAGTACCCGTGTCACGTCCCCTCCCATCATACCAGTGCAATGGAGAGGATCGTGATGCTAAAACCGGGCATCTAGCCCCATGAACTTTTAAATAAGCATTCACACAATATAAAAAAACATATGGAATGTATAACTATAAGAAAAACACAGCGGAAATAATATCAATAACACATCCATCATACATTCACGATATTCATCAAATAAATAAATGCAAAGTTAACACAAGAGAGTACTTATCTTATAACAAGTAGTCCCAAGCAACTGGCTATGCAACTGCAACGTTCCACCCAACCATAGGCCAGTTGTGATCATCAATATCTCAACACACTGCCACCCCCGAGCTGGCCATGATCTCTACAAGGAATCAGGGAACAACAGACTCACACATAGCCAAGCATACACCAAGATGAGCCAAGCCAATCTACAATTGGGTTTATCATGCTGCTAGGAAATGGAAAGGAAGAATTGCTAAGCTAGTGAGCTCAAGCACAGAGCCAGGGATACCTCTACAAGATCTATCTAGCTTGGCACCCACAATGCCTACACACCCCACTCAAGGAAGTATTCCCTTCACCAATGCACAGTCCCTCATGCCATACCTTCCAATCTAGAGTATCTAAGGTGTGCATAGAAGAGTAGCCATCCCTCTTGATCTTCTTGAGAGGTTACTCCCTCCACTAGGTTTATCGAGCCAATTCTGTCCACTACCACTCCAAGTTTCTTGCTCACAGGTTCAAATCAAAACCGGGATGCACATAACAGCAGAACCACACTTATTGGGCATGATAAAAATGTTTCTTCAGTGGGATGTCCAAAGAGGGGGTTTCTACTAATTCAGAAAAATGTGGGAAATCCCAAAAACGAAATGGCAATTGGAGAACAACCCTGGAGAGCAGAAATCGTTTTCAGAAAAATGCCCATGGCTATTTTGGGGCAAAAACGACCTCCATCACAGTCCCAAATCGTGGCCCTTCTCTCCCATCTACTGTATAATGCAAAAACGACTCCCAGGCATGGAAAATGCAGGAAAAATGGTGAAAAAACGTGATGGGGAAAGACCCAGTAGTTCAGCCTGCGTGAGAGAGGAAAGACTATGGGTTCAGAATGGCTTTGGGCCCCATTTCGTGGGTGTTTTCTTGCCCAAGAAGCAAAAATACGAATTCCTAGGTTGATGCCTTTCCCATGCACAAAATTGGCTTCCATACCTCTTCATTCCCAAGGCATTAACTGCCTCAACCAATTTTTGGAAGAATTAAATGATTGGGTCCATAACCCAAAATGGGTAGTTGGTGGTTTATGGGTTTTCTCATTGTCACATGGATTAACACCATTGGCTCAAGGGTTTGAATAATTTCCCCCCCTATTCCTTGTAGAATCATACCCCCATATCTTGGTTGCATTGCATAGCTAGTTGTGGGTTTTCCATTTAAAATTTGTATTTACATGATGTCTTAATTTACATTGTGCCTATCTAGCACAAGAACCATAGGCATCTATTTTTTATTGCCGATACATAAAACACTAAATCAATGGTGGGGCCTTGGCCTTGAGCTCCTCACCATGATTAAATATCAATATTCACATCATTTACGATTTAATGCGAAGGGGGTCAAAATGGGGACGTGACAACCCGCTCGAACCTATGGGAATTAAATAGTTTAGCGGGATGGTCCTCTTTGCTTAAGCAGAAGAGGACATGACATGGCAAGATCATCGATTTGTAGAACTATCAATATTTCAAACAAACTACTGACGTATCCACCACGACATTTACTAAGCATAAGTTTCACTTCCTCTATGATTGTCTTGGAGTGAAGGACTTGATGTTGCTTAGTAGTTTCCCTTCTTTTTTCTTCTTTGATATATTGTACTTTGAGTGGGTTTTTTTTCCGTGAAGTTTTTCATCTCTCCTCTATTTTTCAATGTTCATTCTTAGATGCATTCTAACATGGGTAATTAACATGGCCTTGATTGTCTGGATCCATTCATCATTTACACCCTAGTAATGTTTAACGGGGGTTTTGGAGATATTACACACTAGAGACATCCATAAAGTGTGGATTTTACTTCCATAAAGAATGGCTTTTACTTCCATATAGCATACCAATAACAACCTCCATAAAGTGTGTCTTTTACTGCGTGCATAAAGCACGACTTTTAATATTGGTGACTGTCTAAGATATCTCCAGATCATTACTATGGAAAATTGACTAAGCCATGCATAGTATATCATGAGTAATTTTACTCATTCCAATATACAATTAAATATTTATCTCAAGATTGTTTTGCTTCTCTTCTCTCTCGCGCGCGCAAGGTTTATGTGATCTTTCTACTAGCTAGGTTCACTGTGAACACTTCACACTTTGCTCCCAAACCCTCGAGAAGGGGGGATTTCCCAGCTCCTTCGGTGCATATGAATCATGTGAGGGGATAGTTGTGTACCACTCCACAATAAAATGTCAAAGATATAGATATTGACTTCAACTCCTAACAAAACAAACCTATCATAACTTTGTTGTCATTTGGCATTGAGGACAACCATCTTTGGTTTCTTTCTAAGAATATAGGCTAACTCGTCACAACTATCCAAGGAAATCCATGCCATATGAAATGACCCATTGGTATCCCATGAGGGGGGGACTTCCACTCATGCTAAATGCCTCTCGATGGTGGGATCTTAACCTATTGTATCATGTTCAAGGAATTTAATCTCTTACACAAGGGATTCACCTTGTTGATCAATATATTATCAAGTTCATTGATAAAGGGGGGTTTTTAAATTGTGAAGAATACGGTCAATTTGCAGTTATTGAGGGAGAGTAGGGTATGTGGAGTGTATAGGTATTTGGTGGGTATAAAAAGGGGTATCTAGTAAAACTAGGGAATGTCTCGTAAAAATAGAGTTTTTTAATTGGAAATATGTATTGGGAGGGGGGCTCAACAAAAATATTTTGGTAGGTATTTATCAATATCTAGTGAAATTAGAGTGAAGATTTCCTTATCCCTTATTCAATCAAAAGTTGTTTCAAGAAATTCAGTATCCATTGTGGTGTGCCTCCAATGGAATCATGTATTTTCTTGTAACATTTAGCATTTCTCAAGAAATTCAATATCCATTTCGGTGTGCCTCCAATGGAATCATGTATTTTCTAGTAACATTTAGCATTACTCTCATAAGTAATATCACATATTACCATCATTACTAAATAAATACTTTTTATAATTACGCTGATAGACGTATTTATTTCAACTTTGAGGGTGGGGCGGGGTTCCAGAATTTTAAATTATCACATTATCAATGGTCGAGATTAAGTAATCTTCTTAATCTTCGGAATATTCTTCATCGTCTCCACTTATGGAGGGTTGGGGTTCATATTGAATACTGCTACAAGTTTTACTATTATTGAATCGTTAATTCGGTTAAATCAATCATTTCGTTTGGGAGTTTATTTAAAAATTTGAGTTATTTGAAGCAATTTGCGTTATGTTTTACGAATCAAAAGATCTTGTGAAGCGTAGGTAAAATTCTTGTTTAGTGTGTGATTATTTCCATTGTAGTAGTAACCATATACATAATGGAATAAAGATCTACCAATGAATAATACAGTCGTTCGATGTACCTATAGACAAGCAGGGTCAGTGTACCTACAAGTAGCTCCACACAATTGGGCATCTTTGAGGTTCAAAGCGGATAATCCAGGTAACATATTTTTAAATATTAGTACTTGATCACTTAATTCTATCAATGCTTGCAAGTAATCTAAAATATTGTTGGTGTACATGTATGTGGTTATGACGTTTCTGGTATAAAAAAATATTTTAGAGTTTGATTGAACCATTGTAGATGATTAGAAAAATGAAGAAGAAATCTGTAACACACCCAATTCCTCGTTAGTATTATGAGGAAATGGGGAGTAATTTTTTTTCCTTGCATTGTTCAACAGACAATTGCGTCATCCATTATGATCATTTTTCACCATAGTTTAAATATTCCCCATTCAATTTCATATAGACTCATTTTAATTGAGATTCATTCAACCTAACCAATGTTTATAAGACTACATGATTATCCAACCATGCCCATGAAAACATGACATTCCAAGTTCATTAACAATATGATATCAACCTCTTAGGGAAACATAGAAGTAACATCTAAATAAGTACAACATTTAATGATATCTAATAATTGTCTTTTTAATAAATCTATGATTCTCAATGCATATTTCCTACATCCTATGCGAGATTAGTTGAGTTAAGAACAACATAACTCTTTAATAACATAAACAAATTATTTTAGTCGTTTTATCGATCTGCATGATCAATGTCCCAAAATATGCATACACCACAATTATTTTGATCACATAATAGTTCTTACACATAAAGGCATATGTCATACAATCATGCAATTATCTTAGCCAATGCTTCAATACAACATTCATCCATATCCCGTATTCATACGATAACTTTATAGATGCCTTCCATCTCTACCAGAACATTGTTAAGAGTTTTCATTACTCCCAACATGTCAGCAAAGAGGTTTCATTCTAGATAAGTGGCGATGGAATGTTGTACAGTACCATAGGCCACTTACCCATTACTTGTATATTAGTAGTATCTTGCTCATTACTGCAACTATTCTACAAAGCATAATATACATCCTAAATCTAGGAACATAAGTATGTAATTGAATTAACAACATCATTTAAGTGTACAAGAAATGATAATTCAAATACTTATCTTTGTTTAGTTGATGGGAGGAATCCCTCTCAATCTTTGCTTCCTTGAAGGAACTACTGGAGTGTGCTCCCTCTTGATCTCTGAATCATTGCATAACTTCTTGAAGTCTCCTGAAGTGAATTCTCCACCATTGTCGGATCTAACATTCTTGATCTTATTTTCAGTGTGGTTTTCTATCAAGGCTTTGAATTCCTTGAATTTGCTGAATACTTCATCTCTATTCTTCAGGAAATAACTCCAAGTCTTCCTATGAATGAAAGAAACATAATATACATACCCACTCAGAGAACAGGATGACATTAGACCTCATACATCGAAGTGGATAATCTCCAAGATTCCTTATGCCTTGATTTCACTGCTTGGAAATGCCTTCTTTATGCTCTTTCCTTTTGCATAACCTTTGCGAACACCTTCATGCTTTGACTAGATTTTAGGAAGACCTTCTACTGCTTTGCTTGCAATTGGTAGTGCTCTATAGTGCACATGTGCAGGCCTTCTATTCCAAAGTTTACTTGGCTCCATGGATTGATGTACCATGGCATGTTCAGGTTGTCCCTTCAATTTGTACAATCCTCCCTCTTGCTCTCCAATCACTACTGCATCATCGATGGTCTTACCTTTCGGCCACATAAGTACTTGGCCATCCACAAATGCAACTCTCATCCCTTTTGTGCATCCAAAGATGATATGGAGAGAAGATTCTTCTTGAGTCCAGGTACATATAGAACATCTTGCATCTTTAAAGAATTCCCAGAGTCTAACTTGTAGGAGGCTTCACCACTTCCTTTTATAGGGTATTGATAGTCATCCCCAAGTTTCACCTTATGAGGTGACTCATGTTCAGATAGGTCCATGAGAGATTCTTTAAATCCCGTCATATGTTTGAAATCCCCATTATCAATAAGTCAATCATTACACCCATATGTAACCGTACCTGTGAGGGCAGAGATTAGAACATATTCATCGTCACTTGAAGAGTCTTCATTTTCTACCTTAGCCTTCTTCCTGGGAGGTTCATCATCCTCATCATCATGATCATGATATCTCTTCTTGTTTCTCTTCTTGTTGTTGTTGGAGATGGAGTTCCTTTTGTTCTTGGGACATTCTGAGGAAAAGTGTCCCTTCTCATTACAAGTGAAGCATCTCAGATCTTTCTTCTCTCTTTGATGATGGTGGTGTGAAGATCTCTTGCGAAAAGATTGCTCCCTCTTGGGCTTACCTTTCTTGGTGTGTGATGTGAGAGCTTGATCTTCATTTCCCATATTTTCTTCTCGAGCCACAAGCCTAGCTTATTGTTGTGAACATTCCTCCCATGTTCTACTGAAGGAGATCAACTTCCTTCTTACACAGATACCTTGGATGAAGGAGTCCCATGACCTAGGTAGGTCATTCAATGTGGTCATGAAAATTTCTCCATTCTCCACTACTTCATCCATTGCTTCAAGTTGTTCTTTGATTTGAGAGACCTTAGTAAAGTAGGATTGGATGGTCTCTCCAGGCTAGAACTTTACCCCTTTCAATTGATTCCGTGGAGTCATCTTCCAATTTATATTATTTCCTTCAAACAACTTGGTCAAGGAGTCAAACATCTCCTTAGGTGTCTTTAGAGAAGACACATGGGGTATGAGATGGTCTTTTATAGAATCAACAATGATTCTATTGGCTTTGACCAAGTTCTTCTTGTGTAAGGCCTTGGCCTCATCTCCCTCTAGAACTAGAACCTCTTCTTTTATGTAGGTGTCCAAATCATTCTCTTCTAGGATTAACCCAATCCTATACTTCCATGCTCGGAAGTTGTCAGCTCCTTCAAGCTTATCCTCAAGTTTGGTGTGGTGAGACATCTTAATGAGAAACTCAAATGGAAATCAAATATTTAGGTCTTACCACTTGATTTGTTGAAAACGGGATCTGGAGCTGGATTAGGGTTTGTTAGAGAAACCCTAAAAATTCAAACTTTGAATTCCAAACTTCTGAATGGATGAGAAGATGCGCCTTGCTGAGCTGATCAAGCTGGTATACTTCAATTTTGAAGTCTGCAAAATTTGACCCCTCAAAATTGCCTTTGAAACTTTTGGATCTTCTGGTCAAAATCTCGAACTAGGGTTTGATAATGCCATGGGTTCTGCCCAGCCAAAATGTTTGATCTTGTGCTCTAAACTTCGATTGTTTTGAGGAGCATCCAGTCGTGGTCAGAGATTCCAAAAATTTCAACTTTTGCAGAAACCCTATTTCCACCTTTCCGATCAAAATCCCGAACTAGGGTTTGATGATGCCCAGGGTTCTGCCCAACCAAAAAAATCGATCTTGGTCTCTAAACTTCAATTTTCTTGAGGATCATCCAGCCGTGGTCTCGGATTCCAAAAATTCCAACTTTTTTCAAAACCCTAATTTCCCGCAGTAGTGACGAGCCAAAAACTGAAAGTTCTCAGAATTGAATTCTATCTCAACAAAAAGATGCGCCCTTGCAAGGATAGTCATCCTAGCCTCATGCCTTTGATGATCTGAGGAGAGAAACCCAAATATTAAGAATCCCTAGCTTTCGTTGCTGCACAGTGTCTTCTTCTTAGCACAGCTCTGATACCATGTTAATTTTTCGATAATTTCATTCAAACACTATCTTAGGATCCTACTAAGAGAATAACATGCACAACATAACAATCATAAACACAAGAGACACAAAGTTTCCTTGGGGAAAACCAAGAAGGTGAAAAACCCCGCAACTTCCTCAGAGATAGAATAAGCCCCAATACAAAGATCACAAATATCAATCCCCAAAAGATAGATGACTCCAACAGCTACTCCTCCTCCACTTGTGTGCACTCCTATCTCAACTAATGCGAGTTGGATGAGTGAGTGAATGAATAAAATGAGATAGACACACTCTCTATTTATACTTTACTTCACTTGACTTTTAACTCTAACTAGGTCGGCCCCAACTTAACCACTTAACATAATGTTGACTGGGCCGACCCCACTAGGGTGGTCTAATAACCCTTTAACCCACATAACTCATATACGGCCGACCCCACCAAGGTGGTCTAATATGTTGATGTATATGTAACTTCGGAATGTATTTCACCCATGTATTTCATATATGTATTTTGTACTCCTATAGAGATGGCATTATTCCTCTACACGGAAGTGTTTGTATTCCTATAGAGAGTTATTATTCCTCTATACGGAAGTGTCGTCATTTATATTGTATGTATCATAACTTATACTTGATGGGTTATTAGATCACCTTGTTGGGGTCGGCCCTGTATAAGTCATGTGGGTCGAAGGGTTATTAGACCACCCTATTAGGGGTCAGCCATCTGGGTCAAAGGGTTATTAGACCACCAAGTGTGGGGTCGGCCCAGATTAAGTTAACCATGGGTTAAGCTAGACATGTAGGCCCCATTAGTTTATTGGGAAGGACAGAACAAGTATAAATAGAGATCGGGAGATCTCTATTTGATCATTCATTCACACACTTCTCTCATTCGAAAAGTGGCGCACTTATGAGGAGGAGGCTCTGCTGCTAGGAGAAGACTATCTCTTGTATTCTGGTTGTATCATTGCTCTATCTATCTCTGAGGAAGTTATTGGGGTTTTTCACCTTTATGGTTTTCCCCAAGTAAACTCTGTGTCTCTTCTGTGCTTGCATTATTGTGTCCATGATTGATATGTTGTAGATTTGTTGTACATGTTGTTCTCTCAGTTAAGATCCTAGATCCGATTGAATTAAATTCTGAAAATTTAACATGGTATCAAAGCCAGCCTGAAAGAAGGCATGATATGGCATGTATGACACTTGTTGCACTTACGATGCTAGGGCTTGATATAGCAAAAACCAGTCATCATAGCACTTTCCCTATAAATCCATTTTGGCGAAGTTTTCGGATCTGAAAATTTCACAGGTCGAAGATAAAATCCCCATGTACCTTGTGTCCAAACGAAAACCTCTAATTCATTGTACTTTGTGATTTATGATCTGTACAATATAGGGTTTCTGCCTCTTCTAGATATAAGTCAAAATCAGGTGAGCTTGGGAAAAAGATCATAACTTGGGCTAGGAAGCTCCAAATGAAATTTCATAAAAAGTGACAAGTAGTACACAGACTGTACTATCTTGGGAAACGTTTTCAGAGGCCGAAGTTGAACCAGTGACATGTGGCACGCCGTACAAGTTCTCTCTCCTGTATTATCCCATAAACAGGTCACGTTGTGACACTTGGCATAAATCTCTCTCAGAGAATCCAAATGAGGTCAGACCTATCGGGATGGAAAGATGACAGGTTGGGCTATCTCAAGAAATGTTTTCAGACCCTTTGGATCGAAAAGTTCAGAGTTACACCAGAAACAATCAGGTACATATTTCTGTCATAACATAATTATTTTTTAGCACCTTCATTCATGGCTTCCAGAATTTAGGGTTTCGGAGAAAGTTGGAATTTTTGTAATCGGAAACTACGGCTGAATGCTACCCATAAAAATCAAAATTTAGAGACCAATATCAGAATTTTTGGTTGGGTAGAAGGTCGGGCTTAATCAGACCCTAGTCCGAGACTTTGATCGAGAAAGTGGAAAATTAGGGCATCTGCAAAAATGGGAATTTTTTGAAATCTGTGACCACGGCTGGAAGCTACTCAGAAAAATAAAAGCTTAGAGATTTGGGTCAAACCTTTTGATTGGGCAGAAGGGTGGGCTTTATCAAACCCCAGTTCAGGGTCACGTCCAGTGAATCCAGAAGTTTCAAAGGAAAAATTGAGGAGTGAAACTTTGCAATTTTCAAATTCTAAATATACCAGCTTGATCAGCTCATCAAGGCGCATATTTCTATCCTTTCGGAAGTTTAAAATTCAAAGTTTGAATTTTTGGGGTTTCTTTGACAAACCCTAATACAGCTCCAAATCCAGTTCCTGCAAATCAAGTGGATTGGTTTAATCCTAGAAGAGGATGGATTGGTCACCTGCATAAGTGAAGAAGTTCCTATTTCAGAGGGAGATGAGGCTAAGGCATTACATAAGAAGATTACAAGCAATCTCGACAGGTATGACTCATCCAGGTATGTCTCAAGATTTGTTCATGATTAAATTTATGATATGTTTGTCTTCATGTTATTACGGTTAGAACAATATTGATTTTAGACTTGTCGTATCACCTTAACAAAATTATGAATGCATTCATTAGGGTGTTGACACTTATGATTGTACTAATGCATTATGGTGTTGTATGAGTTTTATGTTGTCCACTAACATGAAAGGTACACCAAGAAAGACAAATCATGTTCTAGTTCAAGAACATATGATCATGATGACATGAAGACAAAGATTCATTCATTGTCATGGATCACTTAGAAGATCTACTTACGAGGTATGTATAACTTATTTCTACAATGGATAACTTATGAGACATGCAGGTTACTAGCACAAGTCATTGAAGAGAACCAGAAGACATTATGCGGATATGTTAGACATAACTAGCTAGCATGCTAATCCAGGTATGTTTTTCCTATATCAAGCTAGAATCCTACCTTGTGTTAGGATCTTATACTGTTGTGTTGTTGATAATGATTATTCATGAAGTCATAGGTTTGAATAGTCATGGTTGTATGCATATTATGTGTCTTACCATAATTGATGATATGACTAACCAGAAGAATCATGAACGTATAGGCTTGAGTAATCACGGTTTTAGGCATATTATGTTACTTATTTTAATTTATGATATGACTAACCATAAGAGTCCTATATAAACCTTGAAATGCTTATTATTTCTGTTTGAAATGATCATGACTTTACATACTTAAGCTTATTGTGTTTTGATAGTATTAAGAATATACTAATGAATGTATGATTATGTATGATTATGTATGATTATGTATGAGACCTCAATGATAACACAATGATGATACTAGTAAGCATGCATAGTGATTAAGGATGGATATAAGTTCAAGGACAGGAAATCCAGGAAGCAAAGATCAAGAGGGAGGACACTCTAGTTGTTCCTGCAAGGAAGCAAAGATCAAGAAGGAGCACACTTCAGTAGTTTCTGCAAGGATGCGGATATTCAAAGGGAGTTGACCACTTCTCACAATCCACATCAGAATGGAGTTGCAAAGATTCAGAGGGATTCCACCCAGCAACCAAACAAAGATAAGTATTTGAATTGTCATTTCTTACATAATGTTATTCAATGATGTATATGCTTATGTTCCTAGAATTAGGTTGTGTATTATGCATAGTTGCATTGATGAACAGTATACTACTAATATACATGGGTAAGTGGCCTATGGCACTGTACAACATTCCATTGCTACTTATCTAGAATGAAACCTCTTTGCTGACATGTTAGGAGTTGTGCACACTCTTAACAATGTTCTGGTAGAGATTGGAAGGCATCTAGAAAGTTACGAAATATGGATAAATGTTGTATTGAAGCATTGGCTAAGACAATTGCATGACTGTATGACATATTTCTTTATGTGTAAGAATTTGTTCTGAAAACTATAAGATGTTTTCTAATCATGCAATTTAACTTGTTGTGTAGGAAAGATCGTATACCATCACCTACAAAAGAAGGACTACAACATTTGTTCAACAACAAAGTTATCTATTGAAAATATTGAAGATATTGAAGTTCCCAGGATATGGGAAGAATGCCATGATCGAGGAGTATCAGTCGATCATGAAGATGTTTGGGATGCAGTCCCAAGACCTGAAGGCGATTCTGTAGTGACTTCCAAGTGGATCTACAAGATCAAGCATGCTACATATGGCAGCATAGAAAAATACAAAGCGAGTGATGAAGTAGAAGATACACCAGATAGATTTCAAGACAGCTTTCTTGAATGGTGTAGTCAAGGAAGTATATGTGGAGCAGCCACTTGGTTCTAAGACACATGACAAGGAGTCATATATGTACAAAACTTGGTATGGTAGGATAGATAGCTTTCTATCAAGTTTGTGCTTTACCAAGAGTAAAGCGGATTCCAACCTTTACTACAAGGTTGAGGAAGGCAATCTAGTGATACTACTTTTGTATATGGATGACCTGTTTATTACAGGTGAAGATAGATTGATTGCCGACACGCAGCGAAATCTTGCTTCCGAGTTCGATATGAAGGAATTAGGGATGATGCACTATTTCCTAGGTATGGAGGTGTGGCAGAGTACAGATGGGATCTTCCTTGGACAAGGGAAGTATACTGTAGATATCCTGAAGAGGTTCGGGATGATGGATTGCAAGGCCATGGCCACACCTATGGCATCGAATCTGAAGCTTCTATGTGATGCTTCATCTGAGCCGGTTGATGTCTCCATGTATTGTCAGATGATTGGGTCCTTGATGTACCTGACGAACACGAGACCAAATATTTGCTTTGCGGTGAACACATTCAGCCAGTTCCTGACGGATCCAAGGAGTGTTCACCTGGTTGTTGTAAAGCATATTCTGAGGTACCTGAAGGGTACAGTTGATTATGGGATCAAGTATGAAGCGAATCAAAAGTTTAACCTGCAAGGTTATGTTGATTCAGATTGGGCAGGCAGTGCTGCAGATAGGAAGAGCACATCTAGGTGCTGCTTCAGTATGGGATCAAGTGTGATCTCTTGGTTTAGCAAGAAGTAGTCCTATGTAGCATTAAGTACAGCCGAGGCAGAGTATGTTGCATCCTGTTCGGCTGTTTGTGAGGAAGTATGGCTTCGGAAGCTACTGTCTGAGTTATTTTATCTCCCATTGGATGCTATTGGTATCTTCTGTGATAACCAGAGTTGTGTGAAGCTATCTGAGAACCCAGTGTTTCACGACAGGTCGAAACACATAGAGATCAAATATCACTATATTAGGGATATGGTGCAGAGAGGAGCAGTGAAGCTCCTGTATGTTGCAACGGACGAGCAGATTGTTGATGTGCTGACGAAACCACTAGCCAGAGTGAAGTTCAAGTACTTCAGAGAGAGGCTTGGTGTTCTTCGGATTGATGATACTTTGAGGAAGAAGTGATGGACACATTTGCAGAAGCCATTCCAAGCATGTTGGAAGGAGGATCCTTCACATGGCTGTGGATGTAAGTGCTGGATGATGAGCATCCGGACGATGCTCCAATTACTGCTTTGTATATGCATCAGGAGGATGTTGGATATGATCAATTGGATCATTTATATGTATATGTATGTACGCATCATGTTAGATGCTGGATATGATCGGTTGGATCATTTGTATGTATTTTGTATATGCATCATGTTGGATGCTTGGACCATGTATCTGTATATGTATCAGGTGGATACATTGTATGATCAGGTAGATCATGTATGTTGATATGTATCATGTATGATCAGGTGGATCATGTATTTGTATTTGTATCAGGTGGATACATTGTATGATCAGGTGGATCATGTATGATGATATGTATCAGGTAGATACTTGGTATGCATCAAGTAGATGCATGATATGATCAGGATGATCGTGGATGACGAGCTTCAGGATGTTGCTCCAGATGACTTGCAGCGGGATGTTGCAGTGATGATGATCAGGATGATCATGTATACATCAGGATGATGTATGGTGAGTATCAGGATGATACTCTATGGTCGTGGATCAGGTTGTGCAGATGAGCATATAATTTGGCCTTGGGAGATTTGCAGATAGTCTTTCGAGGTTTTGCCTATGGCATGTAATTTGGCCCTCGGATATCTGGAAAATGCTCTTTCAAGGTTTTGCTCTGGGAGGACATATAATTTGGCCCTGGTAGATCTGCAAATAGTCTTTCGAGGTTTTGCCTATGGCATATAATCTGGCCCTGGGATATCTGGCAGATGCTCTTTCGAGGTTTTGTCCTATGGCATATAATCTGTCCCTGGGAGATCCTATAGGTAGAGTTGTGTGCTCGTAATAGCCTGGGATGCTCTTGCGAGGTTTTTCCATGACCACATATAATCTATCCTTGGGAGATCCTATAGGTAGAGTTGTGTGCTCGTAATATCCTGGGATGCTCTTGCGAGGTTTTGTGGTGACCACATATAATCTATCCCTGGGAGATCCTATAGGTAGAGCTGTGTGCTCGTAACAGCCTGGGATGCTCTTGCGAGGTTTTGTGGTGAGGTCACATATAATATGGCCCTGGGAGATCCTACAGGTCATATTTGTGTACCCGTAACATCCTGGGATGCTCTTTTGAGGTTTTGTGACGCACATAATAAGTCCTGAGATTTCCATAGTATGGCCAGTGAAGATGAAGACCTGCAGGTGGTGGGCCTACATTCAGTATGAAAAAGTACTAGCTCTGTAGAAATTCCTATGACGAGTAGATTCATAGATTGATTTAGATAGCAACAGCAATGACGATGATGATGATTCGAGGATGATGATTCGTTGATGATGATCCAGAGAAGAAGACTTGTGCTAGCAGATCTGTGTCGAGAAATACCGTCCTAGTTAAGAGGGAGTGTTGATGTATATGTAACTTCGGAATGTATTTCACCCATGTATTTCCTATATGTATTTTGTACTCCTATAGAAATGGCATTATTCCTCTATACGGAAGTGTTTGTATTCCTATAGATATGTTATTATTCCTGTATACGGAAGTGTCGTCATTTATATTGTAAGTGTCGTAAATTATACTTGATGGGTTATTAGATCACCTTGTTGGGGTCGGCCCTATATAAGTCATGTCGGTCGAAGGGTTATTAGACCACCCTATTGGGGGTCGTCCATGTGGGTCAAAGGGTTATTAGACCACCAAGTGTGGGGTCGGCCCGGATTAAGTTAACCATGGGTTAAGCTAGACATGTAGGCCCCATTAGTTTATTTGGTAGGACAAAACAAGTATAAATAGAGATCGGGAGATCTCTATTTGATCATTCATTCGCACACTTCTCTCATTTGGAAAGTGGCGCACTTATGAGGAGGAGGCTCTGCTGCTAGGAGAAGACTATCTCTTGTATTCTGGTTGTATCATTGCTCTATCTATCTCTGAGGAAGTTATTGGGGCTTTTCACCTTTGTGGTTTTCCCCAAGTAAACTTTGTGTCTCTTGTGTGCTTGCATTATTGTGTCCATGATTGATATGCTGTAGATTTGTTGTACATGTTGTTCTCTCAGTTAAGATCCTAGATCAGATTGAAGTAAATTCTGAAAATTTAACATAATAACCCATCAAATATAAGTTACGACACTTACAATATAACTAGCGACACTTGCAAGTACAAATGACGACACTTCCAATCGGAGGAACAATACATCTCTGTTGGGGATACAATAAAGTACAAATGTAATACATACAATATACAAGTGAATATCTTCCAAAGTTACAAATACATCAACATAGAACCCCGGGCTTTGTCAAACCCTAGTTTGACTTCTGAACCAGAAAACCAGAAAACTAGTGAACCAGAAAAACTGTGCACCTATGCATTAGTGAACCAGAAAAGTTGTGAACCTGTGCACTAGTAAACCAAAAAAAAGTGCGAACCAGAAAATTAGAAAACTTGTTGCAGATCCGAAAGTTGCTGGTCAAATTTGAAGGGTGAAAAGTTGAATTTTCCAGAAGCAGAGTACACCAATCATCTCAATTCAATCAAGCACATCTCCTGGTAAGATCTATTCTACTTTTTGAGAAACTTCAATTTTGGTGACCTCCTGGATGAAATGGCCCCAAGCACTAAGCTTGAAGACAAGCTAGAGGGTATAGAGAATTTCTGGGCATGGAAATATAGGATTGGTCTCATTCTTGAAGAGAATGATCTTTCCCAATATATCAAAGATCAGGTTGCAGAACCTACGGAATAATACATCTCCATTGGGGATACAATAAAGTACAAATGTAATAAATACAATATACAAGTGAATATCTTCCGAAGTTACAAACACATCAACATAGAACCTCGGGCTTTGTAAAACCCTAGTTTGACTTCTGAACCAAAAAATAGAAAAAATAAAAAAACTAGTGAACGAGAAAAATTGCGCACCTATGCACTACTGAACTAGAAAAGATGCGAACATGTGCACCAGTAAACCAAAAAAAAGTGCGAAGTAGAAAACTAGAAAACTTGTTGCAAATCCGAAAGTTGTTGGTCAAATTTGAAGGGTGAAAAGTTGAAGTTTCCATAATCAGAGTACACGAGTCATCTCAATTCAATCAAGCACATCTCCTGGTAAGATCTATTCTACTTTTTTAGAAACTTCAATTTTGGTGACCTCTTAGATAAAATGGCCCCGAGCACTAAGATTGAAGACAAGCTAGAGGGTATAGAGAATTTCCAGGCATGGAAATATAGGATTGGTCTCATTCTTGAAGAGAATGATCTTGCCCAATATATCAAAGATGAGGTTGCAGAACCTACGGAAGATGAAGCCAAAAAGAAGTATAAGAAGGACTTGATTAGGGCAAAGAGAATCATTGTTGATTCTATCAAGGACCACTTGATTCCCCAAGTGGCATCCAAGACGACCCCAAAGGAAATGTATGATTCCCTAAGCAGAATGTATGAAGGGAGGAACATCAATAGGAAGATGAACTTGAGATCTCAATTAAAGTGCACCAAGATGGATAAAGGAGAATTTATTCAAGATTACTTCACAAGGGTCTCCCAGTTCAAGGAACAACTAGAAGCCATTGGAGATACCCTTGATGAAGATGAACTAGTCATGAATTCTCTCAATGGTATCACTAGATGTTGGGATTCATTCATCCAAACCATGTGTGCAAGAAAAGAAATTATGAAGTTTGATGTGATATGGGAGGATTGCATTCAAGAATAGGCTAGGGTATCCAATAGAGAATCCTTACTCTAAGAAGATGACCAAGCTTTGTCCACTCACACCAAAATAATAAGGAGTCATTTCAACTCCAAGAAGAATGGTGCTTCAAAGCACATGACAGGACAAAATAAAACTCTTTCAAGACTTGAAGAGAAGACCTCTCCTCAGAAGGTATCTTTAGGAGATGACTATCAATATCCCATCAAGGGAATTGGTGAAGCAAGCTACAAGCTTGATTCTAGAACCCCATGAAGATGAAGGAAGTCTTATATGTACTAGGTTTGAAGAAGAACTTACTTTCTATCTGAACATTAGATAAGAAAGGTTATAGGGTTGCATTCATAGATGGACAAGTACTCATGTGGTCCAAAGGAAAAAAAATTAAGGATGCAATTGTTATTGGTGAAGAGAAAGGAGGTCTATAAAAACTCAAGGGACATTCAGAAGCTGCCCTCATTCATGAAGCCACTAGACCAAGTGAGCTTTGGCATAGAAGCCTTGATCACATCAACTACAAAGCATTACCCTATGTGAGAAAAGTAGTAACAGGATTGCCATATTTGAGGATTGAACATAAAGGCACTTACAAAGGATGTGCAAAAGGTAAGAATGTCAAGAACCCATTTCCAAAGCGTGAGACAAAGACTAAAATCACTTTGGAATTGATACATTCAGATGTATGTGGACCAATGCTCTCCACATCCTTAAGTGGGTATGAATACTACTTTACATTTATTTATCACTATTCAAGAAAGACTTGGATTTACTTCCTAAAGGGAAAAGATGAAGTCTTTGGGAAATTCAAGGAATTCAAAGTCTTGATAGAAAATCATTCAGAAAAGAAGATCAAGACACTCAGGACAGATAATGGTGGAGAATATACTTCAAAGGATTTTGAATTCTTTTGTAAAGAGGCTGGAATCAAGAGTGAACTAACCACTCCCTAAAATCCTCAACATAATGGTGTTGCGGAAAGAAAGAATAGAACCATTATGGAAGCAATAAAGACAATGATACATGATCAAGACCTACTTATGTATCTATGGGATGAAGCAGCCAAGACAACAGACTATGTTCAGAATAGACTAGCTCATAGTGCTCTTGAATTCAAGACCCCAGAAGAAGTGTTCACAAGGACGAAACATGAGGTAAGCCACCTCAAGATATTTGGGTGTCCTGTATATATTCACATACCAAAAGAAAGGAGAACTAAGTTGGACCCTTCCGGAAATGAGGGAATATTTGTTGGGTATTGTGAAGCATCCAAAGCATTCAGAATATACATCCCAAAATTCCATCATATCGAAATTAGTAGGGATGTGACATTTGATGAAGAAGCAGCTCTCAAGAGATCTAGGAAATGTTAGTATGAAGAAGTATATGAAGAAGATGCACCTCCAAGAATTGCAGAATCTACACCAACCCCTGAAGACGAAACACCTGAAGACCATGACATGTTAGAACCACAAAAATCCCCTACCATAAACATATCAAGAAAGAGAAAGCCAACATGGGCAAGAGATATTATTCTAGGAGCATAAAAGTATGGATCTCCTTAAGGCTCCACTAGAGTAAGCAAGAAACCAAAGCCATTTTCCAGCTACATGGCTTTGATGTGTGATCTTGTAGATCAAGAACCTACTAGTTATGAAGAGGCAGTTCATAAGAAAGAGTGATTAGAGGCAATGACGGAGGAGTACCAGTCAATAATGAAGAATGATGTTTGGGATATAGTTCCCAAACCAAAGGACAAGAGTGTGGTATCCTCCAAATGGATATACAAGATAAAGCATGTTGTAGATGGTAGTATTGAGAAGTATAAGGCAAGGTTTGTAGCCAGAGGGTTCTCTCAGAAAGAGGGAATTGACTATAAAGAGACATTTGCACCAGTTTCAATGTACACTTCCATTAGAACCATCATGGCACTTGCATCCATGATGAAGTGGAAATTACACCAGATGGATGTGAAGACAACCTTCCTGAATGGTGTGATTGAGGAATAAGTTTACATAGAACAACCACAAGGATTTGAGGTTGAATATAGAAGAACCCACGTATGCAAACTAAAGAAGGCTTTGTATGGGTTGAAGAAGCTGCCAGAGCTTGGTATGGAAGAATTGATAGTTTCTTGACAAGCTTGGGCTTTATCAAGAGTAAAGATGATTCTAACCTTTATCTCAAGGTTATGGATGATGAATCTGTCATATTGTTGCTATATGTAGATGATCTATTTCTGAGTGGAAATGAGAAACAGATTGTCGAGTGCAAGAAGAAGCTCTTTGCAGAGTTTGAGATGAAAGATCTCGGATCAATGCATTGCTTCCTAGGTTTGGAAGTATGGAAAGGATCAGAAGGAATCTTTCTCAACTAGGGAAAGTATGTTGTGGAAATCTTGAGAAGATTTGATATGTTGGAATGTAAAGCCATGGCCACTCCCATGGATTCCAACTTAAAGCTGTTAGCAGATGACTCATCCGAGTTAGTGGATATAACTCTGTACAGACATATTATTTGGTCATTGATGTATCTGACGAACACTAGGCCAAATATATGCTTTGTTGTGAACACCTTGAGTCAATATCTAGTGGAACCTAGAAGTGTTCACCTGATAGCTGCAAAGCATGTGATGAGGTACCTGAAGGGTACGATAGAATTTGGTCTATATTATCTTGGAGATCATGACTTCAGATTGTAGGGATACAAAGATGTTGACTTGGCAGGAAGTGTATCAGACAGGAAGAGCACATCGGGCGGATGTTATTGTCTTGGATCTACCATGATCTTGTGGTTTAGCAGGAAGCAGTCTATTGTCGCTCTCAGCACAGCTAAAGTGGAATATATAGCTACTTGCTCCGCTAGTTGTGAAGCGATATGGCTTCAAAAGTTATTAGGATTGTTTGACTTAGAGATGGACCCCATTGTTATCCTGTGTGACAACGAGAGTTGTATCAAGATGATCGAGAATCCAGTGTTCCATGATAAGTCAAAGCACATACAGATCCAATATTTCTATATACGGGATATGGTGCAGAAAGGAGCTATAAAGATCGAGTATGTGAGCACTGACTAACAATTTGCTGATGTATTGACCAAACCTCTGTCTCAAGTAAAGTTTGAGTATTTCCGAGGCAAGCTTGGTGTACTTCAAAAGGACCCTCCTCGAAAGGGGGAGTGATATGAACGCTGATGATGAGATTTCCTACATCGACAGTAAGGTCGATGATGAGGATACTTGTATCGATGATGAGGATACCTGATATTGACGATGAGGTCAATGATATTGACAATGAGGTCAATGATAACGACAATGAGTTCGATGACACTGATGATGAGGTCATTATGTGGTCCTTAGGATTTGTGTAAGTAGACGTGATAGGACTTCATCGTCCCTGAACAGTTGGTTCAAAATGTACGTGATAGGACTGCATCGTCCCTGAACAGTTGGTTTAAAATCTAAGTGATAGGATTGCATCGTCCATAGACATGAGAGGTGTCTTAAATTGATAAGGATTGGTCATCCTGTAAGTAGATCTGGATTGCATCGTCCATAGACATGAGAGGTGTCTTAAATTGATAAGGATTGATCATCCTGTAAGTAGATTTGGATTGCATCGCCCATAGACATGAGAGTTGTCTTAAATTGATAAGGATTGATCATCCTGTAAGTAGATCTGGATTGCATCATCCATAGACATGAGATGTGTATTAAATTGATAAGGATTGATCATCCTGTAAGTAGATCTGGATTGCATCGTCCATAGACATGAAAGGTGTCTTAAATTGATAAGGATTGATCATCCTGTAAGTATATCTGGATTGCATCGTCCATAGACATGAGAGGTGTCTTAAAGTGAGAAGGATTGATCATCCTGTAAGTAGATCTAGATTGCATCATCCATAGATATGTGAGGTGTCTTAATTTGAGAGGGATTGATCATCCTATAAGTATATAAGGATTGTATCATCCTTGGACTTATGTCCTAAAGTGAGAGGGATTGATCATCCTATAATTGGATCATGTGTATTGCAGAGTATGTTGCTATGATGATGATGTTGTTCAGGAGATCCAGATGATGATGTTGTTGATCGGGAGATCCAGATGATGATGTTGTTGATCGATATATCTAGATGATGATGTTGTTGATCAAGAGATCCATGTGATGATCGGGAGATCCAGATGATGATGTTACTGTAGCTGTTCGGATGTTGTAGAAGATGAAGACTCAATACTAAAGATGTTGATATTCTAGTATTGAAGATTTGAAGATGTTCCAGTAACTGTTTGAGTTACTAATGATGTTAAAGAAATATTCCAATGATTTATAGATGTATCATGTATCATGTAGTTCATGACTCCTTGCTCCTGCAGATGTTGTTATAATATCCTTCTTGTTAAGGGAGAGTGTTGAAATATTGTAACTTCTAAGAATATTATATTTGTATTATTCTAGAGATGTTTCATTCCTTCATCGAGACTTTATCATGTACCCAGAGATGTTAATTCCTCGGAGAGAATGTGGTAACTAGGGTTATTAGACCTCCCTTGTGGGGTCGGCCTTGAGTTAGCTATTTAGGGGTTATTAAACTCTCGTAGGAGAGGTCAGCCCAGTTAGGGTGAAAATTCAGCTAAAAGATGAGTATAAATAGAGGAGGTGTGTTCCTCATTATACTCACTCATTCACTCACTTGTGATTGGCGCATATGAGAGAGAAAGATCTGCATAGGAGGAGAAGGAGCTCTTGTTTGGGGATTACATCTTTGTAATTGTTGGTCATCTATATTGAGGAAACCTTTGTTGGGTTTTCTACCCCATGAGGGTTTCCCAAGGTAAATCTTTGTCTATCTTGTGATTATGTTCCTTCCAGTGATCTTGCTTGTGAATTTAGGCTAAACTTAACACATTTCAAAGTATTACTCCTTTCAACATATATGCATTTCTTCTACATGGAATACTACACATACTATCATTACATTAGTAGCATTAATCAACCGAAATCAATAGGCATTTGTTCTTTAGAGTAAATCCCATTATCACTAGACTAATCTCATGAATAAACTAAACGTGAAATATGCCACCATAACACAAATCATTAATACAACCAATATAACACAACAACAACATAAGTGAGTACAATCAATTAACAAAGGTAATTCATAACAATATTTACATGTATGAATATAACATCTCCCAAACTATACAACAATGAAAATGCTTATCTAGATCCATATAGACTTATGCGACTGAAGGTTTGACTGCGATTTTTATCCCAACAATAATTTGGCTCCCTGTCTAATGTATATTTTTGCCTTCAAGAGGCCATCCTCGAGCTGGAAACGAATCCACTAGGTTAGAGGATCATCTCACACACGATCCACCCACTCTATTTAACACGTAAGAGACAAGACTAAATCTTTATTAGTACACCAAGCAATTCTAGCGTGTCTGTGTAGTTGTGTGGTAATTGAAATACTAAAGTCATATTATAAGAGTGTCAATCCCACGTGTGTCGCCCAAACTAGAAAAATGTTCACACTAGCATTTATCTATATCCAAAGGTATCACCTAACCCTATAAATGTTAATAATAACATTGATCTTAATTAAAAGAGGGGCTATACCCAAAGGCATGGCCCAATTTGAAAATATTCCCAATAACATTTAACTTAATTATAAGAGGGTCTATACCAAAAGATTTTGCCCAATTTATAAATGTTCACAATAACATTTAATTTTAATCAATAGTGGGTCTATACCCACACAAGTCTCTCTATTCACTAGCCCTAAAATATTTATAAAGAATATACATAGGAAATTGTGTAAAAACAAGGGTAATAAAAGTATTTAGACTTCACCATGAAATCATGGGCTGGTTCCATTCTTGAGCTTATATATATATAAAGAGAGAGAGAGAGAGGGAGAATCACAAATCATCAATGGAAAAATCATGTCAAGCAAACATTATACATACGTAATTAGTACAGAAAAACACTATTAAGCGCAGAGATGCCTAATCTCCATCATTCCTTTAAACATAGGTTACGTTCGCGCAAGGGTCGATCCTCTTGGGATTTCCCAACCTTTCTCTATTTCAATGCAAGTAATATAAAAATGATGCAAGTCTGGGCAGGGGTCGATCCTATTGAGATCGCCCAGCCTCTAACAATATCCATATAATAAGAGAGATAGATACAATAATGTGACTTTGTTTGATAGAAGCTTCCATCGAAATAGGAAGGCATAGATCATTATGAAGTCGATTCCAACATAAAACCGATTGCTTGATGCAATCCAAGTCTGAGCTCCATCATATAGTTTATAAAAAATCTGTGCATATCTATTTTTATACAAACAAAGCAATCTAAAATAATGGGATCAAGCTCTCAAAAGTTTGTCCCTTCTTACTACACCATTTCAACATAATGTCAATATAAAAATATATGCAGCAATAAGATGAGACGCTTTCCCTCTTGGGAGACACACAATAATAAAAATGAATGGGAGTTCTTCAAACTGATATGTAACGCCCGTACGCATATGAAATCTATCAAGATATTTATATAGTTGGAGACAATCGCTACGTTTCTTTCCAACACAACTCTATCAACCATATGTGCATACATATACTTAATATAAAAAACAGACTCAATATGGAAGTATGCAATATGGAAGTGCTCACATAGAGCCATCCCACACCATAGAGTATAACCTACAAGCAATTGATAGTAAACCGACTTGGGATCAGGCTCCTTAGGAGCTGTCCCTTCCCAGGTTTTAAACTCAAGGATACGAATTTAAATAGATAGAAAACCTACTAGAAGAAAGACGAGTTGTGTCTCCCTTCGAGTCGAGTTCCACTCCTCTTGAGAAGGTTCAACCCTTTTCTCAACGGTGACAATTGGCAGTTTCAAATATTGGCACAGAGACAAGTGGCGGCTTAGCAGATTCAGACTCTCCATTAAGAGACAAACTCTCTTAGATCTATCTACGAGATTCTCCACTCAAACTACTAACCCTTTTTAATTGAATATGTATTTATATACTAGTTCGCTTGCCACTGGGAGTGCGCTTGTGTTGCTATATAACATACTTATAATTTGTCCCCTCCTTCCATTATTTTGGAGTTTTTAATAATATTTGTCCCTTACCTTCTTGTCAAGCTAAGGATAATAATGAAGTTTGGGATACTTAATTATAGTTAAGATTATTAATATTTAGTTAACTAAATAACTAGGCCCTAGGATCTTACTTAGACGCTTGCAGTGAATAGTAATTCCTACAATGACAAATTATCAATTTAGGACTCACATGGCTTAAGATAAACTACTAACCCTTTTTAATTAAATATGTATTTATATACTAGTTCATTTTCCACTGGGAGTGCGCCTGTGTTTCTATATAACATACTTATAATTTTTTTGATGTCAATTATTATATATATTATTTTTATTTATTTACTATGCATAAAACATATGCTTTAACTCTCTTTTTGATTTGTCATATAAGAGAAAGTTATCCCCCGAGAGAGAGAGAGAGAGAGAGAGAGAGAGAGAGAGAGAGAGAGATTTGCCCCTTACCTTCTTGTCGAGCTAAGGTTTAGGAGAATTAATTATAGTTAGGATCACTAATATTTAGTTAACTAAATAACTAGGCCCTAGGATCTTACTTAGACACTTGCCGCGAATAGTAATTCCTACAATGACAGATTTTCAATTTAGGACTCACATGACTTAAGACGACACTTAAGGTTTTAATCTAAGGAAAAGTAAACCGTTACTTTCCTTCAAGTGCCTACGGGCACCAACATGACATCCAACATCAATATCTCATATTCTCATGGGTTCCTAGCCAGTCGGCCTCTCTCTCCCCTAGTGGATTCTTTGTCCCGTCATTTAGTCACATCAAAAAATTCAGTCTCGTACGTCTATAATCAACCATTACAACTTAGGAGATAGATGAAAATTCTTACAAGGTTTACTGGTGGTGCCTTCGCCTTGAGATCCTCACCAGAAACCAATATATAGTTCCATTTTCAGTTACAAAGAATAGGGGTAAAAGAGGGATGTTACAAAATCTATTGGGGGGGATTACACTAACGCCAAGAAAGAGGGAATTTGAAATGTCTATCTGGCTCTGACTAGTAAGAAACGATCCATGTGTTGTAACACGAATGTTGATTTCAAAAGAAACATACCACGTGACCTAACATTCAATAATGCATATAGTTACCAGATAATATTATTGTCTATGAGATGTGTATTCCCCATAGCGTGGATCTAAAACCCTAACAAGAAGGAATTCTGGAGTGCCCATTCTCAACTTCCCGTTCTAGTCTCCTTCTATATCTGTATAAATAAAAATAAAGAAATATATATAGCTTGACCCAGATATTCTCATTTAGGCAGGGTAATTATGAAAATGCTATAAATAAAAATAAATAAATAGTTATAGCTTGGCCCAAATATTCTCATTTGGGCAGGGTGATTATGAAAAGATAGAGGCTTATCCTATTTTAAGGAAAATGGAAGTTGATGGGCTGCCAAATTTGAAAGGGGAGAAATAGATGCAACATAGATGAATTATAAATTAGGCCTTATTCATAAAGAACTTGAGAGTAATATATTCAAATGAGTTTTTCTTGATCTAAAGCTATACAAGTGGAAATGTTCCACTCAACCAATTGTGAATAAAATAAATGTTTGTGAATATTTTTAAATCATTGTAGAAATCATTACACTAAGGTTTTGCGGCGAACAATTTTGACTCGCAACACTAAATTAGCAAAGAAAACTCTAAATATGTAGTAGTTGATACACTTACCGGATATATGAACCATATATTTTATACTTGATCCCCATATTTCTTAAGCATTTTAATCAACTCAGATACATTGCTACACGCAATGTTTCGTTAAGGTATGAGCTCCAAGCGCAACAAATTGTTTTAATAGTACTAGGTCAAAAATGAAATCTAAATTATTGCACCGAGTTGTGAGGAGCTTACAACCCAGTATGGGGAGATGTTGTGATGTGATCTAACTTGACATATTTTAATAATAAAATTAAGAAAAAAACATATAGGCTAGAAAAATTTACATCTGCTATAATATAGTTAAATATATATTATGCTAATCGATTCATCACGATTATTCTTTTAATTTGTTAATCTTAAATTTTTTACACATCAAAGAAAAAATTACATCGCAAGAAATTGGATCCGTCTTGATGCTTGATAAATCTAATTTAAGAAGGATCAATACTAATTTTAAAATAATTAAGTAATTGCATAAAAAACATGAGAACATTAATTTGTCATAAATTTTTATGGTTTTTTATATTAAGAAAATAAAACTTGAAATCAATTCTGCATAACTTTTGATTTTTACAAATGTTCTTTTAAAATAATTTTATAAACTCAAAATCAATAAAAATTATGATTTACTATATTATAATTAATTATATTAAATTTAAATTTAATAATATCAATAACTTTAATAACATTATTAATAATATTAATTTATTTATTTAATAAAATTAAGTAATAAAGAACATTAAATTATTGATAGTATTATTTAATAATGTTATTAATTAATCAATATTAATTAATATTAATAACATTAATCATTAATTAACAATATTAGTAATAATATATTTAGTAACATTTGATAACATTATTTTGTATATTAATAACATTAGTTTAGTTTTTATTAACATGAATATTATTAACATCACTATTAGTAACATTAACAACATTATAAATATTAATATTATATTATTTAATTAATTATCATTGGAGTTGTCTAAAAATTCAACTATTTGGTTCAGACAGGGGCTTTTCATCAGAATCTAACGTTTTTTTTTTTTTTTTTTGCAAAATATGAATTTAACTATGTGGTAGAAATGCATTCAACACCTTTAAAAACCCTCGAGGCACTCAAAATTTTAGACTTTGAGAGTTCTAACCAAGATTTTTAAAAATTTCTGATTTTTTCAAAATCATCAATTTTTTTGTTTGAAATCATAGAAATTTTAGACTATTCGATTAATATTAATTAAAATATTAATTAGCTATCTTCTTCTTCTTCTTCTTCTTCTTATTATAGTTAATTAAAAAAAATTACAACCATGTAATATTGCATTTTTAAAATTGGAAAAAGGTATAAAATTCAAAATTCTACCATCATAAATTGTTTTTTTTCCTTGGAAAAAAGGACGCATTTTATTTTTCATATTGAAAAACTAAACACATTCTCTAGGTTCCTATTGACACTTAGAAAATTTCACTTACAAAATTTCCTTGTTGTTTTATCCTGCTTTCAAAACTGAAAACTTTAAAAAATTCTTCAAGTGTTAATCGCACAATAGATCATTTTATTTCATTGTTCTTTCTTTTTTCATTACAATCATTCTTGCTATACTCTTTCGTATCTAAAAAATTACATTGTTTTACATAATACTTTAGAAAACACAAAAAAACAAAGTTTCCAAATGTTCCGCAAGACAAACTTTTCAACTTGTTATGTCCAGAATTGATATTTTTTCTGTTTCATTTTTTCTTCTTGTAATTATCATTGTTCCTGTTGATAGTTGTATCCCTTCCTTTGAGAGAAACTCTGCATTTTCGTTTTGTTCTTTGAATATATGACAAATTTGGAAAGAATTAAAAGCACCTGCTAGCCTCTTCAGACGTGTACCTATTCCTTGAAGATTTAAATTCACTAGATTTTTTCTCTCATTTAAATACTCAATCCATAGATCTGAATCTCCATACACTTTCAGGTCCTTGATTTCTTCCTCCATTGCTATCTTACGTAGCAATCTAACCGCTAAGCCTCCTGCCCTATTGTTTGTACCCTTTCCACTATTTTCCTTAAAGCTTACTTTATAATTGTCGGGCACAATAAGTGTTCCCCCCAAACCACATGCCTCCCATTCGCAGGCCCCATCAAAAAAACTATAGCAATCCTTATCATTTTGTATTATTTCTTTTATTCTTCTCACCTTAATCTCATTCTGATTCTATAAAATATTTGTACAATTCCATTACCTGTCCGGTCACCGCGAAGGTGTAAAATTAGTCACAGCAGATCTATTGAACAAGTAAATCAATCACAATGATGTAAAACAAATTGGAGTAAAAACTGTACAAGAGAGATGCATCAGTGCTCTATAATCCAGAATAGTAGAATTACAATAAAATACTGTCACAATGAATGATCATTTCAAATTAGCCAAGGAAGTCATTCAAATATACTGCATGGAATATCTTGGCTCCAACTAGGAGTCCTCATCATCAATCAGTGGTGGTCATCAATGCACAAGTAACTGTCAGCCAGGTGTCAAACTGAGTCTAACTGAGTGTAATAAGTGTAACTGATGGTAATTGCACTAATGTAGGGAAGGAGGCTCAGTGGAGGGCGCATGAGCAGCTAACTGAAGTCAAAATAGGTAGTCAAGTCTCACTGGAGGTCCATCGGAGTGATAACAACAGTTATGAGTCAGTCTAGCCTTAAATCAAGGAAAGACAACTAGCTAACTGAAGTGAACTGGACTGGTAAGTGAGAAAAGGCACCCCTCTCAAGTGGTAAGTGCATGTTAGGCGCACTAAGTAGTAGGAGGGATAAAACTAAGTGGAAAGAAGCTCTCGGGTACTAGCAGACTAGGAACTGGGTGTTGGAGGCATCAAACTGGTGACTGTGCTGCATGCGGATGCATGCAATGCATGCAAAGTACAAAAATGAATGATGAGATATCCTAACACCCCCCCTCAAGCTATACTATGATGTAAAAAAATAAAATGTAGGGCCCTGGTTACTAAGACCAAAGGTCACCCCAATACAATAATCCAAAAATGTTGAAAATAAGCTAAGTGAGGAAAGAGGGAAAACCCAGTGGCAAGAAAGCCCCCCCTCAAGCTAAACATAAAATGTATCTAATCTATCTCCACCATGATGGAACTCACCCCCAAGAGTGAACGGAGGTAAGAGAACTTCTTCTCAGTGAAGCTCTTGGTGAAGATGTCTGCAATTTGCTCATTGGTAGATTAATATTGCAGAATGATGGTGCGATCATGCACCAACTCTCGGATGTAGTGCATATGAATCTCAATGTCCTTGGTCCGCTGCTGCTGAACTGGATCTGTGGAGATATTAATAGCACTTTGATTGTCACAAAATATGACAGTTGAAGTAGTGCTACCAAAATCAAACTCGGAAAGAATACCCTGCAACCAAACTGCCTGAATGGAGGCATTGACTGCCCCTTGATACTCCACCTCTACTGAAGAAAGTGCAATGGTTGCCTGCATTTTGCTTGACTAGAAAATAGGGCCATCGTCAATCATGAAAACATATCCGGAAGTGGACTTTCGATCAATGATATCACCCTCCCAATCTGAATCGGTGAAACCAATGAAATCTAGCTCAGAATCTGCAGCATAGTGTATGCCAAAATGTCTCGTACCTTGCACATATTGCAAGATCCTCTTGGCTTCCCACCAATGGAGATCATGGGGTTGTTGCATATACCTTGATACAGCACTCACGGCATAAGAAATATCATGCCTTGAGTGTGTCAAGTAGAGTAGTGAACCAATCAACTATCGATACATAGTGCAATCTGCAAGCGATGTAGAATTTCCCTCCTCAAGATTGATTCCTGAGAGGAATGGAAACGGAACAGCCTTACATTCTGCCATATTAAACTTTAATATCAGGTCTGAAGCATACTTTTGCTGAGATATGGTGATCCCATCAAAGTTTTGAGCTATCACCAAGCCCAAAAAGTGCTTCAGTAAGCCCAAATCCCTCATGTCAAAAGCTAGATTTAAGGCGGTCTTTAGCTTGTTTATTGCAGTAAGAGTGCTACCAGTAATGAGAAGATCATCAACATAAAGAACAATAATCAAAAAATTACCTTTAACTTGATGTAGGTACACATTCGGATCAGATTTGCATCTTTTGAAATTCTGAGAAAGAAGGAAGGAGTCCATCTTTGCATACCAAGCTCTTCGGGCCTGTTTCAATCCATACAAAGATTTCTTCAATTTGCAAACTAATGATGGATCTGATATGTATCCTTCTGGATGCTTCATATATACTTCTTCATTTATATCTCCATGTAGAAAATCACTCTTCACATCCATATGGTGCACTTCCCAGTGCTTGGATGCGGAAATAGCCAAAACTAGGTGGATGGAATCCATCTTTGCAACCGGTGCAAAGGTCTCAGTGTAGTCCACTCCTTGGACTTGGGAGAAACCTTTTGCCACCAGCCTAGCTTTGTATTTTCTGATAGAGCCATCAGAAGCAACCTTTGTGCGGTAGACCCATTTACATTGGACCAATTTTCTTCCAGGTGGAAGAGAAACTAGCTCCCATGTATTGTTCTTTTGAAGAGAGTGGTACTCTTCATCCATGGCAGTTTGCCATCTTGGATCTCGATGGGAATGATAAAATGATTTGGGATCTAAATCAATCATAAAAATAGCATTTCTCAAATAACAAAGGATCAGATAAATAAAGAGCCATACCTGCTCTTTGAAAGTTTGCTCTTGTTCTCCTTGGATCAGCAGGATTTCCAATATTTGGAGTAGTAGATTGTAGAGTGTTTTGAGCCCATTTTGGTAACTGAGGAGGATCATTATGGTTGGATATGTCATGGCCATCAAATTCTGATAAAATATCAGAGATATCAGATCCAATGCTTTCTTCATCTTCTCTTGAAACTTCTTCTTGTAGAGACTACGAATCGGTAGTGTTTTCCTTGACTAGTTTCAGATCTTGAAGCAGTTCTTCAAACTTCACACTTCGCTCTATGAATATCTTTTTGGATCTAATATTCATGAGTTTATATTTTTTTATTCTTCTCCATATCCTATTAGGATGCATTCAGTACTTTGTGGATCCAAAGCTTTTCTCTTTTCAGAAGGAATTCTAGCCCATGTAGCGGAGCCAAAAACCCTCAAATTGGACACATCCGGTTTGTGACCAGTGAATGATTTGAAAGGAGTCATACCTTTCATGGATTAATGTGGAACTCGGTTCTGAATATATGTAGAAACATTAATGGCTTCAACCCAAATATTTGCATCCAAACCTTTTGACTCAAGCATACAGGTAGCCATCTCTTTCAGTGACCAATAATTCCTTTCCGCTACACCATTCTGCTGGGGTGTGTAGGGAACTGTATGTTGGATTTGAATTCCGCTTTCGGCACAAAGTTGCAAAAACTCAGTCTTGAAATATTCTCTGCCATTATCAGATCTAAGAGATTTAATCTTTCTCTCAGTGGTGGTCTCAACAGAAGCCTTAAAATCCTTGAATTTTCCAAGCACTTCTGATTTATGTTTGAGAAAGAATACCCAAGTAAAGCGGGAGAAATCATCAATGAATGTTAAAACATACCTCGATCCATTCATGGATATATGGGGAAGCGGACCACTGATATCAGAATGTATCAGCCCCAAAAGAGTAGAAGCTCTTCTAGCTTTGTCGTGGTCGAACTTGTGCTCGGGGTGCTTCCCAATGATGAAACCGGGGCAAATTCCCTTCAAGGAACGGAGTTGCGGAAGACCATCAACCATGGATTTGTTTTGTAACATCAGAAACTTATTGTAATTAAGGTGTCCAAACCTTTCATGCCAAACCCTACTAACCTCATTTCCATGAGTGAGAAGAGCAGTGGGATTTTCAAGCGGCACAAAGTGTGAAAACTCATAGTATTTTGCAGTATGATTTGCCTTTCCGACTGCAATAAGTTTTCCACTTTCAATATCATAAATTTCAACTTTGTTAGGGCTGAGTGTAACTTGCTTCGGTGCACCAGTGTGTGTCATTTGATATACAGAAAGTAGATTCGAAGCCAAGGAAAGCACATAAAGAACATTCTGAAAACTTCAATGCTCTAAATGGATGGTACCTTTACCCTTTGATGAAATTTTTGAGTCATCTCCCAAATGGATGGGGATGGAGCTGTTTGGATCAAATGAAGAAAAGGATTCAATACTTGCAACCATATGATTCGAGGCACCGGAATTTATCAGTAGAGTGGTGGGTTTCGAAATAGTTTCCATGAGTGCTTGACCTCTTTCATGATTGTCATTGCTATCCTTCTTCCATGCACCGTCGGGAAGAGTTATGTTATTCTTTTCCAAAAGGAGGGCCATTTGATCTATTGTATTCTTCATGCATGATATTTCAAGATGAAATCCATGGTTGCAATAAGAACATTTAGATTTTTCTTTACCCTCTTTTCCCTTTTGCTTGTTCCTTGAACCGGATGGTGCATCTGATGGTTTGCTTTTCTCTCTTTGCTTGGAAGGTTCGAATTTGGGCTTCTCTTTCTTTTGCTTCCCTTTTCCATTTGAATTCTTGGATCCTCCAACAAAGAGGGCTGAATATTTGGAGCTTATGGACCCCATTTGAATTAGCTTATCATGCTCTTTGGTAACGGACTCAATGAAGGAATTCAAGGTAGGAATCTTCTAATTCGGGGTAGTTAGCCGACCGAAATTTAAAGTAGAGACAAATACCGAGAAATATTTACCAAGCTTTGAAAGAATGGAGAGGATCAATTGTTTATCCTCTTTGACAACTCCACTATTCTTCAATTGCAAAGCCAAGTGCTTGAATCTTGTGAAAAACTCATTGATGGTCTCGAAATTCTCAGGACTAAGAGCAATCAATTCATTTTCCAATTGAAAAGCTCTAAGCTCGTTCCGCTTGCCAAAAAGTTTGTCAAGTTGCTACCATACTGCTTTTGGAGTGTTCAATCCATTGAGATGGAAATGAAGATCCTTGGAAATGGAGAGGCAAAGAAGACCATAAGCTTCAACAAGCTTATTGAAGTGTTTTTTTTTCTCAAGCAATGTGTTTGGCTCCAATTCGAGGCCCATGGTGACTCTATATAACACTTTTGAGCGCAATATTACATCCATGTCATCTTTCCAATCAAAATAATTGAAAGGAGTTAGCATAGGCTTTGAAGAAGAGTAATCCATCACTGATAGCGAGTGCAATTGATGGAGAAGAACCTGCAAATCACAAGATAGCGAATGCAATTGATGGAGAAGATTAACCTGCAAATCAAAATCAAAACAAGAACCATAAGGTCGAACAATCCACCCTTTTAGAGTTGCATCACACCTGGGATTCGAGATCAAGCAAGCTTGAAGATCCAATGTATCAATTCAAGGAATTATGTGGAAAACTCAAGCTTCTAGAGTGGTATTGGAGAGAAAATTTCAGCATTAGTGAATGCAAGAGGAGTTTTGCATGCCAAAATTGCAGTATTTTTGAGCAAATTCACTCAAATATTCATGTAGAACACCTATAGAAGAGAGATATTGTCCCTGCCATGGCTCTGATACCATGTAAAATTAGTCATAGTAGATCTATTGAACAAGTAAATCAATCACAATGATGTAAAACAAATTGGAGTAAAAACTGTGCAAGAGAGATGTATCAGTGCTCTATAATCCAGAATAGTAGAATTACAATAAAATACTGTCACAATGAATGAGCAATTCGAATTAGCCAAGGATTTCATTCAAATATACTGCATGGAATAGCTTGGCTCCAACTAGGAGTCCTCATCATCAATCAGTGGTGGTCATCAATGCACAAGTAACTTTCAACCAGGTGTCAAACTGAGTCTAACTAAGTGTAATAATTGTAATTGATGGTAATGGCACTAATGTAGGGAAGGAGGCTCAGTGGAGGGCACATGAGGATATAACTGAAGTCAGAATAGGTAGTCAAGTCTCACTGGAGGTCCATTGGAGTGATAACAACAATTAAGAGTCAGTCTAGCCTTAAATCAAGGAAAGACAACTAGCTAACTGAAGTGAACTGGAGTGGTAAGTGAGAAAAGGTGCCCCTCTCAAGTGGTAAGTGCATGTTGGGCGCACTAAGCAGTAGGAGGGCTAAAACTGAGTGGAAAGAAGCTCCTGGGTGCTGGCAGACTAGGGACTGGGTGCTGGAGGCATCAAACTGGTGACTGGGCTACATGTGGATGCATGCAAAGTACAAAAATGAATGATGAGATATCCTAACAGAAGGCTGGAAAGAGTCTATCCTTGTTTTTTTTTTTTGTTCGAGCCCTACATATTCCCCAAACTACTAGATAGGAAATGCACTTGATTTCTTTTAGCTCCATCTTCTTATACCAATGCCTTAAAATTTCTTCTATTGTTTCTTCTTCCCAAAGCTTTTCTATATGGATACTACCACTTATTCCTTTCCATACTTCTTTTGAAAACATACATTTATTGAACAAGTGGCATATGGTCTCTTCCTCTCTCAAACAAAAGCTACAAATACTTGGACCCATAATGTTTCTTCTCCTTACTTTATCCCATGTGAGAACCTTCTCCTTTAAAATTAGCCACATGAAAATCAAGGATGATTTTAAGAACCCCCCCAAAATTTATATGTATAAAAAATGGGCGAATCTCCCCGATATATAGGAAAACGTGAAGGGGATTTTATCAATAATATAATATGTATATATAATTTTTTTGGCGAATCTTTCATTTCATTATATAATGCTATAAAATCTTGGCGAATATTTCAGTTAATTATAAAAAATTGTAAAAACTAGGAGAATCTTTCACTGATTTATAAAATATAGTAAGACTTTGGCAAATCTTTTTCCAATAAGACTCAAGCTTTTGATTTTGCAAATTACTAAGGTAGTGCAACAGAAGAACATACACCAAATCTCAAATCTAGACTCTCTCGACTCCTAGACTCTTGAATGAACAAGTGTATGAATGAGGAGAGGATGGATTTATTTATACATTTGACAAGCAGTATTTGATCACTCACAACTAGAAGGTGTTGACGAAACAGGACTACACTAACTAGATTCAGGGCAAGCAAGGACTCTACTTGTTATCTCATCCCTTAATGGTCCAATGGACATGTGGGGTCATGAATCTTGACAAGTCAATAAACTGATATGGTTACGTGAATATCCTAGTAGCGGGCCACTTCCTTTATATAGAGAGATAGTTCTTAGACCAATTCTAAGCTTCCAACCAATATTCCCACCAAACTTTCTTCTCTTTGGTGTCGAATGGTAGGAGAGTTGCATATTTGTCAGTGAATACTTAAAATGGTTCAATCCAAACAAATTTTCCTCGGCAAGTGATAACCTCCCCCATCATTGTTTTAAAATGTCCCAACACTATAAAATCATCCATAAATTGATAAATAACAACCCCGTGCACTTCTAAATTCACCCAGTGATGAGAATAACGCCCCATGCACTTCTAAATTCACCCGGTGATGAGAAAAATGACCCAGACACTTCAATACTTGCCCCGGGCACTTCAAAATTCTCCTAAAGATGATAAAAATGCCTTAATCACTTAAAAATTTTCCCAGTCACTTCTAAATTCTCCCAAGGATGATAAAAAATACCCATGCACTTCAATATTTTCCCCAAGCACTTCAAAATTCCCTCGAGGCACTTCAATACTTACCCCATGCACTTCAAATTTACCCAATGATGATAGAAACGCACCATGCACTTCAATACTTGCCTCAGCCACTTCAAAATCTCCCAATGATGATAAAAACACCCATACACTTCAATATTTTCCCCAGGCACTTCAAAATTCTCCCAGCAAAGATAAAAACACCCCCGTCCACTTCCATGATTTCCCAAGCACTTCATTACTTTCCCCAAACACTTCAAAATTCGTCCAATGATGATAAACATGCCCTATGCACTCCAATAGTTCACCTAGGCAAGGGAGAAAAACACCCAACAATGATATAATCACCCAGGCAATCACAAAAATGCCTCAATCCACACAAATTTGCACCGGCAAGTGATAAATTTGCCCATCACTATTTTAAAACGTCCCAACACCATAATAGCATTCATACATTGATCAATAACAACCCCAAGCACTTCTAAATTCATGCAGTGAGGAGAAAAACCACCCATGCACTTCTAAATTCACCCGGTGATGAGAAAATACCTCATACACTTCTAAATTCACCCAGTGACGAGAAAAACGCCCCAGGCACTTCAATACTTGCCTTGGGCACGTCAAAATTTTCTGAAACATGCTAAAATTTCCCTAAGAACTTCAATATTTTCCCAGGCACTTCTAAATTCTCGCAAGGATGATAAAACCTCCCCATGCACTTAAAAATTTTCCCAAAGCACTTGAAAATTCCCCCGAGTCACTTCATTACTTGCCACATGCACTTCTAAGTTGACCTAGTGATGATAGAAATGCCCCAAGCTCTTCAATACTTGCCTCGACCACTTCAAAATTCTCCCAACAATGATAAAAACGCCCAGACACTTCAATATTTTCCCTAGCCACTTCATGATTCTCGCAGCGAAGATAAAAACACCCCCATCCACTTCTAAATTCACCCAGTGATGAGAAAAATGCACCATGCAATTTTAAATCCACCTGGTGATGAGAAAAATTCCCCATGCACTTCTAAATCCACCTAGTGATGAGAAAAACACCCCATGCACTTCTAAATTCACCCAGTGAGGAGAAACACGCCCCAGACACTTCAATACTTGCCATGAGTACTTGCACTTCAAAATTCTCCCAGAGATGATAAAAATGCCCTAAGCACTTCAGTATTTTCCGAGGCACTTCAAAATTCTCCCAAGGATGATAAAAACTCCCTATGCACTTCAATATTTTCCCCAGGCACTTCAAAATTCCCCCAAGGCACTTCAATACTTACCCCATGAACATTTAAATTCACCCAGTGATTAGAAAAACACTCACTTCAATACTTTCCTCGGCCACTTCAAAATTCTCCCAACGATGATAAAAACACCCACACATTTCAATATTTTCCCCGGGCACTTCAAAATTCTTGTGGCGAAGATAAAGATGCCCCCATCCACTTCCATGTTTGTCTAGGCACTTCATTACTTGCCCTAGACAGTAGACACTTCAAAATTCATCCAATGATGATGAGATTCCCTAGGAACTTCAATACTTGCCCTAGGCAAGGGAGAAAAACACCCGACAATGATATAATCACCCAGTCAATCACAAAAATGCCTCAATCCACACAAATTTACAACGGCAAGTGATAACTTTTCCCATCATTGTTTTAAAACGTCTCAACACTATAAAAGCATCCATACATTGATAAACAACTGCAGGCACTTCTAAATTCACCTAGTGATGAAAAAAACGCCCCATGCACTTCTAAATTCACCAAGTGATGAGAAAAATGCCCCATGCACTTCAATACTTGTCCCAGGCACTTCAAAATTCTCTGAAAGATGATAAAAATGCCCTAAGCACTTCAATATTTTCCTAGGCACTTCAAAATTCTCCCAAGGATGATAAAAATTCCCCATGCACTTCAATATTTTCCCCATGCACTTCAAAATTCCCCAAAGGCACTTCAATACTTGCCCCATGCACTTCTAAATTCACCCAGTGATGAGAAAAATGCCTCGCGCACTTCAATACTTTCCTCGGCCACTTCAAAATTCTCCCAGCGATGATAAAAACATTGATACACTTCAATATTTTCCCTAGGCACTTCAAAATTCTCGTGGAGAAGATAAAAACACCCCCATCCACTTCCATGTTTTCCCAGGCACTTCATTACTTGCCCTAGACACTTCATTATGTTCTGAAAGGGTATAAAGGCAACATTAACACAATGACCCAAACTTCCAAGCATTAACAACATGTAATATATATTTGCAAACGTCTTTGTGAATATTTTGTCGGAAATGGGGTGGCAGGTGCGGGTGGGATTCTTTTTGATCCCGGAGGAATTAAAATTGCAGCCTTCTCATGGGGACTAGGTAGGAAAACAAATAATGAGGCAGAATGGTTAGCTCTCATACTCTCTTTAGATATGGCCTCCAACTACAGCTTAGACAATCTCAAAATCTATGGAGACTCCAGGCACGTCATTCAAATCATGAGAAGAGGGTATGCCTCACCAGGCTCAAAAGCCGACAGATACATGCAAAGAATTAAAGCCCATACAATCCTCTCAAAGGCATCCTTCTTCCACATCCTCCGAGAGAACAACAGGATGGCTGATTCAGCGGCTAACTATGGAATCATGCTCGAAATTGGGCAAATCAAGGATCATAATGGAGTTTTGGGGTTTCATTACATCCCCTAATGTTTAAATGCCTAGGTTCATTGATTACATGGTGGGTTTTTTGGTTAGGGCCTTGGTCACGAGGGACCACCCTTACCCTTTCTTATGCTATGGTCTTCAACCCCCTCCCTCTTCCGAGTCTTCGCCCACACGCCGCCCCGTTCGCTCCTCCACCTGTCACCTTGTCCTCTCCCTCGGTGTCAGCTCCCACGGGGCTCTCTTAACTCTCCCACCCGCCCTCTCTTTTCCTCCCTCCGCGATGGCTCGCCCTCCCCATCTGCCTGAAGTTCTGAGCTGCCTCTCCCTCGGCGAGCTCAACACTCCTCCCCCCCGTCTCCTGCTAGCTCAGGCGTATAATTGGGAAATAATGCAATCCATTATGGAGGCCATAGCCACCTTGAGCAGAACGTTGGTGGACATAAAGTTTGCAGTCCGGAATACATACGATGCGGTTTGCTCCAGTGTAAATCAGAATGCAGAGATGGCGTCGGACATAACTCATGTGTGCTCACAGTTATCCTGCCAAGACTCCAGAATTGATGACCTGGAACGAAATATATTTGAATTAATGGGGAAAGTTGATAGGTTGCAGGAAGACATGGTCGTTTTCACTGGAGCAACTCAGGGGAGCTGGGTACATGAAAACCCAACGGTAAATCAGGAAATTAACCAGGTTATGGTGGATGCTTCTTCTGCTCAGCTAAGGAAGAAAGGCTAGGACTTAGCACAGCCCAGGTTTCAAAAAATTTGCTCATTTTGGTCAATGCATTTTTGTATAATCCTTTGTAATCAGTTTGTTAAGGTTTATTCCAGCTCTATGCTGGATAATTTCAGGAAAACTAAGCTCAGAGCTTGTAATGTAATGCAGATAGTCATTATAGTGATAGTTGGTCCAGATAACTCTGCACTGTTAAAACTCTTTTTGAAAGTTTGTAATGAATAGTTGTGCACAGCTTTATAAATATAATCCTTTACTCTGTTACTGTTTAAAAAAAAAATATTTTGTCGGAAATAATCATCTTTTGATTCTGTAGATTACTTCAAAGCAGTAACACAAAGAATCAAAGGTCCTCTATTTTAAGTTCCCATCCCTAACTCTAATGGTATTCATATGCCATTTATCACAAAAAAACATCTTTGAAGTTCAAGCTTTCTCAATTTTATTGTTTCTAGAGAAGGCTTATAGTCTAAAATGAGAGCATTACCTCTTAATAAATACCAATAAATGATTGTTGATGACCCTTTTCTATAGGCTCATATGGACTTCTGATCAAATCAAAGAACTTGTGAATCCTATGCATTACATCTTTCATTAGTTTCCTTATAAGATTCCAATCATTCAATTTATCTAACTTCTCAACATGTATTAGTTCATTCATAGTTAGAACGCATCTCTTTTTTTCCTTATTTTATGAAAATAAAATATTAATTTCAATGAGAATTTTAGTATCCACGTCTGGAAACCAAAAATAGATTTAGTCAAGACTTATTATGTCAAGTGAAACAATTTGTCTCAACACCTACTACACTTAAAACTTTCAAGCTTAAATTATAATATAACAAATGAGGACAAAATAATAAAAGGGTCATATAAGAAGAATCACAAGCATTCTCACGAAGCTGCCAAGCAAGAATAAGAGTAGGGCCCCATCGTTGACCTTTTTGTGCCTATAGAAGGGCCTCCTTCCTTTTCCTACAAACTAGGAGGTTCTTCATTTCAAGTGCAGTTTCCTGAATACCAAATAAACATGCAACCAAATGCAAAACACTTAATATACATAAAGGATTGATACAGTGTCATTGTTGAGGTTTAGAATTAGGCTTTAGCTAACAACCTGAAATTCGCTTGCTGATGGCATTGTTTGCAAACACTATGTGCAAGCATTAAACTCATTCAATCCAGAACCATATGATTTTGTTGAAGCAAAAGTTTGGTAAGAGCACCCTCTGGTCCATCATTTTCCTGGATATAACACGTATCTAAGGATGATAAGGTATCACAAGAGAAACATTGGAGATTGAAATACTACATTTAGAAGACAGAAAAATACAGGATAAAAAAGACTACCAATGAAGTAGACAAAAGGAGGAGACAAGCATTAGAATTTAGGTAGTTAAAAAAATGGTTATTATTGAGAAATCCCCACAAGAATTCCCAACTAACAATCTATTAAGAGATTTGATTATAGCAATGGAAAAGAAACTAAAGCTAGGGCTTGGAAGAAATGAATAAGTCAAACTAGTGTAGTAGAACAATTTTTTAATACCATGCTCAATAGCCTAATCTTATTTTAAAAAATAGGGCTCTAATCTACCTAACATAAATTTTTACACATGCTTTGAAATATTGAAATGAGTATCCTATGAATTTGCAACTAAAACCTATGAATCCCAAAAGCAATTATTTTGGAAATACATTTGTAGCCCCAACATAAAATTATTGTGAATCCCCTCCAACGCTGACAGCAGAATGTACTTTTCCATAATGCTAACAAATTATCTTTAGTGAGAAGAGGAGCATGCGCAGAATCTCTAGACTTCTACAGGATGATGTTGCAAATTCACAGCTTGCAATTCTCTCATCCATCCACTTGAATGTTTCCTTACTTGACACATTCCCACCAACAAGACGACTTTAAAATGCTTGCTAACAAAGAGTGTTGAAGTAACTACATTCAATGGCTCCACTTCCACCACCCAAATTATCTATGACGAGCTTACCCAAGTTATGCACCCTAAGAAGACCCCCACTATGATCCTTCTAAATAGATGTCTGACAATACAATTTTTCTTATGTCTATTCCATACATACAGAAACATTATAAGAGTATATTTCAAATTCTACACAAGTTCACACCTCACCTGGGAAACATTGAGATTATCCTTTGGATTGAAAAGTAAAACCTACCGTCTGAATCTGAGGAGTGTAACCTACCGTCTATAGATTTCCATAATAATTATGGTTGGCCTCAAGGCCCTGATTCTGATCGACATGTGGAGGATTGTGTGAGTAAAAATTCTTATCAAAATACAAGCTTGGGAAATTGAAATCTTTCTGATGGCTAGAGAAAGTGTGATTTGCTTGATCATATGGAAAAGAAAAATTTGGAATCTGAAAATTGGTTGACTGATCTAGCTCATCCTATATGCTTGTAGATGGTTGGCATGCATTACCCTGATTTCTAATGAATGCATCCTCGATATTTTTCCCAATAACATTATTATTGAAAAATCCTCCATGATATTGAGTGCCACTATATGTATTGTCTTGGTGAGCAGAAACTTCCCATTTACCATTACTTGTAGCATAATCATTTGAATACCTCAACAACTCTGCCATAGTACATTGTGTCTGCACACCTTGAAATTGATTACTTTGGCTATATAAAATGGGATCATCATAAGCATAATCTCTATCAAAGACTTCGTTTACATCAACTTGCTTAAATGACATTAAATAACTTTGAAAAGAAGATGTTGTTGAAACTCCACTTGTATAAGTTTTCCTACCATAATCTGCCACTCGATGCCATGCCACTCTTGAGAAACTAAGTCATAGTACAATCCAGGATACTAAGGGTAGTTGAGGTTATGTATCTTCAGTCGACGTTCCAAACAAGAGAATGTTGTTCTTGTTATGGCCTTGATATGTGTTGAATTATAATTCAAGATGCATAAAAATATGTTGTAGTCTTTAACCAATAGATCATAGACCCAGCCAGGATTTCCTATCACATTCGGACTGACATGACTTGCACCATAGTTGAAAGGACTTGTTCTTCCTGCTATTTAGTTGAAAGGACCTCATTGACTAGAACCTTTTTAATGTGGTGTTAATATTTGTAAAATAGTTGTCCAAAAAACCTACACTGTTGTTCAGGATTATTGCCTTATAGTGAGGAGTGGACACTACCAACTTGGGTGGGGGTTTGACAAGCAAATACATTCATTGCATTACTTTTAGTTGCTTCAAATGAAAGAGATCAAGATATCAAAAGACATACCTTTTTATTGACAGTTGGTCCTAGATTTCGCTTGGTCTTCCGCTTGCTCTTTCACTATGATGAACCTGCAACACAAAGGAAACCTTCCTCAACGTATCTTGACTATAATAAAGATGATGAAATTGAAAGCAATTGAACATCAAATATAATCAGATATTAAGCCAAATGAACATACAATCCAATAGACATTCAATTTGGGACAGGAAGGGTATTTTGACCTTTTTATTGTCAAAGAAACATGAATCCGTACAAGTATACCTGACGTGTCAAGATGCTTCTACAATCGAGTCCTAGGCTCCTGCTCTTCACAATGACTTCGGAATTCCTATAGAATAACAGTACTCAAAGCATTCTTTCTAGGTTCCTCTCTCATGGATCCTCTTTGTATTTATGGGACAAGGTAGGCAGTTGGATTCGAGAGGTAGGTTAATTGGTAGGTTGGGGAAGTTGCAGAACCAACTTCAACTAATCCCAATTCGTAATCTTAATATATTTTTTGACTTCATCTTAAGATGTACGCGGGTTTCATACAACAAGAGTAGCGTATAGGGAGCAACTTTTATGCTTTACAACAAGTGTTTGCAACATTTTTCAAGGTGTACGCTGGTTGTCCTTGAGTAAAGTAGAGTATCTTTTCAAGGTGTACGCTGGTTTGCTATACAAAGAGTAGCGTACATGTCATGAAATCAGTAGAAACAATAATTTTCTCAGCTTAAGAGAGTAGTTCCAGTCAATAAGTCATCCAAGTCAACCTAGCTCTTCAATCCTTTGTGTCCTTTTGTGTGATCAACAGAGCAATGTGATCACGGACGGAGAAGTGCAAATTTGACCTGTAACAGATGCCCCCTAATGTGTGAGGTCAGAGGGAAATGATGGCCGAAATACATTATAATTCCAAGTCAGAGGAGGAGCAAGAAACTGCAGAACCAAGTCACAAAAAACACCTGAAACAATGATCATGGTCAGTGAGTAATTACAATATTGACGTCATATAGATGTATAGCATGATACAACATGATCTCCGATACATAACTAGGAGATGTATAGATAGCATGGCCACTTAAATACAAGCGTGGATCCATGTGAAAATGAGAGATCATAGCCATAACAACAAACTGGATCTATGTCTCATGAAGAGCCAAAATGAGTGAGGCTCAGTCTTGCGCAACTTGGGCGATAACATAAATATGGTGATGCTATCAAAGTCCCTAGGTCTTCATCCAAACAACCCAAGGTACAAACCCTAACCATGTGAATAAATGATTTGAAGTCGAACATGGGGGGAATCGTTTGATTACCGGTCATTGATGTATACTGTTAATAAACGCGAGGGCTTTCATCGATAATGATAATGGGGCCCAAGGTACCTAGTACGATCCAACAAGTGTGAATAAGTGGACTTGAAGTCGAACACCTGAGGAACCTGTCAAATAAGAGACATTGATGTATTCCCTTAATTCAACAACGAGGGAAACTGCCATTGACAACTACAATCCCCAAGGTACTAACCGAAACTATGAACTTCATTCCCAAAGCATAATGAGTTGAAGTTGATGGGAAGAAGTCCGCTGGAAGGGAGGCCTTAATGCATCCTCCATCATCCAACACGAGGAACACTCAAAAGTTCTGAGCAGATTTGGAGTAGGACAAGTAACAAGATGAAACAAACTGACACCAGGATGGCTGACACATGAAGTCAAGGTAAATTGCAGGAATGGCCGACATAGGCTGTAATCTGAAACAGTGAGCACGACACAAAGTGACTCAGGCAGCTTTTAACTATTTATTTATATGTAACTTCGGAATGTATTTCATCTATGTATTTCATATATATTTATTGTACCCTTATTAGAGATGTGTTATTCGTCTATAAGGAAGTGTCGTCATGTGGATTGACAAGTGTCGCAAGTGTGTGTACTTGCCGATGGGTTATTAGACCACCATGTGTGGGGTCGGCCCTGAAATATATATTATATTATGGAAGTATCTAGATAGACTAGTCGGCCCCATAGTGTAACTGGGCAAATAGGTTAAGTATAAATAGAGATCAGGAGATCTTTATTTGGATCATTCGGAAAGTCATCTCTCTCTCACTCAGAAAGTGGCACACTAGTGAGGAGGAGGATCATCTGCTTCTAGGAGACTATATCAAGTGTATTTTGGTTGTACTTTGGTTGAGCCATTGCTCTCTCTATCTCTGAGGAAGTTGTCGGGTTTTTCACCTTAGGGTTTTCCCCACGGAAACTTTGTGTCTCTTGTCTCTCATGCTTTTGATTCTTGTGATGCTTGTCATGCTTATTGTGATTGTTGTGCATTGATATACTGTATATTTTATTCTCTCAGTGAAGATCCTAGAGTATTGTGAATTAATGCTCAAAATTTAACATGGTATCAGAGCTAACATGAGAAGAAGACATTTTGCAGTGACGGAACTTGAGTTTCTTGTTTATTGGGTTTCTCTCCATAGATTTTGGAAAAGCATTATAGTAGATTGACTCTACTCATCAAGGAGAATCTATCTGTCCAATCAGAATTCAATTCTGAGCATTTTCAGATTTGGCCCTAAAAATTAGGGTTTCCACAAAAATAGGAATTTCTGAAATCTGAAGACATAGCTGGAAGCTCCTTGCAAAAATCGAAGTTTAGAGCTTTGGATCGAGATTTTTGGCTTGGTAGATCTCCAGAAAACTCAAACCCTAATTCAGGGCTCTCCCTAGTGAACCCGGGAGGACAAAAAGGCAAATCTGAAGGGTAAAGCTTTACTGATCTCAAATTCTGAATACACCAGGCTGATCAGCTCATCAAGGCGCATCTTTCTATCCTTTCAAAAAATTGAAATTCACATTTTGAATTTTTTAGGGTTTTTTTGACAAACCCTAATCCGGGACCAAATCCCGTTTTTAGCATTTCAAGTGGTAAGACCTAAATCTTTTCTATTTCCATTTGAAGTACTCTTTAAGATGTCTCACCACACCAAGCTTGAGGATAAGCTTGAAGGATTTGATAACTTCTGAGCTTGGAAGTATAGGATTGGGTTAATCCTGGAAGAGAATGAGCTGGACTCATATGTAAAAGAAGACATCCCTATCCCAAAGGATGAAGAGGCTAAGGTATTGCATAAGAAAAATTTGGTCAAGGCAAAGAGAATCATTGTTGATTCTATCAATTACCATCTCATACCCCATGTGTCTTCTCTAAAGACACCCAAGGAGATGTTTGACTCTTTGACCAAGCTATTTGAAGGGAAGAACATAAATCGGAAGATGACCCTGCGGAACCAATTGAAAGGAGTAAAGTTTCAGAATGGAGAAACCATTCAATCTTATTTTTCTGGGGTCTCCCAGATCAAGGAACTAGAAGTAGTGGATGAAATGGTGGAGAATGGTGAAGTGGTGATGACCACTCTAAATGGCCTACCCAGGTCATGGGATTCCTTTATTCAAGGAATTTGTGCAAGGAAGAAGTTGATCTCCTTCAACAGATTGCGGGAAGAATGCTCTCAAGAAGAAGCTAGGCTTGTGTCCCGAGAAGAAAAGATGGGAAATGAATATCAAGCTCTCACAGCACATGCCAGGAAAGGCAAGTCCAAGAAGGAATCATCTCATAACAGGAGATTCTCACACCACCATTATCATAAAGATAAGAAAGATCTCAGATGCTTCAATTGCAATGAGAAGGGACACTTTGCTTCAGATTGTCCCAAGAAGAAGAAAGACAACAACAACAACTTCAATAAGAAGAAGAATAATAACAAAAGAAGATATCATGCTCATGCTGCCGAAGATGATGAACCGCCAAAGAAGAATGCTAGGGCAGAAAGTGATAGTGATGATGACTCATCAAGTGAAGAAGAATATGTTCTAATTTCTGCTCTCACGGGTACTATCTCCCATGGTTGTAATGATTGGTTGATTGATAGTGGGGCTTCCAAACACATGACTGGGTTTAAGGAATCTTTTGTGAATCTATCTGAACATGAATCACCCCATAAGGTGAAACTTGGAGATGATTATCAATACCCAATCAAAGGGAGTGGTGAAGCCTCCTACAACCTAGATTCTGGAAAATATTTGAAGATGAAAGAAGTCCTTTATGTACCTGGGCTCAAGAAGAACTTACTCTCCATCTCTGCATTGGATGCAAAAGGTATGAGGGTTGCATTTTTGGATGGCCAAGTCCTAATGTGGCAAAAGGGAAAGAACATAGATGATGCAGTAGTGATTGGAGAGCAAGAGGGAGGCTTGTATAAATTGAAGGGACAACCTGAACATGCCATGGTACATGAATCCATGGAGCCAAGTGAACTTTGGCATAGAAGACTTGCTCATATGCATTATAGGGCACTTCCAATTGCAAGCAAGGCTATAGAGGGTCTTCCTGAAATCAAGACCAAATATGAAGGTGTTTGCAAAGGATGCGCAAAAGGTAAGAACATTAAGAAGGCTTTCCAAAGCAGTGAAAGCAAGGCAAAAGACATCCTCGAAATCATCCACTCAAATGTATGTGGTCCTATGTCATCCAGTTCTCTGAGTGGGTATGTTTACTATGTCTCATTTATTGACGACTTCTCCAGGAAGACTTGGGTATACTTCTTGAAGAGCAAAGATGAGGTGTTTGATAAATTCAAGGAATTCAAAACCTTGATGGAGAATCAAACTGACAAGAAGATCAAAACATTCAAATCCGACAATGGTGGAGAATTCACCTCAGGTGACTTCAAGAAGCTTTGTAGTGATTCAGGGATTAAGAGGGAGTTGACTGCTCCTTATAATCCTCAACAGAATGGAGTTGCAGAAAGGAAGAACAGAACAATCATGGAAGCAGCAAGGGCAATGCTGCATGACCAGGATCTACCTATGCATCTATGGGAAGAAGCAGCTAGAACAGCTGTATATGTGCAGAACAGAACACCCCACAAGATATTGGACAACAAGACACCAGAAGAGGTCTTTTCTGGTAAGAAACCTGAAGTCAGCCATCTCAGAATATTTGGTTGTCCAGTATACACTCATGTCCCAAAGGAAAAGAGGACTAAACTAGATCCTTCAAGAAAGAAGGGTATCTTTGTGGATTACAGTGAAAGCTCGAAGGCTTACAGAATATACTTTCCAGGGTTCAAGAAGATTGATGTCAGCAGGGATGTGACATTTGATGAAAACTCAGCATTCGTCAAATCAAGGAAGGCACCTATCGAAGTTTATGAAGAACCTAAGGAAACTAGATTTCAAGACACTACCATGACTGAAGCAGTTCCTGAAGTTGTTCGTGAGTTTGAAGATCCGCAAGAACCTGTAGATCCACCTCGTAAGGATAACTCTCACAAGAGGAAACCTGCATGGGCTAGAGAGCTCATTCAAGATGCAGAAAGATTTGGCATTCCAGAAGAAGAACACAAAGCAAAGAAGAGAACCAGATCACATACCAGCTATGTTGCTTTACTCTGTGATATTATGAACAAAGAACCTTCCAGTTATGAAGAAGCAGCGGAAAAGAAAGAATGGAAGGATGCCATGGTTGAGGAATACCAATCAATAATGAAGAATGATGTTTGGGATGTTGTACGAAGACCTAAAGAGAAGTCTGTTGTAACTTCTAAATGGATCTACAAAGTCAAGCATGCTGCAGATGGCAGTGTAGAGAAATACAAGGAAAGATTCGTAGCTCGTGGCTTCTCTCAGAAAGAGGGAATAGATTATGAAGAAACTTTTGCACCTGTAGCCAGGTATACTTCCATCAGAACAGTACTTGCCCTGGCTGCAGCAATGAAATGGAAAATATACCAGATGGATGTCAAGACTGCTTTCTTGAATGGTGTAGTTGAAGAGGAAGTATATGTGGAGCAGCCACTCGATTTCGAAATACATGATAGGGAGTCATATGTGTGCATATTGAAGAAAGCCTTGTATGGCTTGAAACAAGCTCCCATAACTTGGTATGGTAGTGTTATGTGGAATTCTGCCCTACGGATAAGTCAAAATTCCCTTAGGCTAAAGCAGACTTAAACTAACTCTAGGCTAAGAACAAAACGAAACAAATGCAACCTTGAATCCCTAGATCTAACAGACATCTCAGTATTAGAATGCTGAAGAGAATAGAAGGAGTATAACTGACCTTATATCCAAGCGCTTGTTTTTGATGTTTGCTCCAAGCTCCAAATCCTCACAAGTGAACCTGTTAAAATGGAACCAAAACACAAGTATGCACTATTCTCTAGCAACCTGAAACATGAGTTAGAATCTAAATCTATGAAAGATACAAATCATATCATTAAAACAAGATTAACACAAATGATTTGGGAAAACAAGACAAGTTATTCCATTACAACTTGAAGATTACTTACAAAGGGTGCTTGATGTCCAAGCCAATCCTCCAACTCCAAGTGTCTTCTCCTCTAGCTATCTCCACAATGCTGCAAGACCATAAGTTTGGTGCTCTCAAGAGTCCTCCCACTTTTCCAATGGCATGCCTCTCTTTTATAGTGAATGGTGAGGTTAACCAACAAGAGAGATGGGTGGATCTAAGGAGAGATAAGTGGATCAGGGTTTCTAATCGAAGGAGATGAGTTGAGATCGAATCAAGGAACCCAATATTCCATTATCTTCGAAAATCCAAAATCCCACAAGCCAAGGGCAAAAAGCTATTAAAAGGGTACCGCGTTTTGCAAAGTCTGCAGAACGCGGCACTGCCGCGCTTTGAGGAAAAATCAGCACGCGGTAGTGTCTAGTACCGCGTTTTGGGAAGATAGCAAGGCGCGGTAGTGTGTAAAAATAAAGTCCAAGGTGGGTCAAAACTTGCCAGGGTGGATTCACCTTCAAGGTTGACTCATCATCTGTCTCTTCTGGATGGTTTAAAACAGTAGGGAAAGTGTCGTCGACTTGTTTTGTGATGGGGATGCGACACCGTGAAATATAGAGGTATAACAGATGCCCCCTAAAGTGTGAGGTCAGAAGGGACTGATGGCTGAAAGACTTTACGAATATAATGTGCAGAGATAGCATCGAGGAGAGCGACACGGAGCTGAAATAGAAACAAAGTGTTAGATATACCACCGAGGCGGGCATTCCCATGCTCGGAAACAAATGACTCAAAGCATGGCTGCCGACCAATACATTGCAGATCCATGAGTACTGAGATAATGTAAACTGTGGACAGATCATGGCTACTATGAACAACCGTAGATCCATGAGACAATAATAACACAGCCACGACCAATACAATAAGTGGATCTGTGTGACAATACAAGAGACATCTCCATCGCAGCCTGGACGCAGTCAAGATACAGTGATGCGCCCAGGGTCTTCTACCCGATCGCATAAAGATACAAATCTAACCATGTGATTACAAGGTGTTGAAGTCGAACATGGAAGAAACCATTTGATTACCGGTCAATGATGTGGACCGTTAACAAATGCGAGGGAGATCATCAATAATGACAATGATGCCCAAGGTATCAATAGTACATCTCAACGAAATGCGAATGAATGAGTTGATGTCGAGCATCCGAGAGATCGCTTGATCAGAGGTCAATGAGGTGAACCTGCTGTCAAACACGAGGAAACCTGCCATTGAGGCATGCAGGTACCAAGGTACTAATGGTTGATTTCTAAGTCTAATTCCTGGATAGTGATTTGGTGTCGACAGGAATAGACTCGTCGAAGGTGGGCCATAATGATTCCCACATCATCGACACGAAATCGGCACATATGATGGGATGATGAAGTAATGGAGTATGTACTGACACAGCGGATGCCTGACACAATGAATGACTCGATACAATGCAACCCTTTGAACATATAACGGCATGTAACAAGACTTGGCAGCAGGGATTATTGATAAATAGAGAATAGACACCGGATGAGTGGACTCGTGGCCAGGGAGACGACCCATGATGATGACTATGACTCAATGAAAGACGGATACCCAAATATAGACGAGAGATGGACACATGCCATGTTCAAAGGTAATGACTGACAAGTTGCCATAGATAAACTTGACTTGTTTCCCCATATTTCCCCGACATGATGGACGAGTACCTCTTTCTTGTTTTACGAGCTTGAAGAGGATAACAGATGCTCGGTGTAGCTCATCTTGTGGATGAGTCCAATCTCACATGTTTTACGAACCTGAGAAAGGAGGGGTTCGTCCCAAAGTGGGTCCTTCGATGTTAATATTTTAACGAGCCCAAGGAAGGAAAACTCGGTAGTTTTTCATATTTAGAGAGCCTAAAAAACTTAAAGGAAGCTCCATAATGTACTTTTTCGTAAAATTTAGTCCCTTGGTCCCGAAAAAGTGTAAAACAATTCCCGAGAGAACTCTCCCAGCCGAGATTGACTGAGGTATACCTTTCTCGTAAATAGTCTAGACGGGCCGAAAAAGGGGTAACCTATCACCGAATAGACGACCTTTCAAATACTTTTACAAGTGTGAAAGAGTCAAGATCACTTGGCAATCTTTTCAATTTTAAGGAGTCTGAAAAGAGCTTAACTATGGACTCCTATGGTCTTTTTCGTAAATTTCAAATTATTCTGGTCCGAAAAAAAGAATAAAATACAACCAGGATAATACTTTCCTCATCGTTTAACGAGCATGAGTAAAGTTGACCGTACTCGACACCGTTTACTTGCGTTTGACAAGCACGACACAGGTGTGAAAGCGCTTGGAATCTTTTTCAAGTTTTAAATCCAGAGCACGAAAAAGATAAAGTGGGCTCAATATGAAGGTCAAATTATGTATAACCACCAGTGTGAATGCATCCCATTTCTACCGCAGATCCTGTCAATAAATGCTCAATAACCGGGCATTAGCAATGTGAACAAGGGTTTATTTATTTGAAATAGTAATTAATTAATTAAAAAAAAAATGAAAAAATGCTATATAAGGCATGGTAAAAATAGAATTTACTATTCATTTGTGTTTTTTACCCAAAGGAGGCATTTTTACCCATTTTGGAGCAAAATTTCAAGGATCGATACCGAGAGTTCTGGGACACCATTTCGACCGCCGTCTGCGCCAGGTAAGAGTGCTTGAGCCCCTCTTTCATTTCATGCAAGAAATTTTTGTTTTCACCGGGAAAAATTTAATTTTTTGGCAAGCCCTTTTAGGCAAGAATCGCCTGCCGTACTACCGCGCGGGTCCCCTATCGAAAAACGCGGCACTGTTCAACAGTGCCGCGCTGTAACCCCAAAATGAGGCGCGGCACTGTGGACTGCCGCGCGGTAGGGTGTCCTCCAGGCGCGGCACGTGCGAAATTTGAGTTCAAAAAATCAAATTTTCCTCAATTTTTTGCTGGAAGTAAGTTGTTAAATAGTTACTAATTACTTTGTTTGCCCTTTTGCAGGGATTTGCAACTTATTTGGAGCAAAATGGTGAGTTGGAAAGAGAGGGAGCATGAAGCGGACGATTTCGCAGCCGAAAATGACTTACCAACCGTGACCGCATTGCGAGAATGTGGTTTGCTAAAGTTTTTCAAGACCAAAGGGATCCGCCAACAACCTAAGCTCCTTACTCACCTTGTCCAATTGTGGGACCCCGATATCGAAGCTTTCCGAGTGGGAGAGCATGTGCTTGAAATCCAACTCGAAGACATCTACTTCCTCACGGGCCTCTCGAAAAGAGGGGCCCGGCCGAATTTTACCGGGTACACCGCTTCAGAATCAAGCACGGATGATTTGATTGCTCGATATTGTCAGGCGGGTTCGAGTAAGAAGAGTGGGAAAGTGGCCATAAAAGAGGTCACAAATCTTCCTTTTAAAACTTTGTTATTCACTATTACACGTGCAGCAGGAAGCGTGAGCCCACATCAGGCAACCCGCACACAGGTAAATCTCGCAGCAGAGTGCATGGGAGGAACAGTTTTCAACTGGTGTGATGCAGTGTTGTCCAACATGAAGGAACAGGTGCACAAATGTAGAACTGGGAAAAATACCCAGTTTGGGTATGGGAGCATCCTGGTTACTTTCTTTCTGGCAAGAGTGCCATTACTGCGTCCACAGATATCTATGCGTCCTCGCCCACCTACTGAGCCATGGATGGCTCGATGGAGTGACTATGCTGGACGCCTTGGGGGACCTCAGCGGCTAGCCTTTGGAGAGGACTTTTTCTCTTGGCTAGAGGAGCAGATAGTCATGATTGACGACTATCCCTATTCAGGGGTAGATTTCCGTGAGGATATCGACTTGGCTTTGCCAGAAGATGATGACTGGGACAACTCTGGTATGACCTTCATGGATATGTATTTTTTCTTTTTGGATATTTAATTTTTATTGCTTTTTAGAATGTGTAAAAGACGCCTAATGTATATTCGTATGCATGTTGCAGATCGTGGACCACAGAGGCCAGCCGGATACTCTCCACTACGTCGTGGTGGTGTCGATCGTCCAGCTGATCCTGTCGAAGAAGAAGATGAAGACGAGGCAGGAGGCGTCCGGGATATTGAGAGGAACCTGCAGGGATTGACCCATGGTATCCCTGCCATGCGGATGGATGATGTTCCCTACCACCTCCAGCGGCATATTGTGGGTGTACCTGGACGTATCAGTCGACTTCTTCGGAAGGTGGTTCGAGCTGTGATGTGTTACCACCAGCAGCGGGAGGAGTCCGATGAGGGACATGATAGGTCTCCTAGGTCTCCATAGATGGTCTTTCGATCTCTTTGCGGCATGTACACGATATGTAGGCTTTGAGGGCCAATTTTTGTATATGGGATTTAATCCCCAATTTTGTCTTTGACACAAACTTTATGTATTTTGGAACAAACACTTTTATATACAGTGATATGGACCTATTTATGATCTAAATATTTACAATGACTTGTGCATTTTATTTTTTATGATGTGTTTATGTATGGGCAAGATGCCAATCCAAAATGTAATTAGCCAATGAATCGGCAATACAATTGAATTCTCTCGGTATGTGTTGATATGTGATAAAATCAAATGACCGTTCCAAGAGGCGTACTCTTCGAAATAAACGAAGCAATGTAGGATCGCGAACTGTGTAAACACGGTTTAGATGAGAAACCACGAGTTGGGAGTCTAAAAAGACCGATAAGGAATCAATCCCGAGTGAGGCAACCTCTGTCAAGAGACCAATGACTGCATGGTACTCTGCGATATTGTTGGTTGCGGGACCTAAACAAATGGCTCCTGAAGAAATCAACTCGCCAGTGGGGGAATAGATCACCCATGCTGCGGAAGCGAGATTCCGGGTATGTCGGCTTGCACCGTCAGCGAATCCAAAGTAGGTAGACATCTGCGCATAAAGGCACGAGTCAAAGTAAGAGTAGATACATGAGATCCATGCGCACACTAAAAATAAAGCAAAAAGCAAACTAAGTACATTATGTACAAGAAGTAACCCGCGTGGGGTAACCTCACGCGTAGAAACGCTTGAGGTATAGCCCGCTGCGGGGTCGTGCCAATGGCGTACCATCACAATCGACTAGTTCATAGGCTCCTTTTTCTAAGACGCGTTTTACAATGAAGGGGCCGTACCACATAGATTCAAGCTTACCTTTTCCAAGCTTATCATGCATCTGATCATATGTAAGTACGAGGTCACCCTCATTGAAGATCCGAGGTTGAACGGATTTGTCGTATTGAGCTTTGACGCGTTTTTTGTGAGCTTCATTAGCCAAAGCGGCGTCGCGGCGGGTTTCATCTAGCTTGGCTAGGTATAGAAACCGTTCTTCTTCGGAAGTAGTGTGTGGAAGTAGCTCTATGGCTATCTTGAGTGATGGAATTTCACATTCAATCGGGAGAATGGCTTCCAGGCCGTACACCAATTGAAATGGTGTAAACCCAGTAGCACTTTTCACTAAGGTTCGGTATGCCCACAGTGCTGAGAACAGAGCTGAGTGCCAATTGGATTTTTGGGTACCCACAATGCGCTGAATCATTCGTTTCAGAACCTTATTGATGGCTTCAACTTGGCCATTAGCTTGTGGGTAATACGGGGTTGAGTTTTCATGGCGAAAACCCAGTTTGGCACTTAGTTCTTCGATCATATGATTCCTAAAATGGGAACCATGATCGGTCACAATAGACTGTGGGACACCGAATCTAGCTATGATATGATTGAATATGAACTGCGCTGCTGTTTTGCCGTCTTCAGCATATGTAGGCATCGCTTCAGCCCATTTTGTAAAATAGTCCACAGCTACTATAACATAGCTATGCCCCCCGGCTGAAGTGGGCTTACAGTGCATAAAATCGATGCCCCATTTGGAGAAGGGGCCGACGGCAATGACAGGATGGAGTGGAGCAGGGTGTGAGCGTGCTTTGCTATGAAAGAATTGACATGGCGGACACTTCTTGACTGTTTCAATGCAGTCTTTGAAAATTGAGGGCCAGAAGTATCCCGCTCGCAGTATTTTCTGGGCCGTAGCCATCCCAGAGAGATGACCACCACATGCTCCAGCGTGGCAGTCATTGAGAACGCGTTCCGCCTCATCTAAGGTCAAACAACGTCGAAGGACAGTGTCGACACCACGTCGATACAAAGTATCGTTCACGATAAGGTAATATTTTGCGTGATGTCTGATACGTCGTCGCTCATCGCGGGTGAGATCGGGACGGAAGCGTTGGGTTTGGAGATATAAGAGAATATCCCCATACCACGGATCAGACGTGCTAATGAGGAACAATGATTCGTCGGGAAGAGAATCATCGGGCTCGGATTGCTCGGTAGCACGGGGCAAGTGACAAATTAACTCAGCGAAGACCAGAGATTTCTTAGACTTGGCCTTGACAAATTCCAAGTCAAACTCTTGAAGGATGACAATCCAACGGGAGTACTTGCCCCCAAGCACTTGTCGTGTGAGGATATAGTACATTGGATTGAAATCGGCGATAACGGTGGTCCGACGGAGTAAGATGTAGTGACGGAATCTCTGGACAGCAAATACTGTTGCCAGAGCCAGCTTTTCAACATGTGAGTAGCGAGTTTCGGAGTCGAGAAGACTCTTGCTGAGATAGTACACCACATGTTCTATGCCGTTGTGGTCTTCCTGGACTAACACCATACCAATGGTGGAAATCGAGGCTGCGAGATAAAGAATGTAGTCCTGTGTGTAATTGGGGGGTTGAATCACAGGATCTTTGGTTAAGGTTGCCTTTAAATTGGCAAAGGAGCGTTGGGCTTCATCATCCCATATGAAGGGAACATTCTTCTTGAGAAGCCGCATGTAGCCTTTTGTTATCTCGGACAGATTGCAGATAAAACGGCGTAGAAAGTTTGCATGCCCTTGCAAACATTGAAGTTCTGGAATATTGGTAGGTGGAGGCAGGGCTATGATAGCTGCTACCTTTGCGGGATCTAGACGTATCCCGTCTTTGGAGACTATGAAGCCTAACAGTTTTCCGGCTTCTACACAGAAGACGCACTTATGCGGGTTCAAACGTATATTGTAGCGCCGGCACCTTTCGAAAATGGCACTCAAGTGATCTGGATGTTCTTCCCGAGTTCGAGAATGAGCGGGAAGGTCATCGAGATATGGCTCTACGATATGTTTGATGTCATGAAATGCGTAGGACATCGCCCGTTGGAAAGTTGCCCCGACATTTTTGAGGCCAAAAGGTAACTTCCGATATGCAAAGATCCCCCAAGGGCAGATAAAGGCTGTTTTGTGCTGGTCGGCTGGGAGGATATCGATCTGATTATAGCCAGAAAAGCCATCCATAAATGAAAAAATAACACTTCCGGCATAGTTATCGATAATCTGGTCAATAAACGGAGTTGGGTAGTTGTCCTTGGGACAAGCTTTGTTCAAATCACGGTAATCAACACAGACTCTGATCGTTCCTTGTTTCTTGGCTACAGGGACGATGTTGGATACCCATTCTGTCAATGGGATAGGATAGATAAAACCAGCACGCAAAAGTTTTTCAACTTCTGCTTTAATGGCGGCTACCTTACGAGGATGAACGGGTCGAAGCTTTTGCCGAACAGGTCGGGCGCCAGGGAAAGTTGGAATCTCGTGGACCACAATCGACGGGTCGATTCCTGGCATCTCTTCATAACTCCAAGCGAAAACATCGCGGAAAGTTTTAAAGTAGGCATTATATAACTCCGTCTCGAGAGGAGTACATGTTTTGCCAATATGTACATTTTCCACGATACCAGGCTTTACTGAAATGTCGATGGGAGTGGTTGCCATAAGATTGGCCAAGTTGCCTTCAGAAAATACTTCGTCGAGGGAAGTGGGGAACTTGGTTTGAACCATCCCAAGTGAAGCACTGGATTTGGTGTCAGGCTCAAGTGACTGAATGGTGGGGAATGAAGATCGATGATGAAAATCTCCCCATGGTGGCTCATTACCGCACATAACCTCTATGATTGATTCGTCGGTAGGAAAAATCAAGTTGAGAGGATCAAACAATGGTGGGTGTGTATGAGTTTCAGTCGAGAGTTGTGCCACTGTGTGATCAATAGAACAGTCGACCCAATCTGTGGCTGATTGGATCGCGTCATATGCTGCAAGGTTTCTGTTCAAAGGCATGGAATTGCCATAGCCTTGGATCTGAGTAGGACTCGGGATCACCCATGAATCATCGGACGGGGTGACATGCGATGAAATCATGTTGACTGGTTGAAGATGGGTTCCCAGCTCTGGAAAAACTCCAATGAGGGATGAATCCTTCATGAGACCAACACCTATGTCTTGGAACCGGTACCGAGGTTGATCCAATAACGGAACGGTATTGGCGGAGTTCGGATGGGAGTCTGGGATACAGTAATCCAATTGATCAATAGTGACAATTTTCCCTTCATGAGGAAATTGTACAATCCGGAAGACTGTAGATGCTATGGCAGTCATGGCATAGAACCAGTTTCGACCAAGTAGGAGGTTGTAATCCAAAGGTGCATCTACGACTTCGATGTGTACGGATACTGTTTTGCCCCCCAGTTCAACACCGATTGAGGGGATGAGTCCGTATGGTTGAAAACCATGTCCGTCAAACGCTCTAAGAGTAGTGGGAGAAGTTGTGACCTCAGGCGAGCCGAGGGCTCTCCAGCAGTTCAAAGACATAATCGACGTGGAAGCACCCTCATCTAACACTGTGCGGTGGATAACATTTCCACGGATTTTCGTATGCACCTGGAAGGATAACTGGTGAGAAAGCCTAGGTTTGGCGTGCTCCAAGTTAAACATGATGGAGTTTGAAGTATCTGGGTCCAATGCCCCCAGTGCTGAAAGTAGGGTTCTACGCTGCGTGGGGCAGTGTTGGAGAACCTCGAGAGTTGACATAGCGCAAGGTGCTTGAGCCAAATCTTCAACAATGTTGTAGTTTTGGGCAGCTCGCGCATTCGGATTGAATGTCGCCTTTCGTATGGTGCCCTTGGGTGGGCGTAGCACTGTATCCATAAGTGGTCTCTCGATATGGAGATGACCATTAGGGGGGGGAATAGGAATCGGATCTTCAGCAGGAGATTTGCCTTTGGCTGTCTCCGATTGTTTGGTTGAACTTGGAGGATTGTCATACGTCTTTGAACGAGTGGTGATATTAATCTCCTCATTACTTGTCATTAGGATTTCGCGGTTTGTGGACGTCTCTCCACGGGAAGGATTGGTCGGGTTGCCCCCTTGTGGGGATTCTTGGGCAACCATTTGCTGTTGCTGTTGGGGGAAAGGGTCAGTTAGCACTGCCGGGCGAGAGGATCCTTTAATGAACTTGTGGACCTCGTCCTTGTAGGGACAGTCACGCGTATAATGATCATCTTGACAAATCAGGCAGGGAAACTTAGCTTTCCGACATGGTTTCTGGTCATTCTGAGTAGGTTGTGGCTTGGGGTTCTCCTGCTGGTTCTTCTTGGGTTTGCCACGATTGTTTTTCTTCTTTCCTCCGGATGGTTGTGAAGTAGATTGGACTGCATTCACTTCGGAGGAGACAGCAGGAGACGTGGAAGCTTTTGAAGCGGCCTGGGTAAAAGCGGGGGAAGCAGAAGCTTGTTGCCCCGTCGAGTTGGTAGCAGGCTGAGCTTTGACTGAACCAACGATACCATCAATGGGTGGTTCAGTAGTAGGCTTTGTAGGATCAGTGTGAACGCGGGAGGCATGTGGAAGAAGTTCATGTAAAGTACCGGATTGAGTATATACTAAATCCATGTATTGTGCTGCCGAGATGGCTTGTTCTTCCGTAACTGGTCCGCGCATAGCAATGTCTCTGGCTATGGGAGGCAAAAAGGATTTTGTAAACCAATCAGCAAGTAGCTGATCTGGAATAGGTGCCTTTATTAGCCTGCGGCGTCTTCGCCACTCATGGATGTGATCCGAAATGTGTGTGGAAGTGGTTTGACGCAGTGAAGTTAGCAGTTCTGTTCCAGTCTCATACCGGATGGGAAGCTGGAAATGTGTCAGAAACTGCATAGCCAAAGTGTTGAAATCACGAAAAGAGTGTTGTGGCAGCTCGATGTACCATTTTGCTGCCGTTCCGGTAAGCGTACGTTGGAAGAGCCGAAGTCGGATGGAATCATCCATCAAGGAGTTTGATGAACACCAAAGATGGAAGGTCATCACGTGGTTCTTGGGGTCTTCCCCGGGTTTGGCATCGAACTTGGGAATGTCCGATGGTAATTTGGCTGGGATAGGTGGCCAGTGAGGTTCGTGCCATATAGGATCGTTGATAAGCCTCGACAAATCTGGTAAGTCAAGTGTGGCCAAGAAGGGAAGTTGACGGTTGGTCTGCGGGTATGAGTAATAACCATGCGGTGCAGAGAACCCTGGAGGGCCCTGCATTGCATGCTGCTGTGTGTTATACCCATATGTGTTTCCCGCGGGATACTGCTGGAAGTTCTGCGGATAGTAAGCCATCTGGTTAACCGGTTGATTGTAAGCAGCCGGTTGGTAAGTGTTCTGCTGAGTGGGTATAGTACCTTGAGGCTGTTGATACCCAGGAATGGTTGCTGTTCCTTGTTGGGGAAAAGTTCCTTGGAATTGTTGTGTTCCAGGGATGTTGCCACCATACTGTGTAAGTGGAAGATTTCCCATAGCAGGGTTGGGGGGTGGCTGCGACGGTGGTGTCCATAGAAGGCTCGTTCCTGCTTGAGGAACGAGTGGAATTTGAAGTGACGGGTTCCATGGAGTTGTAGCAGCCGAAGGGTAAGGGAAACCAGAATTCAAGTTGGGGGAAATCTGAGATTGCCCCCCAGCTTGGTTCCAGTTCCCAAAAAGTGAGTACCCCCCACTCTGTGGGATTTGACGATCCCAAGAAGGAAGCATGCCTGACGGGGGAGGTTGAGAAGGAGGTCCGGTTGGAATACCGGAATAAGGTTGCCCACTGCCAGGTGTGCTGTACATACCGTACTGAGCAGAAACTGCTGGTTGGGAAACTTGTTGGATCGAGCCAATAGGTTGTCCGCCAGCAGTTAGGTTGGATGGCTCTATATGAGGAGGCTGTAGACTGGGAACTGGGTTCCCAGCAAAAGGTTGTCCTCCGACTGGTTGGGTTGATGGCCCACCAATTGGAGGTTGTTGACTAACAATGGGGTTCCCTACAGAAGGTTGCCCCCCAGCTGGTTGGGTTGATGGCCCACCAGGGAGGGTTTGGATGTTGGAGTTAGGGACCATTGCAGTCGGTTGTCCACCTCCTGAAATAGTATAAATGGTGGCTGAAGGTGATCCTCCGGTCGAAACGGAAGATCCAGCAGTATGACTAGGTGTTCTTCCGCCGCTATTCAAATATGATAGCATGGATTGGCCAACGGCGCCAAAAGCACCGATTTGCGGAGGAGGTCGTCCATATTGGACAGGTGAGGACGGAGAAAAAACTGGGTTATCCCTCATAGAATGTGCACCAAACATTGGTGATGACAGCAAATGTGGGGAATTTAGCCCAGGGGTATCAGCGTCGTCCATCACGTGTTCAATGATAGGAGGACCAACGAGAACTGGGTCCGAGTTCATATCCTGAAAAATATTTTGGGGATCCGGCAGGAACCTAGGTGTAGTAAAGTCTGAAGGTCCTGAGCCGTCTGCAAAAGAGTGATGAAATTCTGTGCTAGACGGGACGTTGGGATCCCTATAGTCAGAAGGACGAGAAACAGGGGGGTATCTAGACGCTGTCGAAAGCATTTGCTCTGTGTTGCGTCTAAATTGTGCCGATGCTAACGGAGAGTTCGCTAGGCTAACCATACTAGACTGGATGGAAGCCATGATTTCGTGTCCTGGTGGGATGTTGGGTAGATGTAAAGTGCGAGGTACGTTGCTAGAAGAACTTGTCTCCTGAGGATGAACACTAGGTGACGTAGTAATAACAGGCGGAAGTTCCGTCTGGGAAGTAATGAAGCCATAATCAGGTTCAAACGGTGTGTCAGGTAGACGAGTATCTTCAACGATCTCAACGTATCCGCCTGGGACTGAAATTAAGCCAGGTATGTCCTGGTCGGATTCTTCTGTGGTGCCAATAGATCCGTCTATATCGTCGTGGAAAGTGTCTGATGGACGAGAAGTGTTGGCATCCGGTAGAAGGATGACCTCTGGTCTAGTACTCTGGGTCGTGCTAGGTTCAGCTGCTGTAACTGTGCCCACTGTTACATGTAAATCTGGAATGACAGTGGGTGAGGTGACAGTGGAAGTCTCAGACATGCTAGTGGTTACAGAAGTTGCAATAGATTCGGAGACTGTGCTGTGTGTGGCAGTTACGGGCGTAACTGAAGATGTTGTACGTATCGGCGGTGGAATGTTGCCTCGACCAGCACCGCGGCCAAGAGGAGCAGGAATGCGTGATGCAAGTGGACCAGAAGTCCGTGGCGGTGGTGGTGGTGGAGGGCTTAGGCCCTGTTGTCTTCGTGATCTTCGTGGTTGATCTGACATGATGACAGGAAAATGAAAATCGGGGGCAGTACCGTAAACAGAGAACTCAAAAACTCTAATGCAGCCGAGTGTGCAAAAGAGGAGCTAGAAAAAGCAAGGCTCACAGGCCAAAAAAGCAAGCTCTAAAATCTATACTGAGACCGGTGTCTCAATAAGCGAGCTAATCAGCAAAACTGGCCAGAATGCCAACAAGCAGTCCCTATAAATAAAAAATGACCCTCTACAAAGATGAGATAGCAAGCAAACTCCTAACTAAGAGCTGGAGACCTCAACAGGCTGTATCCTTCGCAAGGTGATGAAATCCAAGTCGAACAATACAACATGAGAGACCGATATAAGAAGGATATCCCTCTACCGAAAGGGATCCTGGGTAAAAGAGCCCTAGTAGAATAGATACTAAGCTACCTCGTTCATGACACGTCGGAAAAGGTTTTGGGCACTTCAGCCTTCCGAAGAAGACAGCGATCGATGTTGCCTTAGGGCTAAGTGGAGTGCGGTATTCCACAGAGTCCGTCCGGTTCTCAATCTCGCGGCCGTTTAACCCCTGAAAGTTGGAAACAGTCAGGAGGCCCCTCCACAAACTAGCTGTGACCATGTCAATAAGTACTAGAGGATTTTAGTTCCCTAAAGACAACGACTATGTCTCAGATGAAAATGACAAGGGGGAATTATTTTGATGCCTATCCCCGGTGTCCTACCTAACTACCAAATTCTTTTGATTTCCTCAAGTGAGGTTAAAGTTGGTTTAATTAGGGTGATTAATTTTAGTGGCTGCCTTACTCAATCGGGTAGTGGACGTGAAACTTGATGGTTTTATGACGACCCAAACCATGCAAATGAGAATGAATCACAAACAAGCCTTTGTCTTCGATGAAATCTAGCTAAGGTAAAGATAGAGGTTCTTCGATCAAATATGCATAACAATTTTCACAAGCAATCAAAGTAAAAGATTTTTCTTTTCTTTTCGATTTATGAACAAAGCCAAACTGAAGTAAACACTCTTTTTAATGCACTGATTTTACAATCTGCAATGCTTCTATAATGAGAATTTCTATGGCAAAATTAATGGTTCATTTCCCTATGCAAAATACCACTAGACTTTTTCAATTTAAACAACACAATTTGCTTTCAACCAATGATCTTTTTAATTTACTGAAAATGATAATGACAATATGACTGTAAAACTACAGTGTTCAGTAACAGAAGACAGTGGTTGTGAGTTGGTTGTGGGGAAAAAGTCAAGTCAATGCAATCAAATTGAAAAATGACCAATATGTCAAAAGTGCCACTTAATTCAATCAATCAATCAAACTCACAAACTAGGTGATAAGCAGACCATACAAACTGGAAATTAATCAGGATGCTAACAGGCAACAGTAAAGACTATTTAAGGCAGAGAGGAATTCAGGAAACCAAGCAAAGATAAAAAAAAATTTACACACTTGCAGACACTACCGCGGGCTATAGCCTGACTGAAGCGCGGCACTGTGTAACTACCGCTCTGGTATTAAGGACGAGGACGCGGTACTACCGCGCTGGAAGTGGTTATGAGGGCGCGGTACTGTGGCAAGAGGAAAAAAACGCAACTGGAAAAGAAAAAATAAAGTTTTCAGGGTTGTTGCTAACCCAGGGGACTCAGTAATTAAACAGGGAGATAAATACTGCGAGGAGGGGTGAATAAGGGTCAAAAAAGACCAAGATTCAAGCTGGTTTGAAATGCAATAAAAACTCACAATTCAAAGATGAATGACTGTGAATTGAACCAATCAAGCAGTAATCAAACCCAGCGGAGTCGCCATTCTTGTTATGTGGAATTCTGCCCTACGGATAAGTCAAAATTCCCTTAGGCTAAAGCAGACTTAAACTAACTCTAGGCTAAGAACAAAACGAAACAAATGCAACCTTGAATCCCTAGATCTAACAGACATCTCAGTATTAGAATGCTGAAGAGAATAGAAGGAGTATAACTGACCTTATATCCAAGCGCTTGTTTTTGATGTTTGCTCCAAGCTCCAAATCCTCACAAGTGAACCTGTTAAAATGGAACCAAAACACAAGTATGCACTATTCTCTAGCAACCTGAAACATGAGTTAGAATCTAAATCTATGAAAGATACAAATCATATCATTAAAACAAGATTAACACAAATGATTTGGGAAAACAAGACAAGTTATTCCATTACAACTTGAAGATTACTTACAAAGGGTGCTTGATGTCCAAGCCAATCCTCCAACTCCAAGTGTCTTCTCCTCTAGCTATCTCCACAATGCTGCAAGACCATAAGTTTGGTGCTCTCAAGAGTCCTCCCACTTTTCCAATGGCATGCCTCTCTTTTATAGTGAATGGTGAGGTTAACCAACAAGAGAGATGGGTGGATCTAAGGAGAGATAAGTGGATCAGGGTTTCTAATCGAAGGAGATGAGTTGAGATCGAATCAAGGAACCCAATATTCCATTATCTTCGAAAATCCAAAATCCCACAAGCCAAGGGCAAAAACCTATTAAAAGGGTACCGCGTTTTGCAAAGTCTGCAGAACGCGGCACTGCCGCGCTTTGAGGAAAAATCAGCACGCGGTAGTGTCTAGTACCCAGCGTTTTGGGAAGATAGCAAGGCGCGGTAGTGTGTAAAAATAAAGTCCAAGGTGGGTCAAAACTTGCCAGGGTGGATTCACCTTCAAGGTTGACTCATCATCTGTCTCTTCTGGATGGTTTAAAACAGTAGGGAAAGTGTCGTCGACTTGTTTTGTGATGGGGACGCGACACCGTGAAATATAGAGGTATAACAGGTAGGATGGACAGTTTCCTATCTAGTTTGGGCTTTACCAAGGGTAAAGCGGATTCCAACCTTTATTACAAGGTTGAGGAAGGGAATCCTGTGATTCTACTCCTGTTTGTGGATGACTTATTTGTAAGAGGAGATGACAGATTGATTGCAGATACTAAGAGAAAGCTTGCTGTCGAGTTTGATATGAAATATTTGGGAATGATGCATTATTTCCTAGGTATGGAGGTGTGGCAGAGTGCAGGTGGGATCTTCCTTGGTCAAGGGAAGTACACAGTAGATATCCTGAAGAGATTCAGGATGATGGATTGCAAGGCCATGGCCACACCTATGGCATCGAATCTGAAGCTTCTATGTGATGCTTCATCTGAGTCGGTTGATGTCTCTATGTATCGTCAGATGATTGGGTCCTTGATGTACTTGACGAACACGAGACCAGATATTTGCTTTGCGGTGAACACATTGAGTTAGTTCCTGACAGATCCGAGGAGTGTTCATCTGGTTGCTGTAAAGCATGTTCCGAGGTACCTGAAGAGTACGGTGGATTATGGGCTCAAGTATGAGGTGGATCAAAAGTTTAACCTGGACGGTTATGTTGATTCAGATTGGGCTGGCAGTGCTGCAGATAGGAAGAGCACATCTGGATGTTGCTTCAGTATGGGATCAGGTGTGATCTCTTGGTTTAGTTGGAAGCAGTCCTGCGTAGCACTGAGTACAGCTGAGGCAGAGTATGTTGCAGCCTGTTCAGATAGTTGTGAGGCAGTATGGCTACGAAAGCTATTGTCTGAGTTATTTGATCTCCCGTTGGATGCTACTGGTATATTTTGTGATAACCATAGTTTTGTGAAGCTGTCCGAGAACCCAGTGTTTCATGACAGGTCGAAACACATAGAGATCAAATATCACTATATCAGGGATATGGTGCAGAGAGGAGCTGTGAAGCTCCTGTACATTGTGACGGACGACCAGATTGCAGATGTGCTGACGAAGCCACTAGCCAAGGTGAAGTTCGAGTACTTCAGGGAGAGGCTTGGCGTTCTTCAAATTGATGACACTTCGAGGAAGAAGTGATGCACACATTTGCTGAATCCATTCCAAGCATGTTGCAAGGAGGATCCTTCACATGGCTGTGGATGTAAGCGCTAGATGATGAGCATCAGGATGATGTTCTGGTTTCTGCTTTGTATGATCAATTGGATCATTTTCATATGTATGTATGCATCATGTTAGATGTTGGATATGATCAGTTGGATCATTTATATGTATGTACGCATCATGTTGGATGTTGGATATGATCAGTTGGATCATTTAAATGTATGTATGCATCATGTTGGATGCTTGGACCATGTATCTGTATATGTATCAGGTGGATACATTATATGATCAGGTGGATCATGTATGGTGATATGTATCATGTATTTGTATTTGTATCGGGTGGATACACTGTATGATCAGGTGGATCATGTATGATGATATGTATCAGGTAGATACTTGGTATGCATCAGGTAGATGCATGATATGATCAGGATGATCGTGGATGACGAGCTTCAGGATGTTGCTCCAGATGACATGCAGCAGGATGTTGCAGTGATGATGATCAGGATGATCATGTGTACATCAGGATGATGTATGGTGAGTATCAGGTTGATACTCTATGGCCGTGGATCAGGTTGTGCAGATGAGCATATAATTTGGCCCTGGGAGATTTGCAGATAGTCTTTCGAGGTTTTGCATATGTCATGTAATTTGGCCCTGGGATATCTGGCAAATGCTTTTTCGAGGTTTTGCTCTGGGAGGACATATAATTTGGGCCTAGGAGATATGTAGATAGTCTTTCGAGGTTTTGCCTATGGCATATAATTTGGCCCTGGGATATCTGGTAGATGCTCTTTCGAGGTTTTGTCCTATGGCATATAATCTGTCCCTGGGAGATCCGATAGGTTGGGCTGTGTGCCCGTAATAAGTCGTGGGATGCTCTTGCGAGGTTTTTCCATGACCATATATAATTTGTCCCTGGGAGATCCTATAGGTAGAGTCGTGTGCTCATAAGAGCCTAGGATGCTCTTGCGAGGTTTTGTGGTGACCACATATAATCTGTCCCTGGGAGATCCTATAGGTAGAGTTGTGTGCTCATAACATCCTGGGTTGCTCTTGCGAGGTTTTGTGGTGAGGTCACATATAATATGACCCTGGGAGATCCTATAGGTAGAGCCGTGTGCTCATAACAACCTGGGATGCTCTTTTGAGGTTTTGTGACGCACGTAATAAGTCCTGAGGATTCCACAGTATGGCCAGTGATGACGAAGACCTGCAGGTGGTGGGCCTACATCCAGTATGAAAAAGGACTGGCTCTGTAGAACTTCCTATGACGAGTAGAGTCATAGATTGGTTGAGATAGCAGCAGTAGTGACGATGACGATGACGATGCATAGATGACGACGATCCCGAGAAGAAGACTTGTCTAGCAGATCTATGTCGAGAAATACCTTCCTAGTTAAGAGGGAGTGTTTATGTATATGTAACTTCAGAATGTATTTCATCTATGTATTTCATATATATTTATTGTACCCTTATTAGAGATGTGTTATTCCTCTATAAGGAAGTGTCGTCATGTGGATTGATAAGTGTCGCAAGTGTGTGTACTTGCCGATGGGTTATTAGACCACCATGTGTGGGGTCGGCCCTGAAATATATATTATATTATGGATGTATCTAGATAGACAAGTCGGCCCCATAGTGTAACTGGGAAAACAGGTTAAGTATAAATAGAGATCGGGAGATCTCTATTTGGATCATTCGGAAAGTCATTTCTCTCTCACTCAGAAAGTGGCGCACCAGTGAGGAGGAGGATCATCTGCTTCTAGGAGACTATCTCAGTGTATTTTGGTTGTACTTTGGTTGAGCCATTGCTCTCTCTATCTCTAAGGAATTTGTGGGGTTTTTCACCTTAGGGTTTTCCCCACGGAAACTCTGTGTCTCTTGTCTCTCATGATTTTGATTCTTGTGATGCTTGTGATGCTTATTGTGATTGTTGTGCATTGATATATTGTATATGTTATTCTGTGAGTGAAGATCCTAGAGTATTGTGAATTAATGCTCAAAATTTAACATTAACATGACGGGGAAGATGATGTAAGCCTATAATGTAGGAGACATTAACAAACCTTCCATACTATTGGAAGAATAACCAACCGAGGGAGTAAAAACTCGGAGATCAGGTTCGCCCTAAGGTCAAAAACTAAAACCCAACTGACATGAAAGATTCAAGTAGGTGTTATGTTCAAGGATATGACTAACTTAACTGCCTTTGAAGCTGAAAAGATGTGATATACCCTTCTTATCCCTTATTCTTTTTGGTAAAAGAATGCCCTTCTTGTTGTTTTAATGAGTCCAAGAAAGATAGAAAACTCAATAAGTCCAACCATGTAAAACGTTTAATGAGCCCATGGGAGGAAGACTCAAGACCTTCTTCATTGTTTACAAAGTTTGAAGAAGAGATAGAAGAATACTCTATAATACTGATCTCTGGATTTTAATATCGAGCTGAGATATGTTCTTGCTCGCCGGTGTTTTCAATTTTAAGGAGTCTGAAAAACTTAAACAATAACTCCATACACCTACCCATGGATTTTAATATCGAGCTTGAGTAGGTGAGTGCTCACTTGGTGTTTTCATGTTTTGAGAGGTTGAAAACCCTAAAGAAGTCTCCAAAAGTCCTTTTTTCATATAGTTAGTCTCCTCCCCCAAAAAAGTCTAAAACAATGAGAGAAGAACTCTTCTAGCCACATATGACTAGAGTATTCCTTTTTCGTAAGTAATCCGCAAGAGTCCGGAAAAGGGTTAAACTTATACTCAAGCAGATGGACCTTCAATTCCTTTAACGAGCTTGAAGAGACCATGTTTGCTCAGCCATCTTGTTTAGTTTTTCAAATAGTCCAAACAAGAGCTTAAAACGACTTAAAAGGCAGCTTCTAGGATCATAGGTTCATGAGCTGCCAAAAATAAGATCTCAACAACCCAAATTAGTAATTAACGACAGATTTTCTTAAATGACATAATAATTTATCAATATGGTACTTATGTCAATAAAGAAACTAAGTCTAATCTGGTTTGGTATTGTAAATTTCTAGTGAAAATTTGAAATATAATGGTTAAATCTAACTCACCAAAACTTGTAGGTATTAGCGATTAAATAGAACATTTTAGGGACAACTTGAAACTATACCTTTTTGAAAAAAAGTGGGTAAAAATTAAAGTCTATTTTATATAAATGTTTTCAAATTGAAAAATCAAATATCACATTTGAAATTTGTAGGTCAAAATTGGAGCAAAACCTTGATCTTCCTACGTTGATTTTGACCAAACCGGACCACTGATCGATCTTCCGCTTCCACCAAGTAAGTTCACTCCTCCAATACTTGCAATTTCATGTACTTTTTGTCAATTTTTATGGTCAAAAATCATTTTATAGCAATGTTCACATCATGTTTTGCGTGTACGCTACTGTGTATGAGTAAAAGCAACATTCATTGGCCAAGTACGTTGGTTTAGCTCATAAAGAGTAGCATTCAAACGTACCTGTTAAGTGCAAAAAGTAGCGTACACCCATGAAAGTAGGGTAAAAAGATGAAAAAGAAAGGGAGCATGAGGACATGGATCAAGAAGCATTACAAGATCCAATGACTCTTCATGCGCTTTGAAGGTGTGGGTTATTGAATTTTCACCAAACGGTCAACATGCGGGCACAAATCCGCTTGCTTGAAAGACTTGTCCAATACTGGGATGCAAATGCCATGGTGTTTGATATCCGAGGTGAGATACTGGAGCTCACCATAGATGAAATTTACTTTATCATGGGTCTGTCTCGGAGGGGATACTTGGTGAACTTAAAAGGGTCCTCACGCAATGTGGGTGCCTTATCCGTGCAAGAATATGTCAATGCTTATTGCCTACCAAGAACTGAGAAATGTGGTAGTCAATCTCGACTATTGTGAGTTTCCCCCTCAAAGTTATTCTGAGTATTCTTAACCAAATGGGGGGAAGTGCCTCACAACACCTTGCCTCAAGACATTATATGCATGTGGGTATTGAATGCTTACAATGGCATGTTTATGACTGGTGTTTGAGTCTTTTGGCGAACATGAAGCTTCAACTCTCGGGGTGTAAGACCAGGAGAATGAATAATTTCGAATACGGGAGCATGCTTTGTGCCTTCTTCTTTGAGAGGGTTCCTGCTATCAATTTGGGCATGCCTTTGCCCCTAGCCAACCCTCGTGAGCCAAGGTTGGCTGGTTGGGGTGAGATCTTCCTTTGTCAGGGTGGTGGTGAGAGTAACTTTTGTTACCATGAGGATGATTTCTAGGGTTGGTGGGAGAGACAAGTGCCAGCACTCGAGCAGTTTCCATATGCTGGTATAGATTTCCTCCATGATCCTGAGCTGATCCTTCCTCTAGGAATAGCCTGGGGAGAGATAGGTATGTTTATGCTTTTTTAAAACTATTAAATTTTTACAATTTTAGTATATATGTTTTTTATGATGAGTTTTGAAGTACTAAAACAAAGTGTCAAACTGCAGATGTTGGACCAATACGCCCTGAGGGACACCCATATACTTTCGTGATACCAGTGGAAGTGGGTGCAGTTAATGCCATGTTGGGAACCATAGAGAGGAAGATGAGTCGCTGTACTCGTGACATTCCTACATATCGGATTGAGCGGATGCCGATTGATATGCAGGAGGATGTGGTTGGTGTGCCCCCAGCTTGGATTAGGTTACTGTGGAAAGTAGCTAGGCTAGTCATTTGCTACCGAGAGGCAGCAGAGACAGATGAGGCCCCACCTTCTCCATAGGAGAAGGATATTCCATGTATATTTTTGAGGCCATCGAGCCCAATTTTGTATCTTATGACATGACTATGTGACAGACTTATGATCCAAACTCATGTTATTTTTTATATGGATTATATATATTCAGTATCGGTTATTTACATGTGTGTTATTGTGTTTTATGCATGGATTACTTATGTATGTGAATGAAGCAAATTCCAATCTAAAATGTAGTTTGCAAATGAATGAGCTAATGCATTCAAGTTCCTTGGAATATGTTGATATGTGATATACTCAAACTGTCTCTCAAGTAGCTTAACGCGCATAAACTAGCGTAGCAAAGTAGGATCTCTAACCTGATAAACACCCAGTAACTGAAAAACAACTAACTACGAGTCGAGTCATACATCCAAATGTGAAATGCCATGAAACAGAGCATCTCAGAGCAGCTCTATGACTGCACTGTATTCATCCACATTGTTCATTGTGGGACCTAACCAAGCCCTGCCTGAAGACACCAGTTGTCCAGTCGGTGAGAAAAGAACCCAAGCAATCATGGCCAACTAACGAGTGTGGCGGCTAGCGCCATCAACAAACCCTATAAATTGTTCAGTCGACATCTGAAACACAAAGCAATAAATGCATAAGACTTAACTACAGCCGTAAATAAAACTAACTCTACAAAATGTACAGCTAAAATACATTAAAAAGAACAGGTGCCTAAGCGTAGTACATCTTCAAGTAGGGTCAATGCCCAGAACCTCCTCATGAGGCCAGGTAATGATGTCACGGAATTCACTAAAGAGATTGGTATACATAAAGATATCTTCAAGATAGCAATCTACTCCGATAAAAATATTTTCTGTGATTTCAGGTTCGGTGGAAATGTTGATCGGAATGGTGTTCTGTATACTTGCCATATTCCTTTCGGTATGAACAACATTTGAAGTAGAAGGGATAGAGGACCAATCAACACTCTCACCTAGTCTCACAGAGAACTCTCCTCTCTCTATCAGATTTAGAACGTGGATTAAAAAGGATCTGGGGTCCGTATGTTCATATGGAGGATCCAGTCCCGTCATGGCTTCCAAAATTTCCTCTTCGGAAGGCAAAACAATATCTAGACAGTCAAGAGAGTGGGTAGAGTCTAGTGAATGTGTAGGAGCATAGTCCATATCTGACTCAGCCGAGACTATCGAAGTCATGATATGTTCTGTTGTAGTTTGTTGTGAATCCAAATAGGTTCCCTCCGCAACAAATTGTGGCACCACTGGTTCTGATTTGGTAGGGAGATTCCATGGATCTGTCGTTGAACCGGCCGTAGAAATATCGAAAGATGAACTTTATTCAAAACCAATAAAAAGAGTGAGAGCTGTCAGGTCAAAAGTGCCTATTAATGACCCATATAGACCTACTCCCAAACTCTCAATAACTGGGCAGGACTGATTAACCAATGGAATCGATGAATCCGATGAAGTCTGGTTGGTTCTTCGAGAAAACGAAAGTTGATCGACTGTGACGATCTTGCCTTCATGCGAGAACATTACAACTCGGAAAACGGCCGATGGAATGGCTCGCATGGCATACGTCTAGCTCCTTCCTAACAACATGTTGTAGTCAAGTGGAGCGTCTAGAACTTCAACCTCTACAGCTACTGTCTTACCAGAGAGTTCGAAGTTGAATGATGGTAAGACTCCGTGTGGACAGAAGGTTCTGCCATCAAAAGCAGTAAGCAGTGTGTTGGAGGGGGCTAATGCGAGAGAGCCCAAATATTTCCTGCAAGAAATCGACATTATGCATGTAGATGCACCCTCATCTACAATAGCTCGTCCAATGGTCTCAGGACCATGAACTACCTCTATCTAGAGAGCGACATGATATGAAAACCAATATTTAATGTCAGTTATATCAAATCGAGCAGTCATGTTGGATGATTCCATGCTCCCAATCGCTGCCAGAAGTGCATTGTGTTGTAATGGACGACTTTGCAAGAATTCCAAGGTGGACATGGCATAGGGGGTTTGGGATAGATCTTCAACAGCATTGTAGTTGGAGGCAGCCCATGAATTAGGATTGTGCACAACCCATTTCAAGACGCCTTTCGGGATCTTGGGCAGTGAATCCACTGGTATGTGGAGGGGAGTAGAAGACTCAGGAATCTCTTTATCCTTTTGCTGCATATCCGGAGTATAGTTTCTTGCACACGTTTGCAAAAGTGCATCCGAGTTAACCATATTAATGAATAATCGATCAGCAAAGGTGGCACGAGTAGTGCCCCCAGCACTAGAGTTTCCATAAGATGAACTTTGTCCGTGAGGGAAAGGGTCTTTCAATACAGCTGGTTTCTTTTCACGGATCAGCTTCTGGGCTTCTTCCATTAGAGGGCATTGATGGGTAAGGTGGTCCTCTTGACATAGCTTGCAAGGGAACTTGACCTTCCTTTTATCCTTTTTACCCTCCTCTGCATTCTGTGTGTTTTTGGGCTTTTGTTGGTTTCCCTCCCCTTTCTTGCCCTTTCTTTTGTTGTTGGGATGTCGAGGGCCCTTTTGGTTTGTCTGTACCTGTTGTACATATTCTGTTGTTGACAGGGAGGGTGAAACGGAAGTTGCTTCTGCAGCAAACTGTTTGACTGACAAGGCGTGAACCTACTTTGTTAAAGCATCAAACGATGTAGAGTCGACTGAACCGACAATGCCATCAGCATGTGGTCTAGGTTTAGGTTTACTAGAGTCTATGTTATACCTCGGCGCATCAGGAATAATCTCATACAAGAGCCCAAACTGAGCATATACCAAGTCTATCTGTTGGGTTCTCAAAATGGCTTCCTCTTCGGAGGACACCCCTGAAGTTGCAACTTCCTTAGAAATGTAAGGAAGGAGTGATTTAAGGTACCACTCTAATAAGAAAGCAGGAGGGATGTCGGATTTAATGAGCCTCTCTCTCCTTCGCCACTGCTGAATGTGATTAGATAGATGAGTGGCTTTATTCTGTCGAAAAGTTGACAGAAGGTCTGTGCCAGCATCGTACGAGACAGGAAGTTGAAAGTGGTTTAGAAAAGAAATGGCCATATCCCGAAAGGTGCTGTAAGCGGTCGCGGGCAGTTCAATAACCATTTGGTCGTGCCACTTGTCAAGGTTCTTTGGAAGAGCCTCAACCTAATGGAATCGTCAGTCAATGAATTCAAGGAGCACCATAGATGAAATGTCATAACATGATCACCAGGGTCCTCACCAGTCTTACCTTCAAACTTCGGGATGTCTGAGGGAAACTTAGTGGGAACAAGTGGCCATGCAGAGTCATGATGCATGGGATCATTGGAAAGCTTTGAAAGATCTGGAAAATTCATAGTTTCCAGAAACAGTAAATGAGGTTGGGTCGATGGCATTTGATAGACAGGAACCTGGTATTGGAAACCACCCATTTCCTGGTTCGTGTACTGCTAGTTGGGGTTGCCCACAACCATCGGTTGTGAAGTGAATGCATTCAAATTGTTCCACCCATAGTAAAGCGGATTTCTTCCCAGCGCAGTAGTCCATTGCGGCTGGGTGTTAACCTCATCGTATTGTGGATTAATTATGTTACCCCTCCTCCAGCAAATAGAGAGAAAGGGATACTCCCTACAGGTATATTTGATTGTTTAACATTGTAACCTACATAGGGGTTGAAACCTGGCGTAGTAGTGGCAGACGGTACTGTCATCGTACCCATAACAGGCATAGATGCAGCCGGGATTGATCCTACAGTGGAAGTGGAAGCAATAGCTTGAGTGACACACTGGAACTGTTGTTTCACAGGAGACTGAGTTACTGCAGATATCCTTGTCAAAGGGACATTATTCGGTCCAAAAGTAGGAGTAGAGGCTAAGGTAGATATCAAAGCTTCTGAGTTCGGCATGCCTAGAGTACCAGCATTACAACTAAAGGACGAAGTCAAAGAAGAAGTAGTCTGCGACACACTCGGTGTTGCAGTGTTTGTGAAAGAAGGATTAACAATCCTTGAAGCCATAGAAGTTGTGGAAGTTTGAGGTACTCCCTGCTCATCTCCTGGATTTGTCATAGTGTAACCAGGTGTAAACAATTAAGCACTATACTCAGGTTGTTGGAATCCTACAGGTATCAGAAGTGGATCATTGGGTCCAGTAAGAGGAGGGTTAAAAGGAGTACTAAACTCTCTCTAAGTTAAGTCTTCAACCTCAACAGTATCAAAGACTTGTCGATCCGAGGTTCTGGGTTGCGGTTCTCCAAGAACCTCTGTTCGCCCGTGAGTTCAAAAGAACCACGAGAATCAGTCCTCCTACATCGCGGTGGCAGTGGAGGCTCCACAGTGGGAGGGGGAAGGTTTTGCAACCTCCGAGAACTACGAAGACATTGTTCTTCCACAACTATAGAAAAAATAGACTAAGTAAAAACCTAGTGGCCACTACGACTAAGGGGCAAACAGCATACCACTAAAATGTTCCTAAGTATCAAACCAGGCAAACAATGGAAAATACTCTTAGAAGCAATTCTGGGATGATTAGGGCCCAGAACGAACTAATAGAGTATCGATGGTTAGTTTCACAGCGACCAATGGAGGTCCTCTGGGTGCAAGCACTTGAATCACCAAACCGCTTTCCCGGGATTACTGCCAAAGGGTTACCTTCCGCGCCTATCCAAGGTGAAGTGGGAATATCCTCCCACTCTACCTGTGTAGAGCCCTAAAGGTTATGATACTAAGGCTACCACCAATACAAAATAACCTGGGGGGACAGTCGTCAGCCTAGTCGAAACGCATGGGCAGGGTAGCAAAGCTCGAAGTCCATAGGACCCCCGTACGCGAGTCAACTCTAGTTTATGGTTGATAGGAAAGTGAGGGGGTATCCTCAGCAATTCCAATCAACCATGGCCTCGTGCTTAACTATGGTTTGAGTAGATAATCCCAGGACTATTTGATAGAGATGGATTTACCTAAAAGATAATCGTACTACGATTGTTGAGTAATGAAGCTAGTTTCGGGTGGTTTAAGGTGATTTAAACCCGAAACTCTAGCCTAAGCTAGTTGATGATTTGTATACCTAAAAAGAAAAATGTTACTATTTGATTTTATTAAAATTTCTTTTTAAGGGCAACTTTTTACTCAAGGGTTGTAGTGCGGTGTGTGGAATGGTTTGAATAGAAAGTAAAGTGCATGTAAAGTAATGCTTTCAAATTCACAAAACTCTTTTCTTTTCGTTTAAAATATTTCAAACACTAAGACTAAACAATCCTAAATCAAAATTATTTTTATATTTTATTTTCAATTTCAAAGCAAACTATGCTACTTTAAAACAATGGTAGACCTTACTACTAAGCTTCTTAAAACATTTTTTGTCTTTTCTGATAATTGTAAAAGAAAAAGAACTTGTAAAAGAGCAAGTAAGACTTAATGTAAAGTGTGAGTAAGACAAACACTCTGATGGTTTAAACAATCAACTCAAAAGACTCGAAAAAGACTTAATCTACCAAGTTTTTGCAAAAGAAAAACTTTGGGCTTGGAACAAAAGTGTAAAACAAACATGGAAAAGAGATGCTCTTAACAGAAGGACAAACCCTAAAGGGGTTGCTCGAAGCACCAAAACCCTAAGAAAACACTAAGCCGAAGCAAAGGAGTAGGTAATCAAACCACAAAGTGACCCTGCCAACACACGGACTCAAAAGAACGCTAACTAGAAGGCTTTGACTCACTTGGACTGAATTGAAAAGACAATAAGAAAGTATCTAAACCAAGCAACCTTTCAAAAGCACCTTAAGGACTCAAACTTGGGGTCTAACCCTAATGGAAAGGATAAGACATAGTGAAAGTGTGCTACTGTTTCCACAAACAACAAACGTTAAGAACGCGGGTCTGTATGATTGCAACAAGCAACTAGTGCCAAAGTGTGCAGCTATGTCCAAAAGACAATAGTGCACAAACTTCCGAAAGGGCTAGAAAGCAGTGAAGACACATAAACAAGTACTTAAGCAAGCAAAAACAAACTAAAAGACATCGGAGAGGCAAACAAGACTCAAAAGAGACATACAAAGTCTCAGGGGCCAGTCAAGGAAGCAAAAGCAAAAGGCTGGAAAAGAAACCAAATACTGGAAATCAAACCCTAACAGAAGATTGGACACTACAGGAAAATACACTAGTATGCAGTGCAGAAACCAGCATACACTGGAAAAGGTACGCTACTATGTTGTGTATAGAGCAGCGTTCATCAGGTAACAACAAACACTACTGTAAGTAGGGTAAACCAGCGTTCATGTCTCAGAAAGACAAAAACAGTATTTGCAACAGTAAACTGAGGTGAATCAGGCAAGAAAGAACAGGTAACAATGACCTACAATACCTCTCAGAGAATCAAAAACTGAAAATGAACTGGAAGAAACCCTAAACTAGGTCTCCTAGAGCAGAAAAACTACCGGTTACTCCCCAGCGGAGTCGCCAGTCTGTTGTTCAGGATTATTGCCTTATAGTGAGGAGTGGACACTACCAACTTGGGTGGGGGTTTCACAGGTAAATACATTCATTGCATTACATTTAGTTTCTTCAAATGAAAGAGATCAAGATATCAAGAGACATACCTTTTTACTGACGAGTGGTCCTAGCTTTCGCTTGCTCTTTCGCTATGATGAACCTGCAACACAAAGGAAACCTTCCTCAACATATCTTGACTATAATAAATATGAGTAAATTGAAAGCCATTGAACATCAACTATAATCAGATATTAAGCCAAATGAACATACAATCCAATAGACATTCGATTTGGGACAGGAAGGGTATTTCGACCTTTTTATTGTCAAAGAAACATGAATCAGTACAAGTATACCTGACGTGTCAAGATGCTTCTGCAACCGAGTCCTGGGCTCCTTCTCTTCACAATGACTTGGGAATTACTCTAGCATAACAATACTCAAAGCATTCTTTCTAGGTTCCTCTCTCATGGATCCTCTTGTATTTATGGGACAAGGTAGGAAGTTGGATTCGAGAGGTAGTTGAATTGGGAGGTTGGGGAAGTTGTAGAACCAACTTCAACTAATCCCAATTCATAATATTGATATATTTTTTTATTTCATCTTAAGATGTACGCGGGTTTCATACAATAAGAGTGGCGTACAAGGAGAAACTTTTATGCTTTACAACAAGCGTTTGCAACATTTTTCAAGGTGTACGCTGGTTGTCATTAAGAAAAGTAGAGTATCTTTTCAAGGTGTACGCTGGTTTTCTATACAAAGAGTAGCATACATGTCATGAAATCAGTAGAAACAGTAAGTTTCTTAGCTGAAGAGAGTAGTTCCAGTCAATAATTCATCCAGGTCAACCTAGCTCTTCAATCCTTTGTGTCCTTTTGTGTGATCAATAGAGCAATGTGATCACGGATGGAGAAGTGCAGATTTGACCTGTAATTATGGTTGGCCTCAAGGCCCTGATTCTGATCGACACGTAGAGGATTGTGTGAGTAAAAATTCTTATCAAAATACAAGCTTGGGAACTTGAAATATTTTTTATGGCTAGAGAAAATGTGATTTGCTTGATCATATGGAAAAGAAAAATTTGGAATCTGAAAATTGGTTGACTGATCTAGCTCATCTTGTATGCTTGTAGATGGTTGGTATGCATTACCCTGATTTCTAATGAATGCATCCTTGATATTTTTCCCAATAACATTATTATTGAAAAATACTCCATGATATTGCGTGCTACCATATGTATTGTCTTCAGGAGCAAAAACTTCCCATTTACCATTACTTGTAGCATAATCATTTGAATACCTCGACGACTCTGCCATAGTACATTGTGTCTGCACACCTTGAAATTGATTACTTTGGCTATATAAACTGGGATCATCATAAGCATAATCTCTATCAAAGACTTTGTTTACTTTAGCTTGCTTAAATTACATTAAATAACTTTGAAAAGAAGATGTTGTTGAAACTCCACTTGTATAAGGTTTCCTACCATAATCTGCCACCCGATGCCATGCCACTCTTGAGAAACTAAGTCATGGTACAATCCAGGATACTGAGAAAGGGTAGTTGAGGTTATGTATCTTCAATCGATGTGCTAGATAAGAGAATGTTGTTCTTTTTATGTCCTTGATATGTGTTGAATTATAATTCCAGATGCAGAAAAATATGTTGTAGTCTTTAACCAATAGATCATAGACTCGGCCAGGATTTCCTGTCACATTCGGACTGACATGACTTGCACCATAGTTGAAAGGACCTATTCTTCCTGCTATTTAGTTGAAAGGACCTCATTGACTAGAACCTTTTTAATGTGGTGTTAATATTCGTAAAATATCTGTCCAAAAAACCTACACTTTAAATTTGATGTAATCAAGAACTTCTACCCCATTAATTGCATTCCAATGTGTAGCAGGAAGAACATGAGTGTCTACAACAACCTTGTTTCCATTTATGGGTGCATTGTAGAGAATCGTGCCTAATCGCCCTGCCATACAAACTATTTTTCCTTCCTAAACTCTTGCATTGAAACCATGAAGACAAGACACGGTCTTTCCTTCAACTTTGAAGGGATCTAGAGATCCCTTGGTGCAAAATTGTCTGCAACATTATTCCCATAAAATTTGTTAAAACTCATCAGGTTAGAGAGTTGCAACTTCTTATTCCTTGAACTATTATTAATCCAAGTTTCTTCTTTGGAAAGAAAATGTTATAATTGAGAATGGATTATAACTAATTTGAAAAACATTAAAATTGTTAATTATGTAGCATACCCATCATTTTCAATTTCATACCTTCAATTGTTGATACTAGAGGATATATTTTTTTCTTTGGTAACTAGAACTCTGATATTATTTCTCCCTAGTATTAAACACAAATATATAGAGGCTTAAAATGATATATCTATAATAATTCAAAGGATCAGATTTGTTGACTTCAGTGGCCTTCACAGGGCTTCTAATGGCTTACAATTTTATGGAAGGATGGAAATAAAAAGTTCATTAAGTAAACTCTCCCTTGAAAATAACATTGTAGAGAGTGACCTTCATAGTATTTGGAACTACTCTAGTATGAATGCATGTGTTCTAGTGATTAAAAGGTCTGATAATGGTTTGAAAACCACTTTCAATGTGAATAGAGTAAAAAGGGTATAATCCTATTACCCTAATTTAGTGTCTACATATTCTAATGGTAAATTTTGTTCATGGGGTTTTATGAGGGAGACTTATGTATATGGATTTCATATGATGAATTAAATGCGGTTTCATATTTGACTGAAAACATAAATGAATTTGAAGAAATAAGATATACTCACTATATATGTCCTGTTGTTTCCAAGAATAACACCTAAAGGAAATTGTCATTCAATGTTGCTTGCTCACATGATTATGATCCATGGTGCCATATTTGAAATTGTCCCCGGAGATGGACCACTATTTCCAGTAGAACAAATGACTACCTTTCCTCTTTGGATTGCATGGAACACTCCAACTGCCACTACATCTTGAAAATAATCATAAGGAGGAGGGTCAGATCTGAGAAAAAAAAAAGAACACATCAAGTCCTTCATGTACCCCAGCATCAAATGTTGCAAGAATATATGCATCATAGCATTGAGGCCAATGGACTTTGTCGGCTGCAGCTCTAGCATGGCGATCTCCTCCTTTTGCAATCCCTTCGGCATATCCAATTATATTTGTGTTTTCCACAAAATTTCCACCTTCTATAGACAAGGTATGAGTACCATGTCCATCTGTATCTCGTGGAGAAATAAATCCACCCACAGAGGGATTGAAAGGCCCATTTTCAGCCTCAAATCCCTAGAGGAAGTTGTTGTCTCCAATCAATTTCCTGTTGCAAACAACACGTTGGAGAGTGAATATTTGATTCTATGAAAAATATCAAATCCCTAGAGTCGTGTGCTCATAACAGCCTGGGATGCTCTTTCGAGGTTTTGTGACACACATAATAAGTCCTGAGGATTCCACAGTATGGCCAGTGATGACGAAGACCTGCAGGTGGTGGGCCTACATCCAGTATGAAAAAGGACTGGCTCTGTAGAACTTCCTATGACGAGTAGAGTCAGAGATTGGTTGAGATCGCAGCAGCAGTGATGATGACGATGACGATGATCCTGAGAAGAAGACTTGTCTAGCAGATCTGTGTCGAGAAACACCTTCCTAGTTAAGAGGGAGTGTTGAGGTATATGTAACTTCGGAACGTATTTCATATATGTATTTCATATATATTTATTGTACCCTTATTAGAGATGTGTTATTCCTCTATAAGGAAGTGTCGTCATGTGGATTGACAAGTGTCGCAAGTGTGTGTACTTGCCGATGGGTTATTAGACCACCATGTGTGGGGTCGGCCCTGAAATATATATATTATAATGTGGATGTACCTAGCTAGACAAGTCGGCCCCATAAGGTCACTGGGAAAACAGGTTAGTATAAATAGAGATCAGGTGATCTCTATTTAGATCATTCGGAAAGTATATCTCTCTCACTCAGAAAGTGGCGCACTAGTGAGGAGGAGGATCATCTGCTACTAGGAGACTATCTCAGTGTATTTTGGTTGTACTTTTGTTGAGCCATTGCTCTCTCTATCTCTGAGGAAGTTGTGGGGTTTTTCACCTTAGGGTTTTCCCCACATAAACTCTGTGTCTCTTGTCTCTCATGCTTTTGATTCTTGTGATGCTTTTCATGCTTATTGTGATTGTTATGCATTGATATACTGTACATGTTATTCTCTCAGTGAAGATCCTAGAGAATTGTGAATTAATGCTCAAAATTTAACATGGTATCAGAGCTAACCTGAGAAGAAGACATTTTGCAGTGACGGAAACTTGAGTTTCTTGTTTATTGGGTTTCTCTCCACAGATTTTGGAAAAGCAGTATAGTAGATTGACTCTACTCATCAAGGCACATATATCTGTCCAATCAGAATTCAATTCCGAGCATTTTCAGATTTGGCCCTAAAAATTAGGGTTTCCACATAAATAGGAATTTCTGAAATATGAAGACATAGCTAGAAGCTCCTTGCAAAAATCGAAGTTTAGAGCTTTGGATCAAGATTTGTGGCTGGGTAGATCTCCGGGAAACTCAAACCCTAATTCAGGGCTCTCCCTAGTGAACCCGAGAGGACAAAAAGGCAAATATTAAGGGTAAAACTTTGCTGATCTCAAATTCTGAATGCACCAGGCTGATCAGCTCATCAAAGTGCATCTTTCTATCCTTTCAGAAAATTGAAATTCACATTTTGAATTTTTAGGGTTTTTCTGACAAACCGTAATCCGGGACCAGATCCAGTTTTCAGCATTTCAAGTGTTAATCTTTTCTATTTCCATTTGAAGTACTCTTTAAGATGTCTCACCACACCAAGCTTGAGGATAAGCTTGAAGGGGCTGATAACTTCCGAGCTTGGAAGTATAGGATTGGGTTAATCCTGGAAGAGAATGAGTTGGACTCATATATAAAAGAAGACATCCCTATCCCAGAGGATGAAGAGGCCAAGGTATTGCATAAGAAGAACTTGGTCAATGCAAAGAGAATCTTTGTCGATTCTATCAAAGACCATCTCATACCCCATGTGTCTTCTCTAAAGACACCCAAGGAAATGTTTGACTCTTTGACCAAGCTATTTGAAGGGAAGAACATAAATCGGAAGATGACTCTGCGGAATCAATTGAAAGGGGTCAAGATGTTGAATGGAGAAACCATTCAATATTACTTCTCCAAGATCTCTCAGATCAAGGAGCAACTTGAAGCTGTGGATGAAGTAGTGGACAATGGTGAAGTTGTTATGACCACTCTGAATGGCCTACCTAGGTCATGGGACTCCTTTATTCAAGGAATCTGTGCAAGAAAGAAATTGATCTCTTTCAGTAAACTATGGGAGGAATTCTCTCAAGAAGAAGCTAGGCTTGTAGCTCGTGAGGAAAAGATGGGAGGTGAAGATCAAGCTCTCGCAACTCACACCAAAAGAAGCAAGCCCAAGAAGGAGCACTCTCACTACAAAAGATCCTATCAAAAGAATAAGAAGGATCTAAGATGCTTCACATGCAATGAGAAGGGTCACTTTGCTTCAGATTATCCCAAGAACGAAAGGGATAATAACAACAACTTCAGCAAGAAGAAGAAGGGCAGCAAAAGAAATTTCCATGCTCATGCTGCCGAGGATGATGAACCTCCAAAGAAGAAGGCTAGGGAAGAAAGTGATGATGACTCATCAAGTGAAGAAGAGTATGTTCTAATCTCTGCTCTCACAGGTACTATCTCCCATGGTTGTAATGATTGGTTGATTGATAGTGGGGCTTCCAAACACATGACTGGGTTTAAGGAATCTTTTGTGAATCTATCTGAACATGAATCACCCCATAAGGTGAAACTTGGGGATGATTATCAATACCCAATCAAAGGAAGTGGTGAAACCTCCTACAACCTAGATTCTGGAAAATCTTTGAAGATGAAAGAAGTCATTTATGTACCTGGGCTCAAGAAGAACTTACTCTCCATCTCTGCATTGGATGCAAAAGGTATGAGGGTTGCATTTGTGGATGGCCAAGTCCTAATGTGGCCAAAGGGAAAGACCATAGATGATGCAGTAGTGATTGGAGAGCAAGAGGGAGGATTGTATAAATTGAAGGGACAACCTGAACATGCCATGGTGCATGAATCCATGGAGCCAAGTGAACTTTGGCATAGAAGACTTGCTCATATGCACTATAGGGCACTTCCGATTGCAAGCAAGGTTGTAGAAGGTCTTCCTAAAATCAAGACCAAACATGAAGGTGTTTGCAAAGGATGTGCAAAAGGCAAGAACATTAAGAAGGCTTTCCCAAGCAGTGAAAGCAAGGCCAAAGATATCCTAGAAATCATCCACTCAGATGTATGTGGTCCTATGTCATCCAGTTCTCCTAGTGGGTATGTTTACTATGTCTCATTTATTGATGACTTCTCCAGGAAGACTTGGGTATACTTCTTGAAGAACAAAGATGAGGTGTTTGATAAGTTCAAGGAATTCAAAACTTTGATGGAGAATCAAACTCACAAGAAGATCAAAACATTCAGATCCAACAATGGTGGAGAATTCACCTCAGGTGACTTCAAGAAGCTTTGTAGTGATTCAGGGATTAAGAGGGAGTTGACTGCTCCTTATAATCCTCAACAAAATGGAGTTGCAGAAAGGAAGAACAGAACTATCATGGAAGCAGCAAGGGCAATGCTGCATGACCAGGATCTACCTATTCATCTATGGGCAGAAGCAGCTAGAACAGCTGTATATGTGCATAACAGAACACCCCACAAGATATTGGACAACAAGACACTAGAAGAGGTCTTTTCTGGTAAAAAACCTGAAGTCAACCATCTCAAAATATTTGGTTGTCCAGTATACACTCATGTCCCAAAGGAAAAGAGGACTAAACTAGATCCTTCAGGAAAGAAGGGTATCTTTTTGGGTTACAGTGAAAGCTCAAAGGCTTACAGAATATACTTTCCAGAAGATTGATGTCAATAAGGATGAATATAAGTTCAAGGATAGGTAATCCAGGAAGCAAAGATCAAGAGGGAGCACACTCCAGCAGCTCCTGCAAGGATGCAGATTTTCAAAGGGAGTTGACCATCTTCCTACATTCCACAACAGAAAGGTGTAGAAGAAGCTACTTCAGCAGCTCCTACCAGGAAACAAAGACTCAGAGGGAGTCCACCCAACAAACAAACAAAGATAAGTATTTCAATTATCATTTATTTCCTATTTTGTTATGCTTATGTTCCTAGACTTACGAGATGTATTGTGCATATTAGAATGATTGCATTAATGAACAGTATACTACTAATATGCATGTGATGGGTAAGTGGCCTATGGCACTGTACAACATTCCAGTGCTACTTATCTAGAATGAAACCTCTTTGCTGACATGTTGGGAGTAGTGCAAACTCTTAACAATGTTCTGGTAGAGACTGGAAGGCATCTAGAAAGTTGTGGAACATGGATAAATGTTGTATTGAAGCATTGGCTAAGATAACTGCATGACTGCATGACATATTTCTTTATGTGTAAAGGATTTGTTCTGAAAATTATGAGATGTTTCTAATCATGCAATTTAACTTGCTTTGTAGGAAAGACCGTATATCTTCACCTACAAAAGAAGGACTACAACATTTGTTCCTGCAACAAAGATATCTATTGAAGATATTGAAGTTCCCAGGATCTGGGATGAAGAAATGGAATGCCATGATCTGTCGATCATGAAGAAGATGTTTGGGATGCAGTCCCAAGACCTGACAGGGAGTCACATGTGTGCAGATTGAAGAAAGCCTTGTATGGCTTGTAGCAAGCTCCCAGAACTTGGTGTGATACAAAGAGGAAGCTCGCTGTTGAATTCGATATGAAGAACTTGGGGATGATGCACTATTTGTTTTTGGCATGGAGGTGTGGTAGAGTGCAGATGGAATCTTCCTTGGACAAGGGAAGTATGCAGTAGAGATCCTGAAGAGGTTCGGGATGATGGATTGCAAGGCCATGGTCACACCTATGGCATCGAATCTGAAGCTTCTATGTGATGCTTCATCTGAGCCGGTTGATGTCTCTATGTATCGTCAGATGATTGGGTCCTTGATGTACCTGACGAACACGAGACCAAACATTTGCTTGGCTGTGAACACATTGAGTCAGTTCCTGACAGATCCGAGGAGTGTTCACCTGGTTGTTGTAAAGCATGTTCTGAGGTACCTGAAGGGTATAGTGGATTATGGGCTCAAGTATGAAGCGAATCAAAAGTTTAACCTGCAGGGTTATGTTGATTCAGATTGGGCTGGCAGTGCTGCAGATAGGAAGAGCACATCTGGGTGTTGCTTCAGTATGGGATCAGGTGTGATCTCTTGGTTTAGCAGGAAGCAGTCCTGCGTAGCACTAAGTACAGCTGAGACAGAGTATGTTGCAGCCTGTTCAGCTAGTTGTGAGGCAATATGGCTACGGAAGCTACTGTCTGAGTTATTTGATCTCCCATTGGATGCTACTGGTATCTTCTATGATAACCAGAGTTGTGTGAAGCTGTCTGAGAACCCAGTGTTTCATGACAGGTCAAAACACATACAGATCAAATATCACTATATCAGGGATATGGTGCAGAGAGGAGCTGTGAAGCTCCTGTATGTTGTGACGGACGACCAGATTGTAGATGTGCTGACAAAGCCACTAGCCAGGGTGAAGTTCGAGTACTTCAGAGAGAGGCTTGGTGTTCTTCGGATTGATGACACTTCGAGGAAGAAGTGATGGACACATTTGCTGAAGCCATTCCAAGCATGTTGGAAGGAGGATCCTTCACATGGCTGTGGATGTAAGCGCTGGATGATGAGCATCAGGATGATGTTCTGGTTTCTGCTTTGTATGATCAGTTGGATCATTTTTATATGTATGTATGCATCATGTTGGATGCTGGATATGATCAGTTGGATCATTTATATATGTATGCATCATGTTGGATGCTGGATATGATCAGTTGGATCATTTATATGTATGTACGCATCATGTTGGATGCTGGATATGATCAATAGGATCATTTGTATGTATTTTGTATATGCATCATGTTGGATGCTTGGACCATGTATCTGTATATGTATCAGGTGGATACATTGTATGATCAGGTGGATCATGTATGGTGATATGTATCATGTATTTGTATTTGTATCAGGTGGATACACTGTATGATCAGGTGGATCATGTATGATGATATGTATCAGGTAGATACTTGGTATGCATCAGGTAGATGCATTGTATGATCAGGATGATCATGGATGACAAGCTTCAGGATGTTGCTCCAGATGACATGCAGCCGGATGTTGCAGTGATGATGATCAGGATGATCATGTGTACATCAGGATGATGTATGGTGAGTATCAGGTTGATACTCTATGGCCATGGATCAGGTTGTGCAGATGAGCATATAATTTGGCCCTGGGAGATTTGCATATAGTCTTTCAAGGTTTTTCCTATGGCATATAATTTGGCCCTGGGATATCTGGAAAATGCTCTTTCTAGGTTTTGCTCTGGGAGGACATATAATTTGGCCCTAGGAGATCTGCAGATAGTCTTTCGAGGTTTTTCCTATGGCATATAATCTGGCCCTGGGATATCTGGCAGATGCTCTTTCGAGGTTTTGTCCTATGGCATATAATATGTCCCTGGGAGATCCGATAGGCTGGGCTGTGTGCCCATAATAAGTCCTGGGATGCTCTTGCGAGGTTTTGCCATGACCACATATAATCTGTCCCTGGGAGATCCTATAGGTAGAGCCGTGTGCTCATAACAGCCTGGGATGCTCTTGCGAGGTTTTTTGGTGACCACATATAATCTGTCCCTGGGAGATCCTATAGGTAGAGCTGTGTGCTCGTAACAGCCTGGGATGCTCTTGCAAGGTTTTGTGGTGAGGTCACATATAATATGGCCTTGGGAGATCCTATAGGTAGAGCCATGTGCTCGTAACAGCCTGGGATGCTCTTTCGAGGTTTTGTGATGCACGTAATAAGTCCTGAGGATTCCACAGTATGGCCAGTGATGACGAAGACCTGCAGGTGGTGGGCCTACATCCAGTATGAAAAAGGACTGGCTCTGTAGAACTTCCTATGACGAGTAGAGTCAGAGATTGGTTGAGATAGCAGCAGCAGTGATGATGACGATGACGATGATCCTGAGAAGAAGACTTGTCTAGCAGATCTGTGTCGAGAAACACCTTCCTAGTTAAGAGGGAGTGTTGATGTATATGTAACTTTGGAATGTATTTCATCTATGTATTTCATATATATTTATTGTACCCTTATTAGAGATGTGTTATTCCTCTATAAGGAAGTGTCGTCATGTGGATTGACAAGTGTCGCAAGTGTGTGTACTTGCCGATGGGTTATTAGACCACCATGTGTGGGGTCGGCCCTGAAATATATATATTATAATGTGGATGTACCTATCTAGACAAGTCAGCCCCATAAGGTCACTGGGAAAACAGGTTAGTATAAATAGAGATCAGGTGATCTCTATTTAGATCATTCGGAAAGTATATCTCTCTCACTTAGAAAGTGGCGCACTAGTGAGGAGGAGGATCATCTGCTACTAGGAGACTATCTCAGTGTATTTTGGTTGTACTTTGGTTGAGCCATTGCTCTCTCTATCTCTGAGGAAGTTGTGGGGTTTTTCACCTTAGGGTTTTCCCCACGGAAACTCTGTGTCTCTTGTCTCTCATGCTTTTGATTCTTGTGATGCTTTTCATGCTTATTGTGATTGTTATGCATTGATATACTGTACATGTTATTCTCTCAGTGAAGATCCTAGAGTATTGTGAATTAATGCTCAAAATTTAACAACCTATTGCTTAACTCTACACAAATAAAATGTCATGCTGAAATGCTACAGTACCGCGCTTGGATATGTGAATCAAATTGCAAGTTAACTCACCATTTTCTCCTTTATTTTGCAAATAAACCTCAAGTGTTTTATTGACTAAATGATCTTGGATATGTTTATGATGTTCTGTCATATCTGCATACAAAATTATCTCCTTTTTCCTAGGCAGGGACTATTCAACCTCTTCCTTCAGCCTTCTGAGAAGAAATGGTCTAAGAATCAAATGAAGCTTTGAAATTACCTGGAAAAATACTTCTTATAAATGCCCAATCAAAATTTCAAATACAGCGACCAAAGGACAATAAACTGCTTATAGATTCCTATCTATTGCATAATAAAATGTAAACTTACTTGAACTCTTCTTTTCTCTTCAATTTCTTCCTGCTTCATCCCATTGCTTTGTTTCCCAGATAGTTCAAACATTCATCTAGAAGTCAGTGTTCCAAGGAATTCAAAGAGGATCTAGGAATTTTCCAACAAGAAATTCCCTTCCAAGTAAGTGTAAATTACTAAATATGGTTCTTTCTTCCAACATGTCTCCTAAATGGCTGGGCGCACCCTTCTTTCTGAACATAACAAGAGCATTCACTGTTACAAAGCATAGCTTCTCCAACTGATGTAAACTCCTCAAGGTTTGAACCTCAATCAGGCTGGAATGACCCATATACATACTTCTAGTAGGTGTGGCCTCCCTATGGACTGAAGTACCGTTGAATGCTACCCTCCAATAATGATACAAGCCTGCCCAAGACCATATACTAAAGCTTCAAGATTGTTTGGAGGCATAAATGGCTAATGTGATGCCCTAATGCATAGGTCTTAGCCTCACTTGAAATACTTTCCATGCTCGGAATTACCTTAACGTTGTTGAATCGATGATTTTCACCACTGAACCTCTTCAATAGACCACCCAGATCTGAGAAATAGTATTATCCACCACTATTTAAGTGCCCACAACTGCTACAATACACCCATAATTATTGTTTAAGGGTTGTCTTAACTTTCAGATCTGCCCAAAATTCAAGGAAGCATGCTTACCACTGATTTGGGGGGGAATTAATCCCTTTTACCTCTGATTCATGGCCCATAATTCATAGTGTAGGGGTGCTACTACTTCAAAACAGGCCTAGCTTTGATATTGGATGCTTCTTTGATGTCAAAGCATCATCCAGAATTGGTTTTCAAATCCCAAAACTGTTGTTTACTCACTGGAATTGCACAAATCTGTTTGGAAAGTGCCCAGGATACTGATAATTTATGCCCATAGCTTATACATTAATGCTGTTATTCCCATAGCTTATGGGACAGGTCCTTTTGACTGTTATTCACATCACATTCAACTCAGAATGCTGTATTTTATTCTCATACTTGTGGGAAACTTACTCAGAATGCTATTTCTTATGCCCAGACTTGTGGGAAACTTATTGAGTTACAATTTTAACACATAGCAGAATTTAGAGGATGAGTCTAAGTGCAATGATTTAGGGCATCCATGAACCACTAGGGCATTATCGTTGTTCATAATCACCCAATCATGCCAAGTCAAGTCACCAAAAACCATGTTCTAACACTATTTAAGTGCTCATAACTGCTACAATATGCCCAGAATTATTGTTTAAGGGCTGTCTTAACTTTCAGATATGCCCATCATTCAAGGAGGCATGTTTACTACTGATTTGCGGTGGGATTAATCATTTTTACCTCTGATTCATGGCCCAGAATTATAGTTTAGGAGCGTTGCTGCTTCAAAGCAGGCCCAACTTTGAGATTGGATGCTTCTTTGATATTGAAACATGGTTGAGAATTGATTTTCAAAGCCTAGAATTTGTTGTTTACTCACTGGATTTGCACGGATCTATTTGGAAAGTGGCCAGGATACTGATTCTTCATTCCCAAAACCTATAGATTAAGGCTGCAAGAGTATGGGACAGGTCCTTCTGACTGTTATTCACATCACATTCAACTCAGAATGTTGTTTCTTATGCTAAAACTTGTGGGAAACTTATTGAGTTCCAGTCTTAACACATAGCATAATTTAGAGGATGAGTCTAAGTGCAATGATTTAGGGCATCCATGAACCACTAGGGCATCATCATTGTTCATAATCACCCAAACAAATAATTCATGCCAAGTCAAGTCACCAAAAACCATGATCAACTAAGGCCTCAACAATGCCACCACCTTCAAAATTTACTCATTTCTATAATAAATGTAAAAAGCAATTTCATTTCTGAAAAAAAAAATAATAAATAAATATAAAATATAAAATATATATAAAATAAGATAAAAAAAATATAAAATATAAAATAAAATAAAATAAATAAATAAAAAATAAAAAATAAAAAATAAAAAAAATAAAAATAAAAATAAAAAATAAAAAAATAAAAAATAAAATAAAATAAAATAAAATAAAAAATAAAAATAAAAATAAAATAAAATAAAAAAATAAAAAATAAAAAATAAAAATAAAATAAAAATAAAATAAAAAATAAAATAAAATAAAAAAATAAAAAAATAAAAAATTTCAGCTGGAATTTGAAGAAAAGGCATTTCAGCTGGCAAAATTAATTAACATGCGAACAATGTTTTTCTTTAGTACGACTGGAATCTTGAACCTATGTTTTTAATGGCCTCGAGACCAAGTACTATATGAAACAATTATTCAATCCAATCCAATAGAAACACTGAAGTGATGTGAGATTACTTTCCATGTGCACTTTTACATAATCTCAAAACTTGCTTGCAGGCTGCAGCCATGGTTGGCAATTCATAATAACTCACCTTGTACAAAATCTTGAGAACCAACTATTACTGGTTGAATTTAGTCTAAGATTCCCATAGGCTGGTAAGGAATTGCCATCCATGCCAAATACACTCTGGAAAATAGTAATACAAAAGATTTATTTTGATGAATAATTTATATAATAATATTCTTAGAAATTTATAATTAGTGATTAATGGCAAGTACTTTACATGAAAATTTTATTGACCCTACAAATATTGCTAGGTAGGGGAATGATGTTGATAATTTGAAACAAGAAGACAAATCCAATTTCAAAAAGAGCAATCAGTTGGCTGAGCATTAAATCGTATGATATCCATAAAAATCTACGACTATTGGCATAGATAGAAGCCTCTATACAAAGAAGGATGATGACCAAGATATTATATGAAAATACACTTATTGTAACTGTCCAGGCAAAAGGATTGTTTTGAAAGGAAACATCAATATTTTTTAATAACCAGCAAATGCTCACAAACATGCAACTAGCGTAAATGCCAGACAAAATACATTTGTAAATTTACATTGAGTACCATACAATATATTTTTAAACAAAAGCAGAAATGTAACTCAGCCCTCAGCTCAAGTGCATCACAAGATGGATGGGAAACATTTAGGTCATTATTGTGCTCCTGAAATACTTAGATCAATCAACAAAATAAAAACCAAAATGCATTTGTAAATTGGACATCGACTAGCATACAATATATTTTTATACAAAAACATAAATGCAACTCAGCCCTCAGCTTAACTGCATCAAGAGATGGATGGGGAATGTTTAGGTCATTATTATGCTCATAAAATATGTAAATCAATAATAAAAAAATAGAAACCAAAATTCAAGATGCTAATTATGATCCCCAAATCTAAAATGATGGCACATTTGATGCATTTTAAGACGGATCTTCTAGACACTAAAATAACAACAGAACTTGGAAAGCAGAAGGAAAAAACAAGGGAGAACTTGGAAAGCAGAAGGAAGAAAAAGGGAGAGCCTAGGAAACAATCTTGGAACTAGTTTGGCAACAATAGGTAGAGGCTGCAGGTCCCAATCATTCCCCATAAAAGGATGATATCCTTGACAGTGATGGCTGGTCATCTCTCTGCAAAATCAACACATTTGAACAATATCAGATAAATTTCATCAAACAAGAAACTCAACGTCAAGATCAAGTTGGAAAATACACTACACATTACAAAAAATGATACTAAAAAAACTACAGTAACCTATACTACTTTCCGATCACCTTCCCATGTGATATTTCGGCCTTGAGTTTATTAAGTAATTTCAAGCATCTTTGTGACATGATACATTTACCCAGACAAGTCATTCAAATCATAGTATTCAAGACACATTGCCACTACTATAAATTATATGAAATAAGTTCAACTCTATAATTTCCATTGTAGTTAGGTATTCAGTGGATGACATGAAGTAATCTGAGATCCTAAACACAAAAGTTCTACATCCAGTTGCAAACTTTTCATACTTCAATTGAAGTGCAGTAAAAGTGACTTGCTTAGCAAATAAAATCACTCTAGTTAGAACCCAACAGTGTGCAACAAAAATTGTTATAACAAAAGAATATCAACCAGCAGCTCGAGGTTAATAATTTAGTTGTGACTGCAAATGAGTGATGCAACCCACACCTGCTATATTTATTAAAGTGATTGAGATAGATATCCTTTAAGGAGTCCTGAAATCCTACATCATAGATTGCGATGATAATCCATTACAGTGGGTAATACAACTTATGCATGCTCAACTTTATAAGAAGTGGTCCAAGATAGAAACCTCTTACACTAGTCTGCAAAAGCACACTTGAGATATTACTCTAGAATGGCACAAGAATCGCACAAGAATAGGAGGACATTGCAAGTAAAAGGGTTCCCTCAAATAATGTTTATAGTAGTTGGTAGCAATAAATAAAGACATAATTTAGTAATGGACATTGTACATGTAATACTCCAAGAGACCCCGTGTGTTTCATTTATAAAATTCCTTGATAAGGTCACATATAAACCCATATATGCTCTTGTATAGTCAATTTTTACTATTAGTCTATCTGTTTTGAAGTTTTCATTTATGGTACACACTTTCTGTCAGCGACATGTTGTTATGTGGAATTCTGCCCTACGGATAAGTCAAAATTCCCTTAGGCTAAAGTAGACTTTAACTAACTCTAGGCTAAGAACAGACAAAACAAATGCAACCTTGAATCCCTAGATCTAACAAACATCTCAGAATTAAAATGTTGGAGAGAATAGAAGGAGTTTAACTGACCTTATGTCCAAATGCTTGTCTTTGATATTTGCTCCAAGTTCCAAGTCCTCACAAGTAAACCTGTTAACAATGGAACCAAAACACAAGCATGTACTATTCTCTAGCAATCTGAAAACATGAGTTAGGATCTAAATCTATGAAAGATACAAATCATATCATTAAAACAGAATTAACACAAATGATTTGGGAAAACAAGACAAGTTATCTTTATTATCAACTTGAAGAGTGCTTACAAAGGTTGCTTGATGTCCAAGCTAATCCTCCATCTCCAAGTGCTTCCTCTAGCTATCTCCACAAGGCTGCAAGATCATAGGTTTGATGCCCCAAAAGTCCTCCCTTTGGCCCATGGAAAGCTTCTCTCTTATAGCACATGGAAAGGTTAACCAACAAGAGAGAAGTGTGGATCTATGGAGGGTTTAGTGGATCAGGCCAGCTAAACAAAGAAGGAGTTAGGATCGAACCAAAGGTGGTAATCCCAACAAAATCTCCTCGAAGGTCGAAATCCCAAAATCCAAGGCAAAAAAGGCTAATTTCAGACTACCGCGCCCCTATAACTGAGCATAACGCGGTAGTACCGCGCCCCAGAGAAGGAGCAACGCGCGGTAGTGATAACTACCGCGCCCTTGTAGATGTGCAAGGAGCGGCAGTGCTCACAAACAGGGCTAAGTTGGGCTGGAAGATGGCAGAAAAAGGTTTTGCTTTCAGTATTCAGTCAATGGTTTTCACTCTGGATGTTTAGATGATCTTTAAGGGAAACTGTCGTTTAGGTCGCTAGTACAAGGATGCGACACTAATGCATAATGTGTAATATTGAGGTACAACACATGTTTTTCCTCTCTATCTGAACGAAAGTACCTCAATAACCAAGTTTATAACCAATAGGGTACATGGCCTTCCAAGTTTCTAGAAAGCATGAGAGAAAGAAGGATTATCACAACATTTATGATCAATATGGTACCAAAAGAGGGGGTTGTGGAGTTGTTCTATCTCTGATCAACAACCCTTAGGTCTATTTCACATGGCAAACAATCACTAGTCGTTGATGCACAAGTATACCAAGGGTGAATGCACACTTGATACCATGTTTGTTGTTGAATTTTGTCTACAGGGGTTCAAGTTCAATTGGTGTAAATTTCTAATGGATGAGCTGCTACAAGCCTTCAACAATGCTTGTGCCTCATCAACATATTTGAATTTTGGATATCTGTTAGTTACATTCACCATGTAAAGTGGCAGCCTCTGGAGGGTCAAGACCTCCACCCCGCCACAAATAGAAGAGTTATCGAGCTTCAATTCAACTTTTGGAAGAGTTGCAAGGATGTGTAGAATCTTGTGTTTAATGATGAATCATTTGGTAAGTGGTGTGACCAGCCCGTTGCGATCACACCCCCCATCCTGAGGATTTTGCAAGCATTGTTGGATCCCCATGTCGTCAATATCTAGTTCAAGATGAATAAGGATAATACTTTTGTGTGATTTCATGGATAAGAACCAGATATATTATGTGATGTAGCCTTACCCAACTACTTAATGGAACATATTTTTGACTGGGAGGTTTCACTATGGATAGAGTTCTGAAAATCTAATACCACATAGGGTTCCACATTTATGTTGCGTGATACCATTCCCAAAGCTCCACATACCAAGCAAACATTGGAGAAAATAAGGTCTCTTGGATGTGAAAGGCAAGAGAAAGGATTGTCTACTTTAGATTATAGCTCAGTTTTTGAGGTTGGTTAAGATTCTAAAGTCCAAAAACTATTAGTCATGCTTACAACTCTGAAATCCTAACTTGGTTTAGTTCATGGGTAAGTATATCAATTCCTTAGATTTAGTTGTGGGTTTATTGTAATTTAACACTCCCAAGAAGCCTCATGTGATGTGGCCATTGAGTCGACACCCCACCAAGGTTACTAACCAATCTGTAGGATCCTCAATAGTTAAAGCATCTTCAAGGAAAACAATGTCTTTAGCAATAGCAATATCAACCATCCCCCATTCCCACCACCCTCATTTTGTAGGAACTCAAGGATTTCATTTCTAAGCATGACCTTGGCTTGGTTGAGTAAACCCTCAAGCCCTTCCAAGATTTTGATAACCCTAATTCTATGGTGTCCATCACCAACATTGATCAAGAGTAATCAAGGTCTATTCGAAATGTCCCAAGGTTGTCAGTGGGGAATGATGTGGTTGGTTGAGCGCAAGTGTGAAGAGGTGGGAAACCTATGACTCCCCAACACACAACTGCAAGAAACAAATATGTGCACAACCATATGTGGAAAAATAATAGCACATCATGGAGGTAGTGTCATAGTTGGTGGTGGAGGTGAGAATCCCCCACATCATCCTCCTACTAGTGGACAATGTCAAAGGGAAATCTATTCTCTCTCATCTACTTTACTTTCTTTCTTTATGAATTCTTTTGCAAAGTAAGGATTGCTTGGAGAACTTTTAACTAGTCTCAAAGGAACTAGGATCTGGACCAACCCACTATCAATGCACTTGGTTCCATGATTCATAACAAAATAAATGATGCATTTGCCCTTAACAAAACAACAAAAGGATAGTACGGCAAGCATTTATATTGTAGCCTGACAAGAAAAGCGATTTGACCATAAAAGCCAACCTATAATTAAAAGACCTAATGTGATATGGTTCTATTTGATAGAAGGATGTCATTTCATAATCAGCCATCACTGCTTCATATATATCTGAGTTGATTTCTTTTAATGTTAGTCCTTGAATAATCATCATTGTTCGCAGATCTGTGACCAACCCATATTTATGTCATATCTTTGAACACTGCGACCCTCTACATATGTAATCCCTTGTAGTTGTAGCTCATATAAGTGTTTCGATTAACATGATTTGGGTAGATATCGATTTCTGCAAAATTTAGCTTTGGCATAGAAAAGCCTCAGAGAATGTATGTTTGAAAAAAAAAATTGATAAAGGATTTGATAAAAAAGGGTTGGATAAATATTTTTGTCGGTGGGTTGAAAAAGAGAAAAGGTTTGGTTACAACCAATTGCATATAAATAACACATGCCCTTGTTTCCTTGTTTAATTTATAAATAGCACATGCATCGACAATAATTGTTCTAATTCTCTAAGGTGACTTGTAATAGCATAACTAAAGTGAACAACAAGCTCTCTATCTAAGAAAATGGTACTCCCTAAAAAGACAATGTCCAGAAAATTCTTGTAGTCTTTGTTGCAAACTCGAGATTCACCATTCATGTTTGAAAATATATACTTATGCATAGCTTCTCTAAGAAGCAAGTAGTTGCAGAAGCTAGTGGGATTACAGAGACAACAGGAAAGGACTCTAATATTCATGGATGGATTAATGATCTTGGCATAAAAGGAATAATCCCACAACCATTTGCAAGGTCTTTCCATTGATTCAATGACATTAGTGTCTCTTGTACTATTTGAAATCGTTGTAAACCAGGCAACGATTTCGATAGTGAAAGTATTGTGAATGGTCCTGATAATGGATCATTACTATGGTAATGAACAATGTGTACAATTATTTTGGAGAAATATTACTCATAACACTTGGTAACTAGACATTATGTAATAAAAACATGATCGTAGCTTGTCTTGAGGGGGTTTCTGAAATTGTAGAATTTATGGGCAGTTCAAGAGGGTTATGACTTGAAGGTACATTTCCTAGAAGTGTTAAAGAAAGTGGAGCTTCTAGGCAAGTTGATTGTGGTTGGATAGAAAAGGCATCCCAAGGATTAGTTGATTTTGTTTTGATCTCTCTAGTTAAGATAGCCAACATCTAACATACAAAATATAAAACTATATTTTTTCATTAAACATCTACAATCATTGAGTTTGTTTCTATCATTCATTCTCTCATCACTACATCCATGAATTTCTTAGATGAGTTTGTTTCTATTCTTCATTGAGTTAAACAAGGAATAATAGCCACAAATTTCTTAGATGAGTGCTCTATGACATTAATTCCAGTGTGCTATTATTGATATATTTGATGCATGTTTTGGTGAAGACATGCAAGTTGCATTTGAGTTTACATGCTAGAGACAGAAGATAAGGATAAGAAAATAGTAGGCAAGGTTGCATGGCAGTGAGTTGTCACAGCATATCTGGTGGTCAAAATTAGTAAATAGTGTATCAATCAGAGGAGTGCTTTGTTTGAGGATAGCTCCAGCAGTTTTGTGATCTATAATCAACATGTAGTAGCAAGGTTACATGAACCGTGGGTGCGATCGGAATCGGCTAAAGAATCCGATACGGGTGGAGCACTCACCCCAGAATTAGGAATCAGGGATTCATAACCCTAACCCTAATTAACCCTAATTATCCTACATTTATCCTACATAAATAGCTTTAAATTTGTCAAAATGAGGTGGAAGAATCCGAGAATCTGATTCGGAAGAATCTGATTCGGGTGCGGTTAGGCCTAGGGCCGAATCTGGTAAATAGTGTATTCTTGAAAGGACAGTGCTGTAGTGACCTATTTACAGTGGATTATAGTACTATTTGTCTTGCTGGCAGTGAAGTACTACAAGCACAATGAGTAAACATAAGTGAAACTTGGCAAGGAGTGATGTGATAAGTATAGCTAGTAGGATTTTCCTATTATTGAACCACATCCATAGAGTACAGTGCACCAAAGGGATATTCTACAACAGACTAGGGAATTTGTCTTTAGCAAATAGAAGTATTTCAAGCAAAATACCTTGAAGGGACACTGCTGTAATGTCTTCTTTTAAGCAGATCTGAGACTCATTTTCAGAAGCACCATTGATTGTGAGAAAGGGTGCTCTGTTTCAGGGTTGTTTCCAGCATACATGACAGTTATACCAAGTGAAACAGTAGTTTCATGCACCTTGATGACCTTTGCTTTCATTTCTTTTCTATATCTTCAATGTGTGCATGTTGAAGACAACTAAGAGGAGTACCGATGCTCCCCAATCATGCTGTTACAGCCGATGGTGATTAGTGGATTTGGTATTTCCATAAACAGTAGTTGTACTTCTGGGGTCAGGTCAAGTTTGTGGAGAGAGGTGACATGTAAAGATTCTTAACTCAATTGCAATCATGGGTTGGGAAAAGTATTTATATATGCAAAGTGGCTTTCACTATAATTATAGCCCCAAATAGTTTATTTGTAACTAATCTATCAACCAATCTACAATTTTTTGAATGCACATGTTTATAGGTCCATCAGTGATGTTGTGCAAAATATTTCCTAGAACAGACCTGCAAATATTCATGTCGTTGACTGTTGTTATGAAGGCAGAGAGACAAAGGAAATAATCCATAGTTTGCCCAAAATTGGAAACCGAGCCTCCTACTGCTGGCCTTTATGCATAGAACAGACCCGTGACTTATAATAAGGATCCTAGAAGTGCTCAGAACAATACTAGACCTGGATATCACACTATTTACTACTGCTTAAGACGCTGCAATATGCCCAGAATGCTTATGTAGCCCACATGACTAATTGATAATTTATTTACAGCTACTCAACACATAGATCCACCCAGGAATCATACCCAGAACTGTTCAAAGGCTCAAGTTTTCTTCTTCAGTCCAAACTCATGCTCATAAAACTTAGGAATTGGCCTAGGTTAGCTCAGCAAACCTCGAATTGACCACCCATGCAAAAGTGGGGTAACAGTCCTAAAGAAATATCTTATATCACGAAACGATGTTTTTTATTAATGTATTCTTACTAAGGCTATAAAGATCCCATCTGAATTAAATCTCTTCATACAAATAAACCATTTCTATGCCTAGGTCTATAAAGGTAGTATTCTCCAAGTAAAATAACTCTAGATCTATCCATTTAATTGATCATCCTCAAGAAGGTTCTTCCCCTAAGAAATCTACCTTTCTATCCTCACTGAAGAACGAAAGACATGGAAAATGTAATGAAAGGGGAAAGGAAGATCCCACTAAGAAAAATGATTATCTTTATTAAGAGGGTGTAGAGTTTTCTCCCAAATTTATAATCAATTCCCAACCAAGAAAAGTATAAGGAAAGGCCTTTCTTTGGAGAAAAACCTTAGTAATTACAAAAATGCAATTTGACAATTAAGTTTGTCAAGATTTGAAACATCTAAAACTAGTTCACTAGGCATAATTAATTTTCCCAGTAATCTAACATGGAAGACTATCATAAAATAAGTAGTAGTTTGTAACGAATAACAATGTGGTCACCATTAGATTTATGGTTAGTGTGCCTTATCTTCTTCACCATATGGTAGGTATTCCTTATCTTCTTCACCATATGGTAGGTGTTCCTTATCTTCTTCACTATATGGCGAGCTACATTTTTCCCATAAGGGAAAGGTGCACATTGTGAGGAACTTCCTTGTTAGTAAGTCCAAGGAGTGAAAAATCCTAGAGCACTCCATGAAATAGTGTTGACATTGATATGTATCCAGTGGGAAAGTCAAAATCACCCAATGGCACCTACAATGAATTTTTTTAACCACATTTTAGAACTAGAAAATAGTGTCCAAGTCTATTGCTCCATTCATTAACAAAATCAGTAAAAGAAAATCATCAATAAACACACAACTTGAAACATTCAAGCAATACACCAAACATTTTTAACTGGAGAATCCTAATGGGAAAGAAACTCCAAATGGCATTTAGATGTTTGTTTTGCATTGCAATGTTGCACATCATTTGTACATTGGGATATATCCTCCTACAATCAATATCTCCTGCTTATCCCATCCACCCTATATTTCTCTTAAGATGAGAGGCTTAGGCCAAGATTCTGTAGTGGTCAGTTACCTTGAACCTTCTAACTTTAGTGCACTAGGAGACACAACACTAATCAAGCACCCATATGGTCACCCATGTCATCATTAGTTTCCTATGGATCTTCACCATTCCACCATCACTCCAAGCTCAAACCTTGACAAGTTAGAAGCTTCGTAGAAGTTATTAATCACATAATTAGCCACCCAATTCCATATTGGAAATCCCATAAATCTACCTTCCCTGATGTTCCAATCAAGGAGTGGTTGTGTTTCTGTGATGCAATGACCCACTGGTGCTGACAAAACAAATGGGGGCTTTACTTACCTTGCCAAAACCTAACTGGGTATCTCATTCAAATTCTATTGATCACATCCCTTAAACCATGAGTCTGACCTCAAAAATCAGACCGCTTCCTCATGTTACCTCTCAAAATGACATGTTATTTTGAGGGACTCTTTCCAACTATTTAGTGATGAGGATGGATTGATTGGGAAGCTTTGAGTTTTCTATACTACAGTCATCGAATAGAATTTGAGGTTTCAACACCTATGTCACAGCTGGATTTTGAACAACAACAAGGGGATTTGTCTTGAGGGCACCTAATCCCATCGATATCTTGTAATAAACGAATGCATGAGATTGTTGGACCTTGTCTTGATGCACATTTTGGAGTTGTCTTACCACCTTTAAATAAAAAATGTTGATGATCAGAAGGTTACAGCCTTAGATTCAGGCCACATAATGATCAAGAGACACCAAAGATGAATCTAATGCATATCACTGACCTGTATAAATGAGAGGAAATTATACAGAAACCTTTGTTAAAGCATGATCAATGGCTGGTTTTAAGTATGACGGGTAAGAGAAACAGATGTGATTTTTACAATTAAACAAAAAAAAATTATGGACCACTGGCAGCATATATTGACTCCATAAATTTACAGTGCAAGGTAAAGTTTTACAACATATTTTCCAATATGACTTAGGGGAATTTCCTGTAGAAGTATATGCTTAAGGATGATGATATTTCAAATTTATCTTAAGCACTCTGCAATGCCCTTTCATGCATGTTTTCATGCCAGTGTATTCCTTTGACCAAATCTAGACTTATTAACATTGTAGCTGATTGCAAAATTATGATATATTATCCTTTCCACGGCTGAGAATTTGGGTGGCAGCTTTTAGGATTGAATGGATATTTCACCCATGATATTACCGACGGCAGTGGAGCAACATGATCTGATCTACAGAATCTAGACTTAAGTTTTTCTAGTGTTGATCACAACAAACCTTCCTTATTCAACTTGCAAATCATTAGCACTTTATGGAGGGAAACCCATACTTCTCGATAGAACAAAATTGTGGGATACTTTGGAAGTTTGAGTCACAGAAAATCCATTACTTAGAAATATGGGTGCTATTTCCAATTAATTGATTGAATAAAAAGTGAAAATGATTATAATGAACTACTGAAATTATAATAATTTGGACTAGGATTTGTGATATAATTTATTTAATTTTGGCATGTATAACTCCCGGATTAGCAATGGCACTCGTGATTAGCATAGAACCAGTGATGTTACTTTTCTATAGTATTCAACCCTACTATTCCAGCTCCATATTTGAAAACTACAATAAGACATGTAGAAGAAAGGTTAACATGTAACTCACAGTGGCGTCAAAGAGAGACGGGACAGATGCAGCACAACAACTCTAAGATGACTTGATGAGACCCAATTTTCCCATTCGTTGGTGTAGAAATCCACTAGAAACGTTAATCAAACTCAATGTTATTACCATATCTTGTCTGTCCTTTAATAACCATGCAGAAAATGCACAAACCCATCGGAGATGCCAAATGGGGTTGAGAAAACCCATTGAGGAGGCCAAATGGGGCTTTGTAAACCGTCAATGCTCGAAATCGAGGGAAAATGGGGCTCTGTAACCCGTGATTGCTCGAAATCGTGGGCGATTCGGGCTCCAAAAATCATTATTGCCCAAAATTGGGGGCGAATAGAAGCTCTAGAAACCACCATCCATGGAAATGAAGGGCGAATGCTGTTATAGGAATTGCCATAGCTAGAAATCTGGGGCGATTGAGACAGAGAAGGCAAAATTTCTAAAAATCGGGGGGCAAATGGCGGATTCGGGTCAAATTTGAGTGGGCTAATTTTTATTTTTGGACCATTTCTGACATAGTGACTTGGGCTAAACATATTCATAATTTGTTATAAAAGAAGGGATAATTAATATTATTTATAAAAAACTATTTCTATATAAAAATCCGCCCAAGGAAAATTTTGACCCCCTTTAAATTTGCCATTGGGCTAAATTTCGCCCTTAAAATCATCCCTCATGAAAAAATTACTTTTTCAAGGAGCCAAATATTCTCATACCGCTGACCACCACTAGCTTCTTTGTTGATCCATAAAGTTCCAAAATAAAACATATGATTTCTTTACGGAATAGATCCCTCCTTCTTTGTTACTAGTCCAAATCATTTTATCTAGTTCCTTATTCAGGAATATAAACCCTCTTTCCATTTCTTCAATCCATCTGTTCCATTCATATTTCCAATTTCTTATTAAGTCCAATGACTCCATTGATTTCCAGTTCCGAGTTATCATGTTATTTTCTTCAATAATCCCCAAATCCCTTACATAAGCCATACCTTTCTCATTTAGTAATTTTATTAAATTTGCATTCAATTTGATTTTCTTCCTGCATCCCATAATACCGTCCCTTCCTAATAATGCCTAAGAACCATTTCCAAACCTCTAGACTATCAAATCTCCTATAACCGGAAACACTAAATTAAACGCCTTACAGATGATTGATCCTCCCTTGTAGTTTTTAATTGGATTTCTAATCCAATCTATTTGAGGTATTCCATTCAAATATTTGCTTCTTCATATAGTGTGCCATTTTCCTTCCTTTCTTATAAAATTCTATACAATTTTTGCTGCTAGTGTTCTTCCAAATATGAAAAGATCCTTTAGTCCCCATCCTCCTTCTTTTGGTCTTGCTATCAATTTCCATACAACCCAGTAAATTCCTTTCTCTGCATTTCCTTTCCACAGGATTCGGGCTTGTATAACAGTCAACTTTGCAATAATAATTGATTTTGAAATGTTTTACTCCATCTAGAGGATTCCCATTGTCACAATACCTATTTCTATTAGTAATGGGGGGTCTTAGAAGAGCACTTAATGTGGCTAAAATGACTAACAAGATTCAAGGAATCAGGTTTGAAGAAGATATAAGTGTCACACATATATGATGTAGAAAGGCTGCTCTCCAGTTTCTACATCATATATTATATATAAAACATTTTTTCTTTCTTCTTTCATCTTTTTATCCACTTCTTATTTTATATATATATATCATTTTTTAGATAAACATTTCATCATATAGTATTGATAAAATTAAATGTGTCCTCTATAGAGATATCATATTTGAGGTAAGCATTTCACCATAAATGTAGATATGTTATAATTATGCACAATCTAATGCTCAACAATCACTTTGAATATAGATATATTCCTAGAATTTCTTATATGCCACTTGTTAACTTCATTTCTTATATGAGATTTAATAACATTTCCCTATTTTTTCCATATAGAATGTCAACAAACGTTTTATAAAATTTTATAGTAAAACATTATTTTCAAATAACTAATATTTTAATTTATATCAATTTTTAGTAAATAATTATAATCAATCATAATATAATTATGGAATGAAGCCAATTATGTAATGAAGTCAACCATGAATTGAAGTCAACCATGAATTGAAGTCACCTTTGGATTGAAGTCAACATTGAATTGAGGTCTACCTTACTTAAAAGTCAACCATGCATTGAAGTAACCTTGAATTGAAGTCAACCTTGAATTGACGTCAACCTTGCTTAAAAGTCAATTATGGATTGAAGTCAACCTTTCTTAAAATTCAAGTATGGATTGAAGTCAACTATGGATTAAAGTCAACCATGGATTGAAGACAACCATGGATTGGAGTCAACCATGGATTGAAGTCGACATTGGATTCAAGACAACCATACTTAAAAGTCAACTATGTATTAAAGTCAACCATTGTTCAACCTTAATCAACCACTTTCAAAAATGTGGTTATGGATTAAAGTTAAACAAGGTTCAAAGTTAATCAACCACTTTCAAAAATGTGGTGGTGGTTTGAAGTCAACCAAGGTTCAATATCAACCCTGGATTGAAGTTAATGATGGATTGAAACTAACTATGGATTGAAGTAAACCATAAATTGAAGTCATTAATGTTAGTATTATTAATTGATTGAACTCAACAATTGTATTAAATTCAACCTTGGATTGAACTCATCCATGTGTTGAAGTCAACCTTGGATTGAAGTTACCCTTAAATTGATGTAAACCATGGATTCAAGTCAACAATGGATTGAAGTCAACATGGATTGATGTCAACATTGGATTGAAGTCAACCTTGGATTGAATTCAACCTTGGATTGGGGCCAATCATGGATTGAACTCAACCTTGTATTAAAAGCAACCTTACATTTAAAAGTCAACTATGGATTCGAGTCAACCATCGTTTGAAATCAACTACAGATTGAGGTCAACTACAGATTGAAGTCAACCATGCTTAAAAGTAAACTATGGATTCAAGTCAACCATGCTTAAAAGTAAACTATGGATTCAAGTCAACCATGCTTAAAAGTAAACTATGGATTCAAGTCAACCATGCTTAAAAGTAAACTATGGGTTCAAGTCAACCATGCTTAAAAGTAAATTATGGATTGACGTAAACCTTACTTAAAAGTCAACTATGGATTGTAGTCAACCATGATTCAAAGTTAAAAAAAATGTGGTTGTGGATTCAAGTCAACCATGGTTTAAAGTCAACCTTCGTTTGAAGTTAACCCTTTATTGAAATCAACTATGGATTAAAGTTATTAGTGTTAATATTATTAATGGATTGAAGTCAACCTTTGATTGAAGTGATCCTTGGATTGAAGTCAACCTTGAAGCCAAACTTGCATTCAAGTCAACCTAGGATTGAAGTCAACTTTGAAGTCAGCATTGGATTGAAGTTAACCATGAACTATTATTATCTATAGATTGAAGTCAACATCGGTTCCAAGTCAACCTTGCTTAAACTGACTATGGTTTGAAGTGAACAATGAATTGAAGTCAACCATGGTTCACATTCAACTTTGCTTAAAAGTCAACTATGGATTCAAGTCATCCATGGTTCAAAGTGAATCAACCACTATTAAAATATACGTGGAACGAAGTTTATCACCCACTTATAAAAATATAGTTATGCTAATTAATAATTTTAAAAAAAAACAATTTTAAGAATTTCAAAATAAATTTTAACATTTTAAAAATATAAAAACATTATTCAATTTTCTCATAACAAGCATTAACATCAACAAAGATAGGATTTAATTTTTAGTCATTTCATTATAACAATAACAAAAATGGATGGCATCGTTTATATTTTTAACTACTACTCAGAAAGTAACTTAAACTGCGACAACGTTTGAAAGATTCAAGTAAAACTGTCACAGCTTTTGGATATTCCAACCCTGAATGAGACTATTTCCTGGTATACCAACTGCCTAAGCTGTTGTATATCTTTACTCTTTATTTCTTCTTCATGGATGTCTTCGATCGTGTGATTGTTAATCCCACCTTGATCTTCGGCTGCTAAATCTTGAAAATATGGATGGGCAAGAGCTTCGGCCGCGGTGATTCTCTTATACGGGTTGAACGTAAGCATTTTCTCTAATAAATCAACTGCATCATCTTCAGCCCCAGATAGGAGGCTCCTCAAAGGAGTTTTAGGGGGTTCATTGCCGAAATGCTCTCTGAATAAATGGCGGTTATGCCCAGATTGAATAAACTCCAACGTGTCATCTGGAGAAGGCTTAGGAATGACCTCGAAAATCTTTTCCAACTGCTCGAACCGTTTCTCCGAGTCATTGAGGTCGAACAAAGTTTTTCCACTCGTGACTGGCTGCAGCATCTCCGCGAAAATGCAGCCGAGAGCCCATATGTCTATAGCGGGGGTGTAACTGCATCTTTCATTCCTAGAATTCGAGCAAAAGAGCTCTGGAGCTCGGTATGGAACCGTGACCACTAGTTGGGTCATTTCATCCGAAAACGTACGAGCAAGGCCAAAGTCGCATATCTTGGCTTTTTCTCTACATTCTGACAAGAGAATGTTGGAAGGCGACAAGTCTCGATGCAACACATTCGCCGCGTGCAGGTATTGAAGGGCTGTCAGTACCTAATTCCATTTGAATTTAATTCAGTACTCAGTATAAAAAACCTGGATCAGATTTATGAAGAATAAAATATAGGAATGCTTTGTGTTTTATGAAAAAATTGACAGGTTCCCTTACCAGCTGCTGCTGGCAGATTTGAACACCAAATACGATTAGGTCATATAGCTACTTACTTGATACATAACCCGTTTATAGAAGCTAGGCTGAAGTCCTGAATGGGCAGTGCGATCACGGAGTACACGGTAGAGAGTGGTGTCCATCTTTTCGTAGACAACATAAAGCTCGTCGAAGCGTTCTTTGTGAGAGGGCAAGAGCACGTCCGTCATGGGCACAATGAATGGATGTTTGAGTTGACGAAGAAGTCGTAGTTCACGAAGGACTCTTTCGGCGCTTAACTTAGACTCGTTGAACACTCTAGTGATCTTCTTGATGGCAACGTCATCTGCGCCTGGAGGCTGAGATTTGTCCTTGAATGCACAAACAAATCCATACGATCCCCACCCTAGTTTATTCTTGAACTCGTACTTCTCGTCCACATTGAACCTCCTTGTACGACCTTCAAAGTCTACGTCATATCCTATTCTATTCTGTTCGCCTGGTCTGGGTGAGGCTCCAGATTCTGTATTTCCCATTCTCTCTCTCACTTGTAAATTAGGTCAAAATAGCAAAGCCCTTCCTTCGAGTGTTGTTCAATAAAACTGGCGATTCAGTGAGCAAAAACTATCTGTTAATTACTTCCTTGAGATGGTCAATTCATTGAAACTGGTGTGATGGGGATTGGAGGGATGGAGTCGATCACTTCTTACATTCTTATACGTGCTTTATCCAAGAATTTCGAAACGACACCTCCCAAGAATTTCAATCCCAAAACACATAAACTTCAAATTACGAGGAAGATTGATTATTGAACTTTAATTATTACAAAGAAGATTGTATCACAGATTCCTAAAATATATCAAAGAGTTCAAATAAGTCCACCAAATGTAACATTAAAACGAAAAAAGAGAGCTACAAAACCCAAATAATCAGAAATTCTAAAAAGAGAGCTACAAAACCCAAATAATCAGAAATTCCATAAAATAGGGAAATAGAAGATGCATCGTACCAATAGATGAAGTAGTGGATGTATGTCAATATGAGACCGGTATGCAAGAAATGTGCCAAGGATCGGACGAGATATGGGAAGGTATCAATCCAATAATGTGCCCTTGTAGTAAATGCCCTTTCCTCATAATACAAAGTGTATAATAACTACTCCAATGATGTTAGATTGTTGCACGAAGCTGGTACTAGGGTTATATTGCTGCTTTGATCAATATGGAGTAAGCATGTAAGATATGTATGGAGTCTAAGGCCTAATGCCACTGGTCTTCTCAAGGAAATTCACCAAGTAAAAGGGAGGCACCCTTCTGAAGATGAAATGATGATATCTCTCTCCTAAAGCCAAATAGGAAGCTTGTATTGAGTAAGTGCTCTAGAAGGATGGAGACCGCATGGAGACTAAATAGTGGTTTTCTGTCAAGATATGAAGTTATCCTCTTTTCCCAATTCACCCATGCAAGAAAGGGTGAATCCTCCTCTGTTGGATGTAGCTAGAACCCTGATGAACGATAAAGAATACTATATGATGATAGAAGCAATGTTGAACCTATGTGATCCAACCCTGAAAGTGATTAGGGAACATAGATTTCACTACCGAAATGCACTTGATGGTTGAGTGGTGTGCCCTCAACCCTAATTGGCTCTCTGAGCTTTCCAAGTCAAATCCTCAATTCAATAATCAATAAGCAGACCTTACTCATTCACTTTGCCTTTCTTGTATGGCCTCAACTATAATTTTCCTAACTAGGTCGCTTTATCTTCTAATTTCCTGTTGACTTGCATGCATTGCTTTTTGTGTGTATGAAAGCTCAATAAAGGTGTTTCAGTGCATGCAACATGAAATATGGCCCGCGTGTAATGCATGGAGGTGGCCCCTAGTTCCCGTGGCCCTCATTTACCTAGTGATGATCTAATAACCATGATTAAGATATTCTTATGGTATAAATGACATCAATCCTCAGTCAATTTGTTGAATGTCAGTACCCGCTCGAACCTATGGGAATTAAATAGTTTAGCGGGATGGTCCTCTTTGCTTAAGCAGAAGAGGACATGACATGGCAAGATCATCAATTTGTAGTACTATCAATATTTCAAACAAACTACTCACATATCCACCAAGACATTTACTAAGCATAAGTTTCACTTCCTCTATGATTGTCTTTGCGTGAAGGACTTGATGTTGCTTAGTAGTTTCCCTTCTTTCTTCTTCTTTGATATATTGTACTTTGAGGGGGTTTTTTTTCCGTGAAGTTTTTCATCTTTCCTCTATTTTTCAATGTTCATTCTTAGATGCATTCTAACATGGGTACTTAACATGGCCTTGATTGTCTGGATCCATTCATCATTTACACCCTAGTAGTGTTTAAGGGGGGTGTTGGAGATATTACACACTAGAGACATCCATAAAGTGTGGATTTTACTGCCATAAAGAATGGTTTTTACTTCCATAAAGCATACCAATAACAACCTCCATAAAGTGTGTCTTTTACTGCGTGCATAAAGCACAACTTTTAATATTGGTGACTATCTAAGATATCTCTAGATCATTACTATGGAAAATTGACTAAGCCATGCATAGTATATCATGAGTAATTTTACTCATTCCAATATACAATTAATTATTTCTCTCAGGATTGTTTTGCTTCTCTTCTCTCTCTCTCTCACAAGGTTTATGTGATCTTTCTACTAGCTAGGTTCACTGTGAACACTTCACACTTTGCTCCCAAACCCTCGAGAAGGGGGGATTTCTCAACTCCTTCGGTGCATATGAATCATGTGAGGGGATAGTTGTGTACCACTCCACAATAAAATGTCAAAGATATAGATATTCACTTCAACTCCTAACAAAAAAAACCTATCATAACTTTGTTGTCAATTGGCACTGAGGACAACCATCTTTGGTTTCTTTCTAAGAATATAGGCTAACTCATCACAACTATCCAAGGAAATCCATGCCATATGAAATGACCCATTGGTATCCCACGAGGGGGGGACTTCCACTCATGCTAAATGCCTCTCAATCGTGGGCTCTTAACCTATTGTATCATGTTCAAGGAATTTAATCTCTTACACAAGGGATTCACCTTGTTGATCAATATATTATCAGGGTCATTGATAAAGGGGGGTTTTTAAATTGTGAAGAATACGGTCAATTTGCAAGTATTAGGGGAGAGTAGGGTATGTGGATTTTATAGGTATTTGGTGGGTATAAAAAGGGGTATCTAGTAAAACTAGGGAATGTCTCGTAAAAATAGAGTTTTTTAATTGGAAATATGTATTGGGAGGGGGGCTCAACAAAAATATTTTGGTAGGTATTTATCAATATCTAGTGAAATTAGAGTGAAGATGTCCTGATCCCTTATTCAATCAAAAGTTGTTTCAAGAAATTCAGTATCCATTGTGGTGCGCCTCCAATGGAATCATGTATTTTCTTGTAACATTTAGCATTGCTTAAGAAATTCAATATCCATTTCGGTGTGCCTCCAATGGAATCATGTATTTTCTAGTAACATTTAGCATTACTCTCATAAGTAATATCACATATTACCATTATTACTAAATACATACTTTTTATAATTACGATGATAGACGTATTTATTTCAACTTTGAGGGTGGGGCGGGGTTTCAGAATTTTAAATTATCACATTATCAATGGTCGAGATTAAGAAATATGGAATATTCTTCATCGTCTCCACTTATGGAGGGTTGGGGTTCATATTGAATACTGCTACAAGTTTTACTATTATTGAATCGTTAATTCGGTTAAATCAATCATTTCATTTGGGAGGTTATTTAAAAATTTGAGTTATTTGAAGCAATTTGCGTTATGTTTTACAAATCAAAAGATCTTGTGAAGCGTAGGTAAAATTCTTGTTTAGTGTGTGATTATTTCCATTGTAGTAGTAACCATATACATAATGGAATAAAGATCTACCAATGAATAATACAGTTGTTCGATGTACCTATAGACAAGCAGGGTCAGTGTACCTACAAGTAGCACCACACAATTGGGCATCTTTGAGGTTCAAAGCGGATAATCCAGGTAACGTATTTTGAAATATTAGTACTTGATCACTTAATTCTATCAATGCTTGCAAGTAATCTAAAATATTATTGGTGTACATGTATGTGGTTATGAGGTTTCTGGTATAAAAAAATATTTTAGAGTTTGATTGAACCATTGTAGATTATTAGCAAAATGAAGAAGAAATCTGTAACACACCCAATTCCTCGTTAGTATTATGAGGAAATGGGGAGTAATTTTTTTTCCTTGCATTGTTCAACAGACAATTGCGTCATCAGTTATGATCATTTTTCACCATAGTTTAAACATTCCCCATTGAATTTCATATAGACTCATTTTAATTGAGATTCATTAAACCTAACCAATGTTTATAAGACTACATGATTATCCAACCATGCCCATGAAAACATGACATTCCAAGTTCATTAACAATATGATATCAACCTCTTAGGGAAACATAGAACTAACATCTAAATAAGTACATCATTTAATGATATCTAATAATAGTCTTCTTAATAAATCTATGATTCTCAATGCATATTTCCTACATCCTATGCGAGATTAGTTGAGTTAAGAACGACATAGCTCTTTAATAACATAAACAAATTATTTTAGTCGTTTTATCGATCTGCATGATCAATGTCCCAAAATATGCATACACCACAATTATTTTGATCATATAATAGTTCTTACAATAACAATGGACCAATTTTCATACCATGGCTATATCAATTGCTCATGCTCAATAATAACATTAGCCATTTTGTTGAAATATTGTAACTTCTAAGAATATTATATTTGTATTATTCCGGAGATGTTTCATTCCTCCATCGGGACTTTATCATGTATCCGTAGATGTTTATTCCTCTGAGAGAATGTGGTAACTAGGGTTATTAGACCTCCCTTGTGGGGTCGGCCCTGAGTTAGTTGTTTAGGGGTTATTAGACTCTCTTCGGAGAGGTCGGCCCAATTAGGGTGAACAGTCAGTTAGAAGATGAGTATAAATAGAGGAGGTGTGTTCCTCATTATGCTCACTCATTCACTCACTTGTGATTGGCACATAGGAGAGAGAGAGATCTGCATAGGAGGAGAAGGAGCTCTTGTTTGGAGATTACATCTTCATAATTGTTGATCTTCTATATTGAGGAAAGCTTTGCTGGGTTTTCTACCCCATGAGGGTTTCCCAGGTTAAATCTTTGTCTATCTTGTGATTGTGTTCCTTTCAGTGATCTTGCTGGTGAATTTAGGATAAACTTAACATGGTATCAGAGCTAGCCTGAATAGGACATCTGTCACAAGTTAAAAATACCTCTCTCTCCTCCTCCGGTGAAAATTAGGGTTTCTACAAAAGTTGGAATTTTTGGATTCTGAATGCAGGGTTGGATGCTCCTCCTCAAAATCGAAATTATGAGCCTTAGATCGAAGTTTTTAAGTGGGTAGAATGTTAATTTTTTGATAATTTCATTCAAACATTATCTTAGGATCCTACTAAGAGAATAACATGCACATCATAACAATCATAAACACAAGAGACACAGAGTTTCCTCGAGGAAAACCAAGAAGGTGAAAACCCCCGCAACTTCCTCAGAGATAGAATAATCCCCAATACAAAGATCAATCCCCAAAAGATAGATGACTCCAGTAGCTACTCCTCCTCCACTTGTGCACACTCCTCTCTCAACTAATGCAATTTGGATGAGTGAGTGAATGAATAAAATGAGAGAGACACACTCTCTATTTATACTTTACTTCACTTGAATTTTAACTCTAACTACGTCGGCCCCAACTTAACCACTTAACATAATGTTGACTGGGCCGACTCCACTAGGGTGGTCTGATAACCCTTTAACCCACATAACTCATACAGGGATGACCCCACCAATGTGGTCTAATAACCCATCAAATATAAGTTACGACACTTACAATATAACTTGCGACACTTGCAAGTACAAATGACAACACTTCCAATCAGAGGAATAATACATCTCCATTGGGGATACAATAAAGTACACATGTAATACATACAATATACAAGTGAATATCTTCCGAAGTTACAAATACATCAACACTCCCTCTTAACTAGGAAGGTATTCTCTTGACACAGGTCATCAATACATATCGCCACAAGTCTTCAATTCTGGGAGCTGGATCATCGTCACTGGATCAGGGAGCATCATCGTCACTGCTGTTGTACTGGTCATCTCGATTACTGGGCTATCTCTCAATTCTTCTTGTCATAGGAAGTTCTACAGAGCCACCCCTTTTTCATGCTGGTTGTAGGCCTAGCCTCCTGTAGGTCTTCAACATCTATGGCCATCCTGTGGAATGTGCGTCAACAAAACTGCGAAAGAGCATCCCAGGACTTTCATGGGCACACAGCTCAACCCATTGGATCTCCCAGGATCTTTTACATGTGACCACCACAAAACCTCGAAAGAGCATCCCAGGACTTTTACGAGCACATAGCTCAACCTATCGGATCTCCCAGGATATTTTACATGTGGTCAGGCAAAACCTTAAAAGAGTGTCTTGCAACCTGCAATATCTCTAAAGAGCATCCGAGGGCTTTTACGAGCACACAGCTCAACCTATCGAATCTCCAGGACTGATTACATGCCTCCTGTAGCAAAACCTCGAAAGAGCATCTGAGCTCAAACTATTGGAACTCCCAAGATCTTTTCTATGCTACTTGCACAATCTTTCCACAACCACGGAGTATCAACCTGATACTCATGATCATACTGATCATCATATAGTACATCATCATGATGCACACCATCATCACATGATCACCCTGATCATATACACAACATCATCCTGATGCATATCATCTAGAGCATCGTCCTGATGCTCATCACACATGATCATCCTAATCATCATCATAGCATCATCTTGATGCATATCATCTGGAGCATCGTCATGACACTCATCACACATGATCGTCATCATAGCATCATCCTGATGCATATCATCTGGAGCATCATCTTGATGCTCATCACACATCGCTTACATCCACAGCCATGGGAAGGATCCTCCTACCACCATGCTTGGAATGGCTCCTACAAATGTGTCCCATCACTTCTTCCTCGAAGTGTCTTCTATCGGAAGAACACCAAGCCTCTCTCTAAAGTACTCGAACTTCACTCTGGATAGTGGTTTGGTCAATACATCTGCAATCTGCTCATCTGTCGCAACATACTGGAGCTCCACTGCTCCTCTCTGCACCATATCCCTAATATAGTGATATTTGATCTCGATGTGCTTCGACCTGTCATGGAACATCGGGTTCTCTGACAACTTCACACAACTATGGTTGTCACAATAGATATAGGTAGCATCCAACTGGAGATCAAATAAATCATACAGTAACTTCCTTAGCCATACTACCTCACAACTAGCTGAACAAGTTGCGACATACTCTACTTCGGTTGTACTCAGTGCTACGCAGGATTGCTTCCTGCTAAACCAGGAGATAACACCTGATCCCATACTGAAGCAACACCCTGAAGTGCTCTTCCTATTTGCAGCACTTCCTGCCCAATCTGAATCAACATAACCCTCGAGGTTAAACTTTTGATTCGCATCATACTTGAGTCCATATTCAATTGCACCCTTCAGGTACCTCAAAATATACTTTACAGCAATCGGGTGAACATGTCTAGGATTTGTCAGAAACTGGCTCAAGGTGTTCACCGCAAAGAAAATATCTGGTCTCGTGTTCGTCGGGTACATCAAGGACCCAATCATTGTGGCATCAACTGACTTTGAAGAAGCATCACTCAATAGCTTCAGGTTCGATGCCATAGGTGTGGCCATGGCCTTGTAGTCCATCGTCCCGAACCGCTTCAGGATCTCTACTGCATACTTCTCTTTTCCAAGGAATATTCCATCTGCACTCTGCCACACTTCCATACCTACCTAGAAAGTAATGCATCATACCCAAGTCCTTCATCTCAAACTCGGCAACAAGCTTTCTCTTTGTGTCAGCAATCAACATATCCTCTCCTGTCACAAATAGGTCATCCACATATAATAGGAGTATCACTGGATTGCCTTCCTCAACCTTGTAGTAAAGGTTGGAATCCGCTTTACTCTCGGTAAATCCCAAACTAGACAGGAAGTTGTATATCCTGTCGTACCATGTCCTAGGTGCTTGCTTCAAGCCATACAAGGAAATTTTCTTCAATTTTCACACATATGACTCCCTGTCATGTGTCTCAAAACCGAGTGGTTGCTCCACATACACTTCCTCATCGACTACACCATTCAAGAAAGTTGTCTTAACATCCATCTGGTGTATCTTCCATTTCATCACTGCAGCCAGAGCAAGTATTGTTTTGATAGAAGTGTATCTGGCTACAGGTGCAAATGTTTCTTCGTAATCTATCCCTTCTTTCTGGGAGAAGCCACGAGCCACATATTTTTCCTTGTATTTCTCTATGCTACCATCTGCAGCATGCTTGATCTTGTAGATCTACTTGGAAGTCACCACAGACTTCCCTTCTAGTCTTGGGACCACATCCCAAACATCATTCTTCATGATCGACTAGTATTCCTTAATCATGGCATTCTTCCATTATTGCATCCCGAATCCTGGGAACTTCAGATTCTTCAATATCTTCAATAGATAGTTTTCTTGAACTTCGTCGCTGGAACAAATGTTGTAGTCCTTCTTTTGTAGGTGATTGTACACGATCTTTCCTACAAGTCAAATTCAATTGCATGATTAGAAACTTCTCATATTTTTCATAACAAAGACTTACACATAAAGGCATATGTCATACAGTCATGCAATTATATTAGCCAGTGCTTCAATACAACATTCATCCATATCCCATACTTACCCATTACTTGCATATTAGTAGTATCTTGTTCATTAATGCAACTATTCTATAATGCATAATATACATCCTAAATCTAGGAACATAAGTATGTACTTGAATTAACAACATCATTTAAGTGTACAAGAAAAGATAATTCAAATACTTATCTTTGTTTAGTTGATGGGAGGACTCCCTCTCAATCTTTGCTCCCTTGCAGGAACTACTGGAGTGTGCTCCATCTTGATCTCTGAATCACTGCATAACTTCTTGAAGTCTCCTGAAGTGAATTCCCCACCATTGTCGAATCTAACAGTCTTGATCTTATTTTCAATGTGGTTTTCTGTCAAGGCATTGAATTCCTTGAATTTGTTGAATACTTCATCTCTGTTCTTCAAGAAATAACTCCATGTCTTCCTATGAATGAAAGAAACATAATATACATACCCACTCAGAGAACAGGATGACATCGGACCTCATACATCGGAGTGGATAATCTCCAAGATTCCTTATGCCTTGATTTCACTGCTTGGAAATGCCTTCTTTGTGTTCTTTCCTTTTGCATAACCTTTGCAAACACCTTCATGCTTTGACTGGATTTTAGGAAGACCTTCTACTGCTTTGCTTGCAATTGGTAGTGCTCTATAGTGTACATGTCCAAGCCTTCTATGCCAAAGTTCACTTGGCTCCATGGATTCATGTACCATGGCATGTTCAAGTTGTCCCTTCAATTTGTAAAATCCTCCCTCTTGCTCTCCAATCACTATTGCATCATCGATGGTCTTACCTTTTGGCCACATAAGTACTTGGCCATCCACAAATGCAACTCTCATCCCTTTTGTGCATCCAAATATAATATGGAGAGAAGATTCTTCTTGAGTCCAGATACATATAGAACATCTTGCATCTTTAAAGACTTCCCAGAGTCTAACTTGTAGGAGGCTTCACCACTTCCTTTTACTGGGTATTGATACTCATCCCCAAGTTTCACCCTATGAGGTGACTCATGTTCATATAGGTCCATGAGAGATTCTTTAAATCCCGTCATATGTTTGGAAGCCCCACTATCAATAAGCCAATCATTACACCCATGTGTAACAGTACCTATGAGAGGAGAGATTAGAACATATTCATCGTCACTAGAAGAGTCTTCACTTTCTACCTTAGCCTTCTTCCTGGGAAGTTCATCATCCTCAGCAGCATGAGCATGCTATCTCTTCTTGTTGCTCTTCTTCTTCTTCTTCTTCTTCTTCTTGGAGTTCCTTTTGTTCTTGGGACATTCTGAGGAAAAGTGTCCCTTCTCATTACAAGTGAATCATCTTAGATCTTTCTTCTCTCTTTGATGATGATGGTGTAAATATCTCTTGTGAAAATATTGCTCCCTCTTGGGCTTACCTTTCTTGGTGTGTGATGTGAGAGCTTGATCTTCATTTCCCATCTTTTCTTCTCGATCCACAAGCCTAGCTTCTTCTTGTGATACTTCCTCCCATAGTCTACTGAAGGATATCAACTTCCTTCTTGCACAGATACCTTGGATGAAGGAGTCCCATGACCTAGGTAGGTCATTCAATGTGGTCATGACAATTTCTCCATTCTCCACTACTTCATCCACTGCTTCAATTTGTTCTTTGATTTGAGAGACCTTAGTAAAGTAGGATTGGATGGTCTCTCCGGTCTGGAACTTTACCCCTTTCAATTGATTCCGCTGAGTCATCTTCCGATTTATATTCTTTCCTTCAAACAACTTGGTCAAGGAGTCGAACATCTCCTTAGGTGTCTTTAGAGAAGACACATGGGGTATGAGATGGTCTTTTATAGAATCAGTAATTATTCTATTGGCTTTGACCAAGTTCTTCTTGGGTAAGGCCTTAGCCTCATCTCCCTCTCGAATTGGAACCTCTTCTTTTATGTAGGTGTCCAAATCATTCTCTTCTAGGATTAACCCAATCCTATACTTCCATGCTCAGAAGATGTCACCTCCTTCAAGCTTATCCTCAAGCTTGGTGTGGTGAGACATCTTAATGAGAAACTCAAATGGAAATAAAATATTGAGGTCTTACCACTTGATTTGCTGAAAATAGGATTTGGAGCTAGATTAGGGTTTGTTAGAGAAACCCTAAATATTCAAACTTTGAATTCCAAACTTCTGAATGGATGAGAAGATGCACCTTGTTGAGTTGATCAAGTTGATATACTTCAATTTTGACATTTACAAAATTTGACCCCTCAAAATTGCCTTTGAAACTTTCAGATCTTCTCGTCAAAATCCTGAAATGGGGTTTGATAATGCCCGGGGTTTTGCCAAGCCAAAAAGTTCGATCTTGTGCTCTAAACTTCGATCTTTTTTAAGAGCATCCAGTCGTGGTCACAGATTCCAAAAATTTCAACTTTTGCAAAAACCCTAATTTTCCACCTTTCCGATCAAAATCCTGAACTAGGGTTTGATGATGCCCGGGGTTCTGCCCAACCAAAAGAATCGATCTTGGTCTCTAAAATTCAATTTTCTTGAGGAGCATCCAGTCGTGGTCTCGGATTCCAAAAATTCCAACTTTTTTTGAAACCCTAATTTCCCGCAACAATGATGGGCCAAAAACTGAAAGTGCTCAGAATTGAATTCTATCTCGATAGAAAGATACGCCGTTGCAAGGAGAGTCATCCTAGCCTCTTACCTTTGATGATATGAGGAGAGAAACCCAAATATTAAGAATCCCTAGCTTCCACAGTTGCACAGTGTCTTCTTCTTAGCATGGCTCTGATACCATGTTAATTTTTCGATAATTTCATTCAAACATTATCTAAGGATCCTATTAAGAGAATAACATGCACAACATAACAATCATAAACACAAGAGGCACAGAGTTTCCTCGGGGAAAACCAAGAAGGTGAAAAACCCCACAACTTCCTTAAAGATAAAATAAGCCCCAATACAAAGATCACAAAGATCAATCCCCAAAAGATAGTTGACTCCAACAGCTACTCCTCCTCCACTTGTGCGCACTCCTCTCTCAACTAATGCGAGTTGGATGAGTGAGTGAATGAATAAAATGAGATAAACACACTCTCTATTTATACTTTACTTCACTTGACTTTTAACTCTAACTAAGTCAGCCCCAACTTAACCACTTAACATAATGTTGACTAGGTCGACCCCACTAGGGTGGTCTAATAACCCTTTAACCCACATAACTCATACAGGGCCGACCCCACCAAGGTGGTCTAATAACCCATCAAATATAAGTTACGACACTTACAATATAACTTGCGACACTTGCAAGTACAAATGCCGACACTTCCAATCGGAGGAATAATACATCTCCGTTGGGGATACAATAAAGTACAAATGTAATAAATACAATATACAAGTGAATATATTCCGAAGTTACAAATACATCAACATAGAACCCCGAGGTTTGTCAAACCCTAGTTTTACTTCTGAACTAGAAAACCATAAAAAACCAAAAAACCAATGAACCAGAAAAACTGCGCACATATGCACCAGTGAACCAGAAAAGCTGTGAACCTGTGCACCAATAAACCAAAAAAAAGTGTGAACCAGAAAACTTGTTGTATATCCAAAAGTTGTTGGTCAAATTTGAACGGTGAAAACTTGAAGTTTCCAGAAGCAGAGTACACCAGTCATCTCAATTCAATCAAGCACATCTCCTGGTAAGATCTATTCTACTTTTTGAGAAACTTCAATTTTGGTGACCTCCTAGATAAAATGGCCCCAAGCACTAAGCTTGAATACAAGCTAGAGGGTATAGAGAATTTATGGGCATGAAATATAGTATTGGTCTCATTCTTGAAGAGAATGATCTTGCCCAATATATCAAAGATGAGGTTGCAGAACCTGCAGAATAATACATCTATGTTGGGGATACAATAAAGTACAAATGTAATACATACAATATACAAGTGAATATCTTCTGACGTTACAAATACATCAACATAGAACCCCGGGCTTTGTCAAACCCTAGTTTGACTTCTAAACCAGAAAACCAAAAAAAAACAAAAAACCAGTGAACTAGAAAAACTGCGCACCTATGCACCAGTGAACCAGAAAAGCTGCGAACCTGTGCACCAGTAAACCAAAAAAAAGTGCAAACCAGAAAACCAAAAAACTTGTTGCAGATCCAAAAGTTGCTGGTCAAATTTGAATGGTGAAAAGTTGAAGTTTCCAGAATCAGAGTACACCAATCATCTCAATTCAATCAAGCACATCTCCTGGTAAGATCTATTCTACTTTTTGAGAAACTTCAATTTTGGTGACCTCCTAGATAAAATGGCCCCAAGCACTAAGCTTGAAGACAAGCTAGAGGGTATAGAGAATTTCCAGGCATGGAAATATAGGATTGATCTCATTCTTGAAGAGAATGATCTTGCCCAATATATCAAAGATGAGGTTGCAGAACCTGCGGAAGATGAAGCCAAAGAGAAGTATAAGAAGGACTTGATTAGGGAAAAGGGAATCATTGTTGATTCTATCAAGGACCAATTGATTCCCCAAGTGGCATCCAAGAAGACCCCAAAGGAAATGTATGATGCCCTAGGAAGAATGTATGAAGGAAGGAACATCAACAGGAAGATTAACTTGAGATCTCAATTAAAGAGCACGAAGATGGATAAAGGAGAATTTATTCAAGATTACTTCACAAGGGTCTTCCAGTTCAAGGAACAACTAGAAGCCATTGGAGATCCCCTTGATGAAGATGAACTAGTCATGAATGCTCTCAATGGTATCACTAGACGTTGGGATTCATTCATCCAAACCATGTGTGCAAGAAAAGAAAGTATGAAGTTTGATGTGGTATGGGAGGATTGCATTCAAGAAGAGGCTAGGGTAGCCCATAGAGAAGCCTTGCTCAAATAAGATGACCAAGCTTTGGCCACTCACACCAAAAGAATAAGGAGTCATTTCAACTCCAAGAAGAAAGGCCATAAGGAGTCTCAACCTCCACATAGATTTCAAAAGAAAGGAGGAGTAAGTTCAGAAAGAGACCTCTCCTCAGTTCAATGTTATAGTTGTCACAACTGGGACACTTTGCTCGAAATTGTCCTTCAAAGAAGAAGAAGAATCTTCACAAAAGACATCAAGCACATTTAGCAGAAGATGATAGTGAAGAAGAAGAAGAGGAAAGGCCTCAAAAGAAAAGAACTAAAATAGAAGAAGAAGATGCAGAAGAATATGTTCTATTCTTTGCACTCTCTGGGTCTGTAACACATGGAGAAGATACATGGCTCATTGATAGTGGTGCTTCAAAGCACATGACATGACAAAAGAAAACTCTTTCAAGACTTGAAGAGAAGACCTCTCCTCAGAAGGTATCTTTAGGATTTGACTATCAATATCCCATCAAGGGAATTGGTGAAGCAAGCTACAAGCTTGAATCTGGAACCCCCATGAAGATGAAGGAAGTCTTATATGTACTAGGTTTGAAGAAGAACTTACTCTATATCTCAACATTATATAAGAAAGGTTATAGGGTTGCATTCATAGATGGACAAGTACTCATGTGGTCCAAAGGAAAAATAATTAAAGATGAAATTGTTATTGGTAAAGAGGAAGGAGGTCTATACAAACTCAAGGGACATTCAAAAGCTGTCCTTGTTCATGAAGCCACTAGCCCAAGTGAGCTTTGGCATAGAAGGCTTTCTCACATCAACTACAAAGCATTACCCTATGTGAGCAAAGTAGTAACAGGATTTCCATATTTGAGGATTGAACATAAAGGCACTTGCAAAGGATGTGCAAAAGGTAAGAATGTCAAGAACCCATTTCCAAAGAGTGAGACAAAGACTAAAAGCACTTTGGAATTGATACATTCAGTTGTATGTGGACCAATTCCCTCCACATCCTTAAGTGGGTATGAATACTACCTTACATTTATTTATCACTATTCAAGAAAGACTTGGATTTACTTCCTAAAGGGAAAAGATGAAGTCTTTGGGAAATTCAAGGAATTCAAAGTCTTGATAGAAAATCATTCAAAAAAGAAGATCAATACACCCAGGACAGATAATGGTGGAGAATATACTTCAAAGGATTTTGAAGTCTTTTGTAAAGAGGCTGGAATAAGGAGTGAACTAACCACTCCCTACAATCCTCAACAGAATGGTGTTGTGGAAAGAAAGAATAGAACCATTATGGAAGCAGTAAAGACAATGATATATGATCAAGACCTACCTATGTATCTATGGGATGAAGCAGCCACGACAACAATCTATGTTCAGAATAAACTATCTCATAGTGCTCTTGAATTCAAGACCCTAGAAGAAGTGTTCACATGGACGAAACCTGAGGTAAGCCACCTCAAGATATTTGGGTGTCCTGTATATATTCACATACCAAAAGAAAAGATAGCTAAGTTGGACCCTTCCGGAAAGAAGGGAATATTTGTTGGGTATTGTGAAGCATCCAAAGAATTCAGAATATACATCCCAGGATTCCATCATATGGAAATTAGTAGGGATGTGACATTTGATTAAGAAGCAGCTCTCAAGAGATCTAGGAAGTGCTAGTATGAAGAAGTATATGAAGAAGATGCACCTCCCAAAATTGTAGAAGCTACACCAACCCATGAAGACGAAACACCTGAAGACCATGACATGTTAGAACCACAAGAACCTCATACCATAAACATATCAAGAAAGAGAAAGCCAGCATGGGCAAGAGATATTATTCTAAGAGAAGAAAAGTATGGACCTCCTAAAGGCTCCACTAGAGTAAGCAAGAAACCAAAGCCATTTTCCAGCTACATGGCTTTGATGTGTGATCTTGTAGATCAAGAACCTACTAGTTATGAAGAGGTAGTTCATAAGAAAGAGTGGGTAGAGGCAATGACAGAGGAATACCAGTCAATAATGAAGAATGATGTTTGGGATATAGTTCCCAAACCAAAGGACAAGAGTGTGGTATCCTCCAAATGGATATACATGAGAGGAAATTTGGGTAAAAAATGGGCCTCCTAAGGAAAATAATAAAATAATAGTAGAGAGAGAGAGTAAAAAAACTACTTTTTTGGATTGTATTTTCAACTTATCTCCTTATAGGTTTACTCAAATTTGAAGCGGGAGAACTCGTTAGATGCGTAATTAAATTATACATCTAGGGAGTACCCATGTTGCATATTTTTAACAACATCCACACCATGAAAGATTGAAAATACATTAAAAAGCGTGTTTCTAGTGAGAGAAAACACATTTTTTAATGTATTTTCAATCTTTCATGGTGTGAATGTTGTTAAAAGTTGCAACATGAGTATTCGTTGGATGCATAATTTCATTATCCATCCAATGAGTCCTCCCTCTTGAAATTTGAGTAAACCTACAAGGAAATAAGTTGAAAATACGATCCAAAAAAGTAGTTTTTATTTTTTCCCTCCAATTTTTTTAGGTGCTCCCTTTTTTTAATTTTAAAGCATTTTGATTGGCTAATACATGATGACATGGAATTTGTATTATTTTTGGAAGGCCCATTTTAAATTGAAATTTCCTCTAATGCAAGATAAAGCATGCTGCAGATGGTAGTATTGAAAAGTATAAGGCAAGGTTTGTAGCAAGAGGGTTCTCTCAGAAAGAGGGAATTGACTCTGAAGAGACATTTGCACCAGTTTCAAGGTACACTTCCATTAGAACCATCATGGCACCTGCATCCATGATGAAGTGGAAATTACACCAGATGGATGTGAAGACAGCCTTCCTGAATGGTTTGATTGAGGAAGAAGTGTACATAGAACAATCACAAGGATTTGAGGTTGAATATAGAAGAACCCACATATGCAAACTAAAGAAGGCTTTGTATGGGTTGAAGCAACTCCTAGAGCTTGGTATGGAAGAATTGACAATTTCTTAACAAGCTTGGGCTTTATCAAGTGTAAAGATGATCCTAACCTTTATCTCAAGGTTATGGATGATGAACCTATTGTCACATACCCGCCCATCTATCCAATGTGAAGGAGGTTACATGGCACTAAAACTGGGCTTTTGCAAAACTTAGCCCATTTCACCATTCATATAAGTACAAACAATTTGACATTTCAATAAAATGCATATGTGTGCAGATGCAACTCAAAGCAAACATGCACAGCGGAATAGAATTATCCACACACATATCACATGCATTCAACATATCAATAGCAATCATCAATTAATTAAAACAGTGCAAAAGTAATTACATATAAGAAGATATACTTATCTCACAGTAATGTTGTCCCAAACAACTAGCTATGTCGCTGCAATGTTCCACCCAACCATAGGTCTCTGCCCAGCCTGTATTATTTCAGCACTCAGAGACCACCCCGAGCTGGGCATGATATCTACAAGGAAAAGGGAACCCTCAAGCACAACACAGCCCAAAGCAATGGATACCCATCTCAACCCCAACACTCTCTTGCACACAAAACTCGGATGTGGGCTTGGGAACACACTTTCAACAATGGGACTTAGAAACTAGATGGACATGGGTTTTCCCCAAAACATGTGTACACCCAAAAACGTATTGTGGGAAGGGGGAATCAATGCCAGGGAAGAAAACCGATTCCTCCCACAAATGTATGAGCATTCAGTGGGCCAAACAGCCTCAAGAAAACCCCAAATCATTTTCCCCTTCTTCCCCACTGTTAGCCACAACAAAAAACGCCCTTCCCAACCAGAAAAAATGAAGGTAAACACAACAAAACCATAAAGGAAAACGCCCAAGTAGCTCTCTACTCTTGAGAGGGAAAGACTGATAGGTGAATAATGGCTTGGGGAGCAATTTCATGGCCCTTTACTTGCCCAAGAATCCAAACACGAATCTCTAGGAAGGGTGGCTTGCCCATACTCGAATTTGGACAGCCATACCTCTCCATTCCCCAAGGCATTAACTACCTCAACCAACTCTTGGGAGAAATGAATGGTTGGGTACAAAATTCAACATGGGTAGTTGAGGGTTCATGGGTTCTCTCATTGACACTTGGCTTGACTTGATTGGCTCAAGGGTTTGAATATTTCCCTCCCAATTTCCTTGTAACATCATGCCCCCATCTCTTGTTGTATTGCATAGCTAGTTGTAGGCATTTATATTAAGATGCATATTTACAATTCCCATGGTTCACTAGCACATGGGTAGCATAATTTCAAATACTTGCCTCTTCTAGGTCGAGCGTTCGCTAGCAGGGCCTTGGCCTTGAGATCCATGCTAGAAATCATACATAATATGCATACAATATTTACATTATAACTCAAAATATTACAAGGGTCAAAGTGGAGAAGGACACCTGTCATATTGTTGCTATATGTAGATGATCTATTTCTGACTAGAAATGAGAAACAAATTGTTGAGTGCAAGAAGAAGCTCTCTGCAGAGTTTGAGATGAAAGATCTCGGATTGATGCATTACTTCCTAGGTTTGGAAGTATGGCAAGGATCAGAAGGAATCTTTCTCAACCAAGGAAAGTATGTTGTGGAAATCTTGAGAAGATTTGATATGTTGGAATGTAAAGCCATGGCCACTCCCATGGATTCCAACTTAAAGCTGTTAGCAAATGATTCATCAGAGTTAGTGGATATAACTCTGTACAGACATATTATTGGGTCATTGATGTATTTGATGAACACTAGGCCAAATATATGCTTTGAGGTGAACACCTTGAGTCAGTATCTAGTGGAACCTAGACGTGTTCACCTGATAGCTGCAAAGCATGTGATGAGGTACCTGAAGGGTACGATGGAATTTGGTCTATATTATCTTGGAGATCATGACTACAGATTGTATGGATACACAGATGTTGACTAGGCAGGAAGTGTATCAGACAAGAAGAGCACATCAAGAGGATGTTATTGTCTTGGATATGCCATGATCTCGTGGTTTAGCATGAAGCAGTCTAGTGTGGCTCTCAACACAGCTGAAGCAGAATATATAACTGCTTGCTTCGCTAGTTGTGAAGCGATATGGCTTCATAAGTTGTTATTAGGATTGTTTGACTTAGATATGGACCCCACTGTGATCCTGTGTGACAACCAGAGTTGTATCAAGATGACAGAAAATCCAGTGTTCCATGATAAGTCAAAGCACATAGAGATCCGATATTTCTATATACGGGATATGGTGCAGAAAGGAGCTATAAAGCTCGAGTATGTGAGCACTGATGAAAAAGTTGCTGATGTATTGACCAAACCTCTATCTTGAGTAAAGTTTGAGTATTTCTGAGACAAGCTTGGTGTAGTTTAGAAGGACCCTCCTCGAAAGGGGGAGTGATATGGTCACTGATGATGAGATTGTCTGCATCGACAGTAAGGCCGATGATGAGGATACGTGTATCGATGTTGTGGATACTTGTATCGATGATGAGGATACTTGTATCAATGATGAGGATACTTGTATCAATGATGAGGATACCTGATATTGACGATGAGGTCAATGATACCGATGATGAGATCAATGATATTGACGATGAGGTCATTATGTGGTCCTTAGGATTTTGTCTAAGTAGACGTGATAGGACTGTATTGTCCCTGAACAGTTGGTTCAAAATGTACGTGATAGGACTACATCGTCCCTAAATAGTTGGTTCAAAATGTAAGTGATAGGACTACATCGTCCCTAAATAGTTGGTTCAAAATGTACGTGATAGGACTGCATCGTCCCTGAACAGTTGGTTTAAAATGTACGTGATAGGATTGCATCATCCATAGACATGAGAGGTGTGTTAAATTGATAAGGATTGATCATCCTATAAGTAGATCTGGATTGCATCGTCCATAGACATGAGAGGTGTCTTAAATTGATAAGGATTGATCATCCTGTAAGTAGATCTGGATTGCATTGTCCATAGACATGAGAGTTGTCTTAACTTGATAAGGATTGGTCATCCTGTAAGTAGATCTGGATTGCATCGTCCATAGACATGAGAGGTGTCTTAAATTGATAAGGATTGATCATCCTGTAAGTATACCTGGATTGCATTGTCCATAGACATGAGAGGTGTTTTAAATTGATAAGGATTGATCATCCCGTAAGTAGATCTGGATTTCATTGTCCATAGACATGAGAGGTGTCTTAAAGTGAGAAGGATTGATCATCTTGTAAGTAGATCTAGATTGCATCATCCATAGACATGTGAGGTGTCTTAATTTGAGAGGGATTGCTCATCCCGTAAGTAGATCAGGATTGTATCATCCTTGGACCTATGTCCTAAAGTGAGAGGGATTGATCATACTGTAATTGGATCATGTGTATTGCAAAGTATGTTTCTATGATGATGCTATTGATCGGGAGATCCAGATGATGATGTTGTTGATCGGGAGATCCAGATGATGATGTTGTTGATCGAGAGATCCAGATGATGATGTTGTTGATCGAGAGATCCATATGATGATCGGGAGATCCAGATGATGATGTTGTTGATCAAGAGATCCAGATGATGATGTTACTGTAGCTATTCGGATGCTGCAGAAGATGAAGACTCAATACTGAAGATGTTGATATTCTAGTATTGAATATTTGAAGATGTTCCAGTAACTATTTGAGTTACTGATGATGTTAAATAAATCTTCCAATGATTTATAGATGTATCATGTATCATGTAGTTGATGACTCCTTGCTTCTGCAGATGTTGTTATAATATCCTTATTATTAAGGGGGGGTGTTGAAATATTGTAACTTCTAAGAATATTATATTTGTATTATTCCGGAGATGTTTCATTCCTCCGTCGGGACTTTATCATGTATCCAGAGATGTTTATTCCTCCGAGAGAATGTGGTAACTCGGTTTATTAGACCTCCCTTGTGGGGTCGGCCTTGAGTTAGCTATTTAGGGGTTATTAGACTCTCGTAGGAGAGGTCGGCCCAGTTAGGGTGAAAATTCAGTTAGAAGATGAGTATAAATAGAGGAGGTGTGTTCCTCATTATACTCACTCATTCACTCACTTATGATTAGCGCATATGAGAGAGAAAGATCTGCATAGGAGGAGAAGGAGCTCCTGTTTGGGGATTACATATTTGTAATTGTTGATCATCTATATTGAGGAAACCTTTGTTGGGTTTTCTACCCCATGAGGGTTTCCCAAGGTAAATCTTTGTCTATCTTGTGATTATGTTCCTTTCAGTGATCTTGCTTGTGAATTTAGGCTAAACTTAACACATTTCAAAGTATTACTCCTTTGAACATAAATGCAATTCTTCTACATGGAATACTACACATACTATCATTACATTAGTAGCATTAATCAACCGAAATCAATAGGCATTTGTTCTTTAGAGTAAATCCCATTATCACTAGACTAATCTCATGAATAAACTAAACGCGAAATATGGCACCATAACACAAATCATTGATACAACCAATATAACACAACAACAACATAAGTGAGTACAATCAATTAACAAAGGTAGTTCATAAAAATATTTACATGTATGAATATAACATCTCCCAAACTATGCAACAATGAAAATGCTCATCTGGCTCCATATAGACTTATGCGACTGAAGGTTTGACTGCGATTTTTATCCCAACCATTTGGCTCCCTATCCAATGTATATTTTTGCCTTCAAGAGGCCACCCCCGAGCTGGAAACGAATCCACTAGGTTAGAGGATCATCTCACACATGATCCACCCACTCTATTTAACACGTAAGAGACAAGACTAAATCTTTATTAGTACACAAAGCAATTCTAGCTTGTTTGTGTAGTTTTGTGGTAATTGAAATACTAAAGTCATATTATAAGAGTGTCAATCGCACATGTGTCTCCCAAACTAGAAAAATGTTCACACTAGCATTTATCTATATCCAAAGGTATCACCTAACCCTATAAGTGTTAATAATAACATTGTTCTTAATTAAAAGAGGGGCTATACCCAAAGGCATGGCCCAATTTGAAAATATTCCCATTAACATTTAACTTAATTATAAGAGGGTCTATACCAAAATATTTTTCCCAATTTATAAATGTTCACAATAACATTTAATTTTAATCAATAGCGGGTCTATACCCACACAAGTCTCTCTATTCACCAGCCCTAAAATATTTATAAAGAATATACATAGGAAATTGTGTAAAAACAAGGGTGATAAAAGTATTTAGACTTCACCGTGAAATCATGGGCTGGTTCCATTGTTGAGCTTATCTATATATAGAGAGAGAAAAAGAGAGAGAACATCACAAATCATCAATGGAAAACTCATGTAAAGCAAACATTATACATACGTAATTAGTACAAAAAATCATTATTAAGCGCAGAGATCCCTAATCTCCGTCGTGCCTTTAAACATAGGTTACGTTCATGCAGGGGTTGATCCTCTTGGGATTTCCCAACCTTTCTCTATTTCAATGCAAGTAATATAAAAAAGATGCAAGTATGGGCATGGGTCGATCCTATTGAGATCGCCCATCCTCTAACCATATCCATATAATAAGAGAGATAAATACAATAATGTGACTTTGTTTAATAGAAGCTTCCATCGAAATAGGAAGGCATAGATCGTTATAAAGTCGATTCCAACAAATAACATATTGCTTGATGCAATCCAAGTCTGGGCTCCATCATATAGTTTATAAAAAATCTGTGCATATCTATTTTTATACAAACAAAGAAATCTAAAATAATGGGATCAATCTCTCAAAAGTTTGTCCCTTCTTACTACACCATTTCAACATAATTTCAATATAAAAATATATGCAGCAATAAGATGAGAACACTTTCCCTCTTAGGAGCCACACAACAATAGAAATGAATGGGAGTTCTTCAAAGAGATCTGTAACACCTGTACGCATATGAAATCTATCAAGATATTTATATAGTTGGAGACAATCGCTGTGTTTCTTTCCAACACAACTCTATCAACCATATGTGCATAAATATACTTAATATAAAAAACAGACTCAATCTGGAAGTGCTCACACAGAGCCATCCCACACCATAGAGTATAACCTACAAGCAATTTATAGTAAACCGACTTGGGATCGGGCTCCTTAAGAGCTGTCCCTTCCCAAGTTTTAAACTCAAGGATACCAATTTCAATAGATAGAACACCTACCAGAAGAAAGACGAGTTGTGTCTCCCTTCTAGTCGAGTTCCACTCCTCTTGAGAAGGTTCAACCCTTCTCTCAACGGTGACAATTGGCAGTTTCAAATATTGGCATAGAGACAAGTGGCGGCTTAGCAGATTCGGACTCTCCATTAAGGAGACAAACTCTCTCAGATCTCTCTACGAGATTCTCCACTCAAACTAATAACCCTTTTCAATTAAATATGTATTTATATAACATACTTATAATTTGTCCCCTCCTTCCATTATTTTGGAGTTTTTAATAATATTTGCCCCTTACCTTCTTGTCGAGCAAAGGATAATAATGAATTTTAGGATACTTAATTATAGTCAGGATCACTAATATTTAGTTAACTAAATAACTAGGCCCTAGGATCTTACTTAGACGCTTGCGGCCTATAGTAATTCCTACAATGACATATTTTCAATTTAGGACTCACATGGATTAAGACAAACTACTAACCCTTTTTAATTAAATATGTATTTATATCCTAGTTCATTTGCCACTGGGAGTGCGCCTATGTTGCTATATAACATACTTATAATTTTTTTGATGTCAATTATTATATATTATTTTTATTTATTTACTATGCATAAAACATATGCTTTAACTCTCTTTTTGATTTGTCATATAAGAGAAAGTTATCCCCCTTTATAAATTGGGAAACTAACAAAGATATCTCTCTCTCTCTCTCTCTCTCTCTCGCTATATATATATATATATATATATATATAGAGAGAGAGAGAGAGAGAGAGAGAGAGAGAGAGAGAGAGAGAGAGATCATAATTATTGTTATAAGATTAACTTTCTTCTTAGGAAAAATCCCCTCCTTCCATTATTTTGGAGTTTTTAATAATATTTGTCCCTTACCTTCTTGTCGAGCTAAGGATAATAATGAAGTTTAGGAGAATTAATTATAGTTAGGATCACTAATATTTAGTTAACTAAATAACTATGCCCCGGGATCTTTACTTAGATGCTTGCAGCGAATAGTAATTCCTACCATGATAGATTTTCAATTTAGGACTCACATGACTTAGGACGACACTTAAGGTTTTAATCTAAGGAAAAGTAAGCCGTTACTTTCCTTCAAGTGCCTACGGGCACCAAGATGACATCCAACATCAATATCTCATATTCTCATGGCTTCCTATCCAGTCGGCTTCTCTCTCCCCTAGTGGATTCTTTGCCTCGTCGTTTAGTTGTGTCAAAAAGTTCAATCTCGTACGTCTATAATCAACCATTACAACTCAGGAGATAGATGACAATTCTTACCAGGTTTAGTGGTGGTGCCTTGGCCTTGAGATCCTCACCAGAAACCAGTATATAGTTACATTTTCAGTTACAAAGAATAGGGGTAAAAGAGGGATGTTACAAAATCTATTGGGGGGAATTACACTAACGCCGAGAAAGAGGGAATTTGAAATGTCTATCTGGCTCTGACTAGTAAGAAACGATCCCTATGCGGTAACGTGAATGTTGATTTCAAAAGAAATAGACCACATGACCTAACATTCAATAATGCATATAAGTATTAGATAATATTATTTTCTATGAGTTGTGTATTCCCCATAGCGTGGATCTAAAACCCTAACAGGAAGTAATTCTGGAGTGCCCATTCTCAACTTCCTGTTCTAGTCTCCTTCTATATCCATATAAATAAAAATAAAGAAATATATATAGCTTGACCCAAATATTCTCATTTAGGCAGGGTAATTATGAAAATGCTATAAATAAAAATAAAGAAATAGATATAGCTTGACCCAGATATTCTCATTTGGGTAGGGTGATTATGAAAAGATAGAGACTTATCTTATTTTAAGAAAAATGGAAGTTGATGGGCTGCCAAATTTGAAAGGCGAGAAATAGATGCAACATAGATGAATTATAAATTAGGCCTTATTCATAGAGAACTTGAGAGTAATATATTCAAATGAGTTTTTCTTGATCTGAAACTATACAAGTGGAAATTTTCCACTGAACCAATTGTGAATAAAATAGATGTTTGTGAACAATTTGATATCATTGTAGAAATCATTACACTAAGGTTTTGTGACGAACAATTTTGACTCGCAACATTAAATTAACAAAGAAAACTCTAAATATGTAATAGTTGATACACTTATTGGATATATGAACTATATATTTTATACTTGATCCCCATATTTCTTGAACATTTTAATCAACTAAGATACATTACTACACGCAATGTTTCGTTAAGGTATGAGCTCCAACCACAACAAATTGTTTTAATAGTACTGGGTCAAATAATGAAATCTAAATTATTGCACGGAGAGTTGCGAGGAGCTTACAACCCAGTATGGGGAGATGTTGTGATGTGATCTAACTTGACATATTTTAATAATAAAATTAAGAAAAAAACATGTAGGCTAGAAAAATTTACATATGCTTTAATATAGTTAAATATATATTATGCTAATCGATTCATCATGATTATTCTTTTTATTTGTTTATCTTAATTTTTTTACACATCAAAGAAAAAATTGCATCGCAAGAAATTGGATCCATCTTGGTGCTTGATAGATCTGATTTAAGATGGATCAATGCTAGTTTTAAAATAATTAAGTAATTGCATCAAAAACATGAGAACATTAATTTGTCATAGATTTTTATGGTTTTTTATATTAAGAAAATAAAACTCAAAATCAATTCTGCATAACTTTCGATTTTTACAAATGTTCTTTTAAAATAATTTTTTAAGCTCAAAATCAATAAAAATTATGATTTACTATATTATAATTAATTATATTAAATTTAAATTTAATAATAGCAATAAATTTAATAAAATTATTAATAATATTAATTTAATAAAATTAAGTAATAAAGAACATTAAATTATTGATAGTAATATTGCATTTTTGAAATTGGAAAAAGGTATAAAATTCAAAATTCTACCATCATAAATTGCTTTTTTTCCTTGGAAAAAAAGATGCATTTTATTTTTCATATTGAAAAACTAAACACATTCTTTAGGTTCCTATTGGCACTTAGAAAATTTAACTTACAAAATTTCCTTGTTGTTTTATCCTGCTTTCAAAACTGAAAAACTTTCAAAAATTCTTCAAGTGTTAATGGCACAATAGATCATTTTATTTCATTGTTCTTTCTTTTTTCATTACAATCATTCTTGCTACATTCTTTCGTATCTGAAAAATTACACTGTTTTACATAATACTTTAGAAAACACAAAAAAATAAAGTTTCCAGATGTTCCGCAAGACAAACTTTTCAACTTTTTATGTCCAGAATTGATATTTTTTCTGTTTCATTTTTTCTTCTTGTAATTATCATTGTTCCTGTTGATAGTTGTATCCCTTCCTTTGAGAGAAAATATGCATTTTCATTTTGTTCTTTGAATATATGACAAATTCGGAAAGAATTAAAAGCACCTGCCAGCTTCTTCAGACTTGTACCTATTCCTTGGAGATTTAAATTCACTAGATTTTTTCTCTCATTCAAATACTCAATCCATAGATTTGAATCTCCATACACTTTCAGGTCCTTGATTTCTTCCTCCATTGCTATCTTACGTAGCAATCTAACCGCTAAGCCTCCTGCCCTATTGTTTGTACCATTTCCACTATTTTCCTTAAAGCTTACTTTATAATTGTCGGACACAATAAGTGTTCCCCCCAAACCACATACCTCCCATTTGCAAGCCCCATCAAAAAAACTATAGCAATCCTTATCATTTTGTATTATTTCTTTTATTCTTCTCACCTTAATCTCATTCTGATTCTATAAAATATTTGTACAGTTCCTTACCTGTCTGGTCACCATGAAGGTGTAAAATTAGTCACAATAGATCTATTGAACAATTAAGTCAATCACAATCATGTAAAACAAATTGGAGTAAAAACTATGCAAGAGAGATGCATCAGTGCTCTATAATCAGAATAGTAGAATTACAATACAATACTGTCACAATGAGTGAGCAATTCGAATTAGCCAAGGAGGTCATTCGAATATACTGCATCGAATAGCTTCGCTCCAACTAGGAGTCCTCATCATCAATCAGTGGTGGTCATCAATGCACAAGTAACTGTTAGCCAAGTGTCAAACTCAGTCTAACTGAGTGTAATAAGTGTAAATGATGGTAATGGCACTAATGTAGGGAAGAAGGCTCAGTGGAGGGCGCATGAGGAGCTAACTGAAGTCAGAATAGGTAGTCAAGTCTCACTGGAGGTATATTGGAGTGATAACAGCAGTTAGGAGTCAGTCTAGCCTTAAATCAAGGAAAGACAACTAGCTAACTGAAGTGAACTGGAGTGGTAAGTGAGAAAAGGCGCCCCTCTCAAGTGGTAAGTGCATGCTAGGTGCACTAAGCAGTAGGAGGGATAAAACTGAGTGGAAAGAAGCGCACGGGTGCTGGTAGACTAGGGACTGGGTGATGGAGGCATCAAACTAGTGACTGGGTTGCATGCGGATGCATGCATGCATGCAAAATGCATGCAAAGTACAAAAATGAATGATGAGATATCCTAACACCCCCCGTCAAACTATACTATGATGTAAAAAAATAAAATGTAGGGCCCTGGTTACTGAGACCAAAGGTCACCCCAATACAATAATCCAAAAGTGTTGAAAATAAGCTAAGTGAGGAAAGAGAGAAAACCTAGTGGGAAGAAAGCCTCCCCTCAAGCTAAACATAAAATGGATCTAATTTGTCTCCACCATGATGGAACTCACACACAACAATGAATGGAGGTAAGAGAACTTCTTCTCAGTGAAGCTCTTGGTGAAGATGTCTGCAATTTGCTCATTAGTAGAGCAATATTGCAGAATGATGGTGCGATCATGCACCAACTCTCGGATGTAGTGCATATGAATCTCAATGTGATTGGTCCTCTGCCGCTAAACTGGATCTGTGGAGATCTTAATAGCACTTTGATTGTCACAAAATATGACAGTCGAAGCAGTGCTACCAAAATCAAACTCGAAAAGAATACCTTGCAACCAAACTGCCTGAATGCAGGCATTGACTGCCCCTCGATACTCTGCCTTTGATGAAGAAAGTGCAAATAGCTGCCTACTTTTTGCTTGACCAACAAATAGGGCCATGGCCAATCATGGAAACATATCCAAAAATTTACTTCCGATCAATGCTATCAATAGCCCAATCTGAATCAGTGAAACCAATGAAATCTAGCTCAGAATTTATAGCATAGTGTATGCCAAAATGTCTCGTACCTTGCACATATTGCAACATCCTCTTGGCTGCCCGCCAATGGAGCTCATGGGGCTACTACATATACCTTGATACAGAACTCATGACATAAGAAATATCAGGCCTTGAGTGTGTCAAGTAGAGTAGTGAACCAATCAACTGTCGATACATAGTGCAATCTGCAAGCGGTGTAGAATTTCCCTCCTCAAGACTGATTCCCGAGAGGAATGGAAACGGAGAAGCCTTACATTCTGCCATACTAAAATTTAATAGCAGGTATGAAGCATACTTTTTCTGAGATATGGTGATCCCATCAAATTTTTGAGCTATCTCCAATCCCAAAAAGTGCTTCAGCAAGCCCAAATCGCTCATGTCAAAAGCTAGATTTAAGGCGGTCTTTAGCTTTTTTATTGCAGTAACAGTGCTACCAGTAATGAGAAGATCATCAACATAAAGAACAATAATCAAAAAATTACCTTTAACTTGTTGTAGGTACACATTTGGATCAGATTTTTATCTTTTGAAATTTTGAGAAAGAAGGAAGGAGTCCATCTTTGCATACCAAGCTCTTGGGGCCTGTTTCAATCCATACAAAGATTTCTTCAATCTGCAAACTAATGATGGATCTGATATGTATCCTTCTGGATGCTTCATATATAATTCTTCATTTATATATCCATGTATAAAATCACTCTTCACATCCATATGGTGCACTTCCCAGTGCTTGGATGCGGAAATAGCCAAAACTAGGCAGATGGAATCCATCTTTGCAACCAATGCAAAGGTCTCAGTGTAGTCCACTCCTTGGACTTGGGAGAAACCTTTTTCCACCAGCCTAGATTTGTATTTGTTGATAGAGCCATCAGCAGCAACCTTTGTGCGGTAGACCCATTTACATTGGACCAGTTTTCTTCCAGGTGGAAGAGAAACTAGCTCCCGTGTATTGTTCTTTTGAAGAGAGTGGTACTATTCATCCATGGCGGTTTTCCATCTTGGATCTCGATGAGCATGATAAAATGATTTGGGATCTGAAACAATCATCAAATAGAATTTCTCATAGAACAAAGGATCAGAGAAACAAAGATCCATACCTGCTCTTTGAAATTCTTCTCTTGTTCTCCTTGGATCAACAGGATTTCCAATATTTGGAGCAGCAGATTGTAGAGTGTTTTGAGCCCACTTTGGTAATTGAGGAGGATCATTATGGTCGGATTCTGAACTTGATATGTCATGGCCATCAAATTCTGATAAAATATCATAGATATCAGATCCAATGCTTTCTTCATATTCTCTTGAAACTTCTTCTTGTAGAGACTGCGAATCGGCAATGGTTTCCTCGACTAGTTTCAGATCTTGAAGTGGTTCTTGAAACTTCACACTTCACTATATGAATATATTTTTGGATCTGATATTCATGAGTTTATATGCTTTTGATTCTTCTCCATATCATATTAGGATGCATTCAGTACTTTGTGGATCCAAATCTTTTCTCTTTTCAGAAGGAATTCTAGCCCATGTAATGGAGCCAAAAACCCTCAAATTGGACACATCCGGTTTGTAACCAGTGAATGTTTCGAAAGGAGTAATACCTTTCATGGATGAATGTGGAACTCGGTTTTGAATATATGCAGCAACATCAATGGCTTCAACCCAAATATTTTCAGCCAAACCTTTTGACTCAAGCATACAGGTAGCCATCTGTTTCAGTGACCGATTCTTCCTTTCCGCTACACCATTCTGCTGAGGTGTGTAGGGAACTGTATGCTGGATCTGAATTCTGCTTTCGGCACAAAGTTGTAGCAACTTAGTCTTGATATATTCTCCACCATTATCATATCTAAGAGCTTTGATCTTTCTCTCAGTGGCAGTCTCAACAGAAGCCTTAAAATCCTTGAATTTTCCAAGCACTTTTGATTTGTGTTTGAGAAAGAATACCCAAGTAAAGCGGGAGAAATCATCAATGAATGTTAACACATACCTCGATCCATTCATGGACATATGGTGTAGCGGACCACTGATATCAAAATGTATCAGCCCCAAAATAGTAGAAGCTTTGCTAGTTTTTCCGCAGTCGAACTTGTGCTCGGGGTGCTTCCCAATGATGCAACCGGGGAAAATTCCCTTTGAGGAACAGAGTTACGGAAGACCATCAACCATGGATTTGTTTTGTAACATCAGAAACTTATTGTAATTAAGGTGTCCAAACCTTTCATGCCAAATCCTACTAACCTCATTTCCATGAGTGAGAAGAGCAGTGGGCTTTTCAAGCGGCACAAAGTGTGAAAACTCATAGTATTTTGCAGTATGATTTGCCTTTCCAACTGCAATAAGTCTTCCACTTTCAATATCAGAAATTTCAACTTTGTTAGGGCTGAATGTAACTTACTTCGGTGCACCAGTGTGTGTCATTTGATACACAGAAAGTAGATTCGAAGCCAAGGAAGGCACATAAAGAACATTCTGAAAACTTCCATGCTTTAAATGGATGGTACCTTTAACCCTTGATGAAATTTTTGAGTCATCTCCCAAATGGATGGGGATGGATCTGTTTGGATCAAATGAAGAAAAGGAGTCAATATTTGCAGCCATATCATTCGAGGCACCGGAATCTATCAATAGAGTGGTGGGTTTCAAAACAGTTGCCATGAGTGCTTGACCTCTTTCATGATCATCATTTCTATCCTTCTTCCATGCACCGTCGGGAAGAGTTATGTTATTCTTTTCCAAAAGGAGGGCCATTTGATCTATTGTTTTCTTCATGCATGAACTTTCAGGATGAAAGCCACAGTTGCAATAAGAACATTTAGATTTTTATTTACCCTCTTTTCCCTTTTGCTTGTTCCTTGAACCGGATGGTGCATCCGATGGTTTGCTTTTCCCTCTTTGCTTGGAATGTTCGAATTTGGGCTTCTCTTTCTTTTACTTCCCTTTTCCATTTGAAATCTTTGGATCCTCCAATAAAGAGGGTTGAATATTTGGAGCTTATGGACCCCATTTGAATTAGCTTATCATGCTCTTTGGTAACGGACTCAATGAAGGCATTCAAGGTAGGCATATTCCAATTCGGGGTAGTTAGCCGACCGGAATTGAAAGTAGAGACAGATACTAAGAAATATTTACCAATCTTTGAAAGAATGGAGAGGATCAATTGTTTATCCTCTTTGACAACTCCATTGTTCTTCAATTGCAAATCCAAGTGCTTGAATCTTGTGAAAAACTCATTGATGGTCTCGAAATTATCAGGACTAAGAGCAATCAATTCATTTTCCAATTGAAAATCTCTAAGCTTGTCCTGCTTGCCAAAAAGTTGGTCACGTTGCTTCCATACTGCTTTTGGAGTGTTCAATCCGTTGAGATGGAAATGAAGATCCTTGGAAATGGAGAGGAAAAGAAGACCATAAGCTTCATCAAGCTTATTGTTTTGTTTTCTCAAGCAATGTGTTTGGCTCCAATTCGAGGCCCATGGTGACTTTATAGAACCCTTTTGAGAGCAATATTATCTCCATGTCATCTTTCCAATCAAAATAATTGAAAGGAGTTAGCATAGGCTTTGAAGAAGAGTAATCCATCACTGATAGCGAGTGCAATTGATGGAGAAGAAACTGCAAATCACAAGATAGCGAATGCAATTGATGGAGAAGATTAACCTGCACATCACAATCAAAACAAGAACCGTAAGGTCGAACAATCCACCCTTTTATAGTTGCATCACACCTGGGATTGGAGATCAAGCAAGCTTGAAGATCCAATGTATCAATTCTAGGAATTCTGTGGAAAACTCAAGCTTCTAGAGTGGTCTTGGAGAGAAAATTTCAGCATTAGCCAATGCAAGAGGAGTCTTGCATGCCAAAACTGCAGTATTTTTGAGCAAATTCACTCAAATATTCATGTAGAACACCTGTAGAAGAGAGATCTTGTCCCTGCCATGGCTATGATACCATGTAAAATTATTCATAGCATATCTATTGAATAAGTAAATAAATCAAAATGATGTAAAACAAATTGGAGTAAAAACTGTGCAAGAGAGATGCATCAGTGCTCTATAATCTAGAATAGTAGAATTACAATACAATACTGTCACAATGAGTGAGCAATTCGAATTAGCCAAGGAGGTCATTCCAATATACTGCATGAAATAGCTTGGATCCAACTAGGAGTCCTCATCATCAATTAGTGGTGGTCATCAATGCACAAGTAACTGTCAGCCAGGTGTCAAACTAAGTCTAACTGAGTGTAATAAGTGTAATTGATGGTATGGCACTAATGTAGGGAAGAAGGCTTAGTGGAGGGTGCATGAGGAGCTAACTGAAGTCAGAATAGGTATTCAAGTCTCACTGGAGGTCCATCGGAGCGATAACAGTAGTTAGGAGTCAGTATAGCCTTAAATCAAGGAAAGACAACTAGCTAACTAAAGTGAACTGTAGTGGTAAGTTAGAAAAGGCGCCCCTCTCAAGTGGTAAGTGCATGCTGGCCGCACTAAGCAATAAGAGGGATAAAACTGAGTGGAAAGAAACTCTTGGGTGCTGGTAGACTAGGGACTGGGTGCTGGATGCATCAAATTGGTGACTGGGCTACATGCGGAAGCATGCAATGCATGCAAAGTACAAAAATGAATGATGAGATCTCCTAACAGAAGGATGGAAAAAGTCTATCCTCGATTATTTTTTTGTTCGAGCCCTACATATTCCCCAAACTGCTAGATAGGAAATGCACTTGATTTCTTTTAGCTCCATCTTCTTATACTAATGCCTTAAAATTTCTTCTATTGTTTCTTCTTCCCTAAGCTTTTCTATATGGATACTACCACTTATTCCTTTCCATACTTCTTTTGAAAACATACATTTATTGAACAAGTGGCATATGGTGTCTTCCTCTCTCAAACAAAAGCTACAAATACTTGGACCCATAATGTTTCTTCTCCTTACTTTATCCCATGTGAGAACCTTCTCCTTTAAAATTAGCCACATGAAAATCAGGGATGATTTTAAGAACCCCCCCCCCAAAAAATTTATATGTTTAAAAAATGGGTGAATCTCCCCGATATATAGGAAAACTTGAAGGCGATTTTATCAATAATATAATATGTATATATAAAAAAAATTGGCGAATCTTTCATTTCATTATATAATGTTGTAAAATCTTGGCGAATATTTCAGTTAATTATAAAAAATTGTAAAAACTAGGAGAATCTTTCACTGATTTATAAAATATAGTAAAAATTTGGCGAATCTTTTGCCAATAAGACTCAATCTTTTGATTCTGTAGATTACTAAGGTAGTGCAACAGAAGAACATACACCGGATCTCAACTCTAGACTCTCTCGACTCCTATACTCTTGAATGAACAAGTGTATGAATGAGGAGAGGATGGATTTATTTATACATTTCACAAGTAGTATTTGATCACTCACAACTAGAAGGTGTTGACGAAACACGACTACACTAACTAGATTCAAGGAAAGTAGGGACTCTACTTGTTATCTCATCCCTTAATGGTCCAATGGACATGTGGGGTCATGAATCTTGACAAGCCAACAAACTGATACAATTACGTGAATATCCTAGTAGCGGACCACTTCCTTTATATAGAGAGATGGTTCTTGGACCAATTCTAAGCTTCCAACCAATATTCTCACCAAACTTTCTTCTCTTTGGTGCTGAATGGTAGGAGAGTTGCATATTTGTCAGTGAATACTTAAAATGGTTCAATCCAAACAAATTTTCCTCGGCAAGTGATAACTTTGCCCATCATTGTTTTAAAACGTCCCAACACTATAAAATCATCCATAAATTCATAAATAACAACCCCGTGCACTTCTAAATTCACCTAGTGATTAGAATAACGCCCCATGCACTTCTAAATTCACCCGGTGATGAGAAAAATGCCCCAGACACTTCAATACTTGCCCCCGGCACTTCAAAATTCTCCTAAAGATGATAAAAATGCCCTAATCACTTAAATATTTTCCCAGTCACTTCTAAATTCTCCCAAGGATAATAAAAAATCCCCATGCACTTCAATATTTTCCCCAATCACTTCAAAATTCCCTCAAGGCACTTCAATACTTACCCCATGCACTTCAAAATTTACCCAATGATGATAGAAACGCACCATGCACTTCAATACTTGCCTCAACCACTTCAAAATCTGCCAACGATGATAAAAACACCCATACACTTCAATATTTTCCCCAGGCACTTCAAAATTCTCCCAGCAAAGATAAAAACACCCCCATCCACTTCCATGATTTCCCAAGCACTTCATTACTTGCCCCAAACACTTCAAAATTCGTCCAATGATGATAAATATGCCCTATGCACTTCAATAGATTCCCTAGGCAACGGAAAAAACACCCAACAATGATATAATCACCTAGGCAATCACAAAAATGCCTCAATCCACACAAATTTGCCCCGGAAGTGATAAATTTTCCCATCACTATTTTAAAACATCCCAACACCATAATAGCATTCATACATTGATCAATAACAACCCCAAGCACTTCTAAATTCATGCAGTGAGGACAAAAACCACCCATGCACTTCTAAATTCACCCGGTGATGAGAAAAATACCCTGTGCACTTCTAAATTCACCTAGTGACAAGAAAAACGCCCCAGGCACTTCAATACTTGCCTTGGGCATGTCAAAATTTTCTGAAAGATGATAAAATTTCCCTAAGAACTTTAATATTTTCCCAGACACTTCTAAATTCTCCCAAGGATGATAAAAACTCCCCATGCACTTCAATATTTTCCCAAAGCACTTCAAAATTCCCCCGAGTCACTTCAATACTTGCCACATGCACTTCTAAGTTGACCCAATGATGATAGAAATGCCCCAAGCTCTTCAATACTTGCCTCGACCACTTCAAAATTCTCCCAACAATGATAAAAATGCCCAAACACTTCAATATTTTCCCTAGTCACTTCATAATTCTCGTAGCGAAGATAAAAACGCCCCCATCCACTTCTAAATTGACCCAGTGATGAGAAAAATGCACCATGCAATTTTAAATCCACCCACTGATGAGAAAAATTCCCCATGCACTTCTAAATCCACCTAGTGATGAGAAAAACACCCCATGCACTTCTAAATTCACCCAGTGAGGAGAAAAACACCCTAGGCACTTCAATACTTTCCATGGGCACTTGCACTTCAAAATTCTCCCAGAGATGATAAAAATTCCCTAAGCACTTCAGTATTTTTCGAGGCACTTCAAAATTCTCCCAAGGATGATAAAAAATCCCTATGCACTTCAATATTTTCCCAAGCACTTCAAAATTCTCCCAAGGCACTTCAATACTTGCCCCATGCACTTCTAAATTCACCCAGTGATTAGAAAAACACTCACTTCAATACTTTCCTCGGCCACTTCAAAATTCTCCCAACGATGATAAAAACACCCACACATTTCAATATTTTCCCCAGGCACTTCAAAATTCTTGTGGCGAAGATAAAGATGCCCCCATCCACTTCCATGTTTGTCCAGGCACTTCATTACTTGCCCTAAACAGTGGACACTTCAAAATTCATCCAATGATGATAAAGATTCCCTAGGGACTTCAATACTTGCCCTAGGCAAGGGAGAAAAACACCAGACAATGATATAATCACCCAGGTAATCACAAAAATGCCTCAATCCACACAAATTTACCTCGGAAGTGATAACTTTTCCCATCATTGTTTTAAAACGTCCCAACACTATAAAAGCATCCATACATTGATAAACAACAACTGCATGCACTTCTAAATTCACCTAGTGATGAAAAAACACCCCATGCACTTCTAATTTCACCAATCCACTTGAACGTTTCCTTACTTGACACATTCCCACCAACAAGAGGACTTTAAAATGCTTGTTGACAAAGAGTGTTGAAGTAACTACATTCAATGGCTCCACTTCCACCACCCAAATTATCTATGATGAGCTTACCCAAGCTATGCACCCTAAGAAGACCTCCACTATGATCCTGCTAAATAGATGTCTGACAATACATTTTTTCTTATGTCTATTCATACATACAAAAAAAATATAAGAGTATATTTCAAATTCTACACAAGTTCACACCTCACCTGGGAAACATTGAGATTATCCTTTGGATTGAAAAGTAAAACCACCAGTTTTCCACCAAATCCAAATGCCACCAAGGATGTGGAGGATTCACTATAGATGACCTACCTTCCATAAAAGATTCAACAAGTCCTTCTTGTGTAAGACCTTAGCCTCATCTCCCTCTGGTTATGGAACCTCTTCTTTTATGTAGGTGTCCAAATCATTCTCTTCAAGGATTAACCCAATCCTATACTTCCATGCTCGGAAGTTATCAGCTCCATCAAGCTTATCCTCAAGCTTGGTGTGGTGAGACATCTTTAAAGAGTCTTCAAATGGAAATAGAAAATATTTAGGTCTTACCACTTGATTTGCTTAAAACTGGATCTGGAGCTGGATTAGGGTTTGTCAGAGAAACCCTAAAAATTCAAAATATGAATTTCAAAATTCTGAAAGGATAGAAAGATGCGCCTTGATGAGCTGATCAACTTGGTATACCCAGAATTTGAAAACTGCAAAGTTTCACCCTTCAGAAATGCTTTTCAATCTCCCAGATTCACTAGGGAGGACCCTGAATTAGGGTTTGAGTTTCCCGGACCTTCACCCAACCAAAAAGTTCGATCCAAAGATCTAAACTTCGATTTTTCCAAGGAGCTTCCAACTATGTCCTCAAATTTCTGAAATTCCTATTTTTGTGGAAACCCTAATTTTTAGGGCCAAAACTGAAAATGCTCGGAATTGAATTTTGTCTCGATAGAAAGATGCACCCTTGCTAGTAGAGTCAATCTAGCCTTCTACCTTTGATGAACTATGAAGAGAAACCCAAATAATAAGAATCCCTAGCTTCCACAGCTGCATAGTACCTTCTTCTTAGATTGGCTCTGATACCATGTTAATTTTTCGATAATTTCATTCCATTATCATTCAGGATCACTAAGAGAATAACATGTACAACATATCAATCTTAGATACAAAAGTAATCACACAAGAGACACAGAGTTTCACCGGGGAAAACCAAGAACGTGAAAAACCCCGCAACTTCCTCAAAGATAGAATAAACCCAAGTACAAGATCACAAGGATCAAACCCAATAAGATGTCTCTAGCAGATGCTCCTCCTCCTCCACATGTGCGCCACTTTCTCTCTTAGCTATATGTGAGCTTGAGAAGTGAGTGAATGATCTAAATGAGAGACACAACCTCTCTATTTATAGACTGACTTGACCTGCCAATAAACTATTGAGGCCGACTTCTCTATGAAGCCTAATAACCCATCCACGTGACCTAAACAGGTCCAACCCCACACCGGTGGTCTAATAACCCATCAATACAAATGACGACACTTGTTAATACACATGATGACACTTACAAATACAAATGATGACACTTCCAATCAAAGGAATAATACATCTCTGTGGGATATACAATAAAGTACAAATGTAATACATAGAAGAATATCTTCCAAAGTTACAAATACATCAACTTTAACAGGTCCCACAAAATCAATGGCCCATTTCTCAAATGCCTGAAGGGTCAACTGTAGGTTCAGTGGCATTTCATCTCTTCGCGATGGCCTTCCTATCCTCTGACAGACATCGCAGTCCTGTCAATGTTCCTTTGCATCTTTGTGAACGGTAGGCCACCATATCCCTACTCGCAATATCTTCTGCGCAGTGGCTTTTCCCGCATAGTGACCTCCTGATACACCTGAATGTGCATCGGCCAATATGAATGGCTTCTCGTGTTCTAATACACATCTGTGCATCACTTCATCTAGTCACAGTTTGTATAGTTGTCCCACGATTATGGTGAAGTTTGCTACTCGTACTACCAGTTGCTTCTTCTGCTGCGTAGTAAACTCTATCGGTGCTAACCCAGTAGTCAAGAAATCAACAATGTCTTTGTAGTAGTCATCTGTGATCTGTATAGCAAATAACTGCACATCAGGCAGACTGTCTTCAAGATTGTTCGGTTCCTCGCCTGACTCAATCCTTGAGAGATGGTCAGTTCCTAAGTTCAATATGCCTGGCTTGACTATGATTTCAAGGTCATACTCCTGAAAGAGTAACAACCATCTATAGATTCTCCCCCCTAACACTAGCTTATTGACCAGGTACTTCAATGCTGAATGGTCAGTGTACATGGAGAAGTGCGCACCTAGCAAATAGTGCCTGAATTTCTGCAATGTGTAGACCATAGTTAGGCCCTCTGTCTCGGTGGTCGTATAATTCTTTTCAGCAGATGAGAGATTCCTACTCGAAAATGCAATGGGATAGTCAATACCTCCCTCTCTTGGTTGTGCTAGTACAACACCCAATGCTCTACATGAAGCATCAACATGTACATGAAATAGCTTCTCTCGGTCTGGAAAAACTAGGATCGACACAGCTACCATTTTCTCTTTTAATGTCTAAGCCTTTCTCACATTCCGCATTCCAGATGAACGACACATCTTTCTTCAACATCTTCTCCATCGGCATGGTTATGTGTGCATAACCCTTGATGAATTTCCTGTAGTAACCCGTGTGCCCCAATGTTGTACGAAGTTGCTTTACTGAGGTTGGTGCAGGTAAATTCACAATCATTGCAATCTTTGTAGGATCAACCATTAGGCCTTGTCTGCACACTATGTGTCCTAAAAGAATACCATAAGGCACACAGAAAACACACTTCTTTAAATTCAATGAAATTTGATGTTTCCAGTACTTAGCTAACATCATTCTGGTGTTCTCACAGTGGTTCTTCAGTAACCCAAATACAGTCCAATCATCAAAATATGCTTCTAAAAAATTATGCATGAAGTATTTAAATGCTGCGACAACTACTCTAGAAAATATGGCAGGTGCATTCTTCAAACCAAAGGGCATAACAGTGTGTTGAAACGAGCCCCATTCAGTGGAAAAGGTGTTCTTATGCCTGTCTGCTGGATCAATTCTTATCTGATGGTATCCAGAAAATCCATTAGTAAATGAGTATGCCTCATTTCCTCCAACATTGTCTAAGACTTCATCTGGAAAAGGAGTGGGAAATGGGTCATGCAACGAAGCATCATTCAGCTTCCTGAGATCTACGCAGATCCTTATATCACCTTTGGTCTTCTTGTCTTAGATAACCATCGGGCTTATCTGTTGATGTATTTGTAACTTCGGTTCCTCCGATTGGAAGTGTCGTCATGTGTACTTGCAAGTGTCGCAAGTTATATTGTAAGTGTCGCAACTTATATGTGATGGGTTATTAGACCACCTTGATGGGGTCGGCCCTGTATGAGTCATGTGGGTCAAAGGGTTATTAGACCACCCTATTGGGGGTCGACCCAGTCAGCATTATGTTATGTGGTTAAGTTGGGGCCGACCTAGTTGAGTAAAGGTCAAGTGATATAGTGTATAAATAGAGAGTGTGCCTCTCTCATTTTACACATTCTATTCTTCACTCACTTCACATTAGTGAGAGAGAGGAGGATGGCACACAAGTGGAGGAGGAGTATGTTGTTGCTGATATCTATCTCTTGGGTTTGATCATGGTGATCCTTGTATTGATGCTTATTCTATCTGTGAGGAAGTTGCAGGGTTTTTCACCTTCTTGGTTTTCCCCGGTGAAATGTTTTGTGTCTCTTGTCTCTTATGCTTGTTATGATGTACATGTTGTTGCTTCAGTTAAGATCCTAGATCATAATGAATTAAATTATTAAAAACTAACATGGTATCAGAGCTAGCCTGAAGGAAGCCATGCTATGGCATTTATGAGACTTGTTGCACTTGCGACAAATTGGAAGCTAGGCCTTGATATAGCAAAAACAGGTCATCATGGCACTTTCGCTTAACTACATTTTGGCGAGGGTTCAGGTTCTGAAAACTTTACAGGTAGTCGATAACATCCCCCTGTACCTTGTGTCTGAAGGACAGCCTCAGATTAGTTATACTTTGTGATTTATGATCCGTACAAGTTAGGGTTTCTGCCTCTTCCAAATCTCAGTCATAAATAGGTGACCTAGGAAAAAAGGTCACAACTTGGGCTAGGAAGCTCCAAATTAAATTTCGTAAAAATTGGCTGGTAGAGCACAGCTTGTAATTTCACCGGTAAGGTTTTCAAAGGCCGAAGTTGAAACAGTGACACATGGAACACCGTACAAGTTTTCTCTCATGTTTTATCCCATAAACAGGTCACATTGCGACACTTGGCATAACTATCTCTCACAGAATCCAATTGAGGTTAAACCTATGGGGTTGGAAATATGACATGTTAGGCTACCACAAGAAGAAGTTTCAAACCCTGAGGATTCATAATTTCTGAGTTACACTAGAAAAAATCAGGTGCATATTTCTGTGAAAACATAATTGGATTTTGAGCACCTTCATCCTTGGCTTATCACTGCTGTGGGAATTTAGGGTTTTGGAGAAAGTTGTAATTCTTGGAATCAGAAACCACGGATGGATTATCCTCATCAAAATTGAAATTTAGAGACCAAGATCGAATTTTTTGGTTGGGCATAAGACCACGCTTTATCAAACCCTAGTTCAGGGTCCTGTCTAGTGAATTCGGAAGTTTCAAAGGCAATTTTGAGGGGTCAAATTTTGGAGATTTCAAAATTGAAGTATACCAACTTGATCAACTCAGCAAGGCGCATCTTTTCATTCAATCAGAAGTTTGAAATTCAATGTTTGAATTTTTAGGGTTTCTCTGACAAACCCTAATCCAGCTCCAGATCCAATTTCAACAAATCAAAGTGGATTGGGTTAATCCTAGAAGAGTATGATTTGGACACCTGCATAAGTGAAGACGTTCCAGTTCCAGAGGGAGATGAGGCTAAGGCCTTGCATAAGAAGTATACTAGCAATCCCGAACAGGTATGACTTGAAGAGATACAGGTATGTGTTAAAAATTCAATATGCTAAGACAGAAAATAGCAGCATTACATTCCATTTCACAATAATAGCATATACAGGATCACTGAAGAAACAACAAGCATAGCATAAACACAAGAGACACAGATTTATCCTGGGAAACCCTCATGGGGTAGAAAACCCAGTAAAGCTTCCTCAATATAGATGACCAGCAATATACAAAGATGCAAACCAAAGACATGATCTCCTTCTCCACTGTAGCAGACCTCTCCTCCAATAGGTGCGCCTCCCTTGAATGAGTGAGTGTGTATAATGAGGAACACACCTCCTCTATTTATACACTACTTTGATATGTATTTTACACAAGTACACGTAGGCTCGTATTTAACCAATAGGTTAAATAACCCACTACAACTAACTGGGCCGACCCCTCTAGGGTGGTCTAATAACCCTTTGACCCACATAACACATTTAGGGCCGACCCCCACTAGGGAAGTCTAATAACCCGAGTTACCACATTCCGACGGAGGAATAAACATCTCCGGATATACAATAAGATCTTCACGGAGGAATGAATCATCTCCGGAATAATAAAGTACAAATATAATATTCTTTGAAGTTACAATATTTAACACTCCCCCTTAACGAGAAGGATATTATAACAGTATCTGCACGAGCAAGGAGTCATCAACATCATACATGATACATCTATAAATCATTGGAAGCTTTCTCAACATCATCAGTAACTCAAGCAGTTACTGGAACATCTTCAATACTGGAACATCAACATCTTCAGTACTGAGTCTTTATCTTCTGCAGCACTCGAACAACTACAACAACATCAACATCTGGATCCTCACGATCATCAGTATCGTCATCTCACGACCATTAGCATCGTCATCACACGATCATCAAGATCGTCATCACACGATCATCAGCATCGTCACACACGATCATTAGCATCGTCATCACACGATCATCAATATCGTCATCACACGATCATTAGCATCATCATCACATGATCATCAACATCGTCATCACACGATCAGCAGCATCGTCATCACATGATCATCAACATCGTCATCACACGATCAGCAGCATCGTCATCACACGATCATCAGCATCGTCATCACACGATCATCAGCATCGTCATCACACGATCATCAGCATCATCATCAATACAGGTATCCATAACAATACAAGTATCCACATCATTAGTACAAGTATCCTACCGATACAAGTAACCACATCATCAATACAAGTATCCTACCGATACAAGTAACCACATCATCAGTACAAGTATCCTACCGATACAAGTAACCACATCATCAGTACAAGTATCCTACCGATACAAGTAACCACATCATCAATACAAGTATCCTACCGATACAAGTAACCACATCATCAATACAAGTATCCTACCGATACAAGTAACCACATCATCAATACAAGTATCCTACCGATACGAGTAACCACATCATTAATACCATCACTTTCTCGGAGACCATTCGTCTACGGATCAATTCAGGGACCGAAGTCCGGGGATGATACAATCCCCTTCACGTACATTTTGAACTATCAGTTCCGGGATGATGCAATCCCCATCACGTACATTTTGAACTATCAGTTCCGGGATGATGCAATCCCCATCACGTACATTTTGAACTACCAGTTCCGGGATGATGCAATCCCCATCACGTACATTTTGAACTATCAGTTCCGGGATGATGCAATCCCCATCACGTACATTTTGAACTACCAGTTCCGGGATGATGCAATCCCCATCACGTACATTTTGAACTATCAGTTCCGGGATGATGCAATCCCCATCACGTACATTTTGAACTATCAGTTCCGGGATGATGCAATCCCCATCACGTACATTTTGAACTATCAGTTCCGGGATGATGCAATCCCCATCACGTACATTTTGAACTATCAGTTCCGGGATGATGCAATCCCCATCACGTACATTTTGAACTAAGGTCCAGGGACGATGCAGTCCTATCTTCTATTCTCGGAGACCTCACGTCTACGGCTCTCTTTAGGACTGAGAGTCCAGGGATGATCCAATCCCCTCAAGTCCACCAAGGAATTCATTCTCGGAGACCTCTCGTCTACGGCTCTCTTTAGGACTGAAAGTCCAGGGATGATCCAATCCCCTCAACTGTCCACTAAGGACTTCATTCTCGGAGACCTTACGTCTACGGTTCTCTTTAGGGCTGAAAGTCCAGGGATGATCCAATCCCCTCAACTGTCCACTAAGGACTTCATTCTCGGAGACCTTACGTCTACGGTTCTCTTTAGGACTGAAAGTCCAGGGATGATCCAATCCCCTCAACTGTCCACTAAGGACTTCATTCTCGGAGACCTTACGTCTACGGTTCTCTTTAGGGCTGAAAGTCCAGGGATGATCCAATCCCCTCAACTGTCCACTAAGGACTTCATTCTCGGAGACCTTACGTCTACGGTTCTCTTTAGGACTGAAAGTCCAGGGATGATCCAATCCCCTCAACTCTTTTCTCATCCATACAGGTACAATCATATATCACATCAAAACATGTATACATCACATCAAGACATGTGTACATCAAAACATGTATACATCACTTAATCAACACATGTACACATCACATCAAAACATGTGTACAACAAAACATGTATACATCACTAATCAAAACATGTACACATCACATCAGAACATGTATACATCACAACTAGCATGTATTCTTACTAATACATCTAAACATGTATACATCACACCAAAACATGTATACATCTAGCATGTATTCTTACCAATACATCTATCATCAAAAGCATGTATAAGTAAAGCTAAGTATTCTAAGTATAAGAGTCCTAAATCTAAATATTTCTAAGTAACTGGGTGTAGAGAACAGGTTACCTCATCAACGACCTTGTTGTTTGATGAGACAATCTCATCAGTAGTGACTATACTACTCCCCCTTTCGAGGACGGTCCTTTTGAACTACACCAAGCTTGTCTCGGAAGTATTCAAACTTCACTCGAGACAGAGGTTTGGTTGGTAACTTCTTCACTTGACGTAGGGGCTTGGTTAGTACAATGGTAACCTGTTACAAATTCAAACTTTTAGAGTTCATTTCTGTGACATATCTTGTTAGTTCCCTATGTTCTTTGACTTATCATGGAACACTAGATTCTATGTCATCTTGATACAACTCTAATTATCACATAGGATCTCAGTTGGTTCTAACTCTAAGTCAAACAATCCTAAAGCCAAACTTCTTCACAACTAGCAGAGCAAGCAGCCATATATTCCGCTTGTGCTGAGAGTCACACTAGACTGCTTCCAGCTAAACCACGAGATCATGGCTAATCCCAGACAATAACATCCTCTCGAGGTGTTCTTCTTGTCTGATACACTTCCTGCCCAAACAGAATCTGAATAGCCATTTGAAGTCATGATCTTCAAGATAGCATAGATCAAATTCTATCGTGTCCTTTATGTGCCTCATCACATACTTTGCAACTATCAGGTAAACACATCTAGTTTCCACTAGATACTAACTCAAGGTGTTCAAAACAGAGCATATATCTAACCTAGTATATGTTAGATATATCAAAGACCCAATAATTTGACTGTACAGAGTTATATCCACTAACTCTGATGAGTTATCCCCTAACGGCTTCAAGCTGGAATCCATAAGAGTGGCCATTCCAACACCTCAAGTCATATTTCTCATCATACTTTCCCTGATTGATAAATATTCCTTCTGAGCCTTGCCATACTTCCAGACCTAGGAAGTAAAGCATCAAATTGAGATCTTTCATTTTTCATTTCTGTATTGAATGATCTTCTGCATATCTATCTGTGCCATCTCTCGTTAGATGGGTCTACTGATATGAGCCTCAGTATCATTCGAACTCTGTGGTGAGTTCCTTCTTGCATCCATGTCATATGTGTATCATATTCAACCTTGTAGCAAAGGTTGAGATCCACATCACCCATGGTGATCATTAAGCTTAAATTATTATCGATCCTAGGTACCTATACAGAACCTGATTCATACCTCTTCTTTAATTACACCATACTTGGAGCAAACATCTTGTCATGATTCTCTTCCCCTTTCTAAGAGAATCTTCTAGCCATGAGCCTTCTATATTTTGTTTGATTTGTAAATCTTCTTGTTTGAACATCCACCACTTGTACGGTGTCCATCATTCTTCATGACCTTTCCTACAAATCAAAATTAAGTACATGATTAGTAATACTTCATAATCATCAAAAGATAACCCATTATGCATACAGATATCATTTACATAGTGATGCAACTATTTTGACCATTACTTTGGCACAACACTTTCCCATATCCTGTATGCATACAGTGGCTATCTAGATGCCTTCCATCTCTACCAGAACATACTATCGAGAGTGTGCACAACTCTCAGCATGTCAGCAAAGAGGTTTCATTCTAGACAAGCAACAATGGAATGTTTGTCCAAGCATATGCACATTAGTTGTATACTGTTCAATGCTCTATGAATGTTTACACTCAGCATTATATATTCTAGGAATACAAATATGCATGCAGGCAATATCATTACTATTTCAAATAGCAACTCAAATACTTATCTTTTATGTTTGTGTGGCTGCCTCCCGCTTGATCTTCTGTATGTCTTTTGAACTTCTATTCATTCTGTACCACTGTGCATGCTCAAGAGTCATCCTCATGATCTCATATACAAACATACACTCATTAGTATATTCTAAATGCTATCAAAACATTATAGTACTAAATAATCTTGAAAACGTATAGTCATGATTATAGTTAATAAACATTAGTATTCAAGATTTCAGGGAAGTCTTCTTTTACTCATGCGTATCATTGATAAGAGATATAATATGCATAATCCCTTGGTTACTAACTTTATGAATGAGCATAACCAATCATTCCAAGTATACTTATATAAGGGATCCTAACACAAGGTAAGATTCATGGGAAACATACCTGGATTATTATACCTACTTGGTTATGTACAACATACCTCGTAAGTAGAACAAAGATTATGGATGAGTCTTTGTCTTCATGTTTTCATGGTCATGAAGCCTGATTTGTCTTTTGTGATGTACCTGTATCTTGTTAGCAGACAACCTCAACCTCACACAACACCATAATGCATTAGTACAATCATAAGTGTCAACACCCTAACCAATGAATATCTTCTATCATGCATTCATAATTTTGTTAAGGTGATACAACAAATCTAAAATCAAGATTGTACTAACTGTAATAATCATGAAGACAAACATACCATAAACTTAATCATGAACAAATCTCAAAACATACCTCGATGAGTCATACCTATCGAGATCGCTTGTAATCTCCTTATGTAAAGCCTTAGCCTCATCTCCCTCTGAAACATGAACTCCTTCACTTATGTAGGTGACCAATCTATCTTCTTCTAGGATTAACCCTATCCACTTGATTTGCAAGAACTGGACCTGGAGCTGGATATGGGTTTGTCAGAGAAACCCCAAAAATTCAAACTTTGAATTTCAGACTTCCGAAAGGATAGAAATATGCGCCTTGATGAGCTGATCAAACTGATATATTTAGAATTTGAAAACTGCAAAGTTTTACTCCTCAATTTTGCCTTTGAAACTTTTGGATTCACTGGACGTGACCCTGAACTGGGGTTTGATGAAGCCCACTCTTTTTCCCCATCAAAAAGTTTGAACCAAAGCTCTAAGCTTCTATTTTTCTGAGGAGCTTCCAGCCGTGGTCACAGATTTCAAAAATTCCTATTTTTACAGAAGCCCTAATTTTCCACTTTTCTGATCAAAGTCCCGAACTAGGGTCTAATCAAGCCCGGCCTTCTGCCCAACCAAAAATTCTGATCTTGGTCTCTAAATTTCTATTTTGATGAGTAGCATCCAGCCGTGGTCTCCGATTACAAAAATTCCAACTTTCTTCAAAGCCCTAAATTTCGGAAGCCATGAATGAAGGTACCAAAAAATAATTCTGTTTTGACAGAAATATGTACCTGATTGTTTCTGGTGTAACTCCGAAATTTTTGATCCACGGGGTCTGAAAAAGTTTTCTGAGATAGCCTGACCTGTTAGCTTTCCATCCTGACAGGTCTGACCTCAATTGGATGTTCTGAGAGAGAGTTATGCCAAATGTCGCAACGTGACCTGTTTTGGGAAAATACAGGAGAGCGAACTTGTACGGCGTGCCACGTGTCACTGTTTGACCTTCGGCCTCTGAAAAAGTTTTCTGAGATAGCTCGGCCTGTTATCTTTCCATCCTGACAGGTCTGACCTCAATTGGATTCTCTGAGAGAGAGTTATGCCAAGTGTCGCAACGTGACCTGTTTATGGGATAATACAGGAGAGCGAACTTGTACGGCGTGCCACGTGTCACTGGTTCAACTTCGGCCTCTGAAAAAGTTTTATGAGATAGTACAGTCTGTGTACTACCTGTCACTTTTCACGAAATTTCATTTGGATCTTCCTAGCCCAAGTTATGACCTTTTTCCCAAGGTCACCTGATTTTGACTCAGATCTGGAAGAGGCAGAAACCCTATATTGTACAGATCATAAATCACAAAGTACAACGAATTAGAGGTTGTCCTTTGGACAAAAGGTACCTGGAGATCTTAGCTTCGTCCTGTAACAATTTCAGATCCGAAAACTTCGCCAAAACGGATTTATAGCAAAAGTGCTACGATGACTGGTTTTTGCTATGTAAAACCCTAACCTTCAAATTGTCGTAAGTAAAGCAAGTGTCTTTAGTGCCATACCTTGTCTTCCTTCAGGTTAGCTCTGATACCATGTTAAAAATTCAATATGCTAAGACAGAAAATAGCAGCATTACATTCCATTTCACAATAATAGCATATACAGGATCACTGAAGAAACAACAAGCATAGCATAAACACAAGAGACACAGATTTATCCTGGGAAACCCTCATGGGGTAGAAAACCCAGTAAAGCTTCCTCAATATAGATGACCAGCAATATACAAAGATGCAAACCAAAGACATGATCTCCTTCTCCACTGTAGCAGACCTCTCCTCCAATAGGTGCGCCTCCCTTGAATGAGTGAGTGTGTATAATGAGGAACACACCTCCTCTATTTATACACTACTTTGATATGTATTTTACACAAGTACACGTAGGCTCGTATTTAACCAATAGGTTAAATAACCCACTACAACTAACTGGGCCGACCCCTCTAGGGTGGTCTAATAACCCTTTGACCCACATAACACATTTAGGGCCGACCCCCACTAGGGAAGTCTAATAACCCGAGTTACCACATTCCGACGGAGGAATAAACATCTCCGGATATACAATAAGATCTTCACGGAGGAATGAATCATCTCCGGAATAATAAAGTACAAATATAATATTCTTTGAAGTTACAATATTTAACAGTATGTGTTGAAATCTGTTCATGATTAAGTTTATGATATGTTTGTCTTCATACTATTGAAGTTAGTACAATATTGATTAATCTTAGACTTGTCTTATCATCTTAGTGAAAGTATGAATGCATGTAAATGATAGAAGACATTCATTGATTAAGGTTATGACACTTATGATTGTACTAATGCACTGTGGTGTTGTGTGAGGTTTATGTTGTTCGCTAACATGAAAGGTACACCAAGAAAGTTCTAGTTCAAGAACATATGACCATGGTGACATGAAGACAAAGACTCATCCATAGTCATGGATTGCATAGAATCTCTACTTACGAGGTATGTATAATTTTGGTTCTACAATGGTTAAACTTATGAGTTATGCAGGCTACTAGCACAAGTCTTTGAAGAAGAACAAAAGGACATTATATGGGTATGTTAGACATAACTAGCAAGCATGACAATCCAGGTATGTTTTTCCTATATCAAGTTAGAATCCTACCTTGTGTTAGGGTCTCTTATATAAGTATACCTTTCTATGATTGATGATTGTTCATGAAGTTATAAGTTTGGGTAATCAAGGATTTATGCATATTATGTTTCTTACCTTGATTGATGATATGACTAACCAGAAGAGTTCTATGGTCAAATAAGAATATGCATGAGTAAAAGAAATACTCCCTGAAACCTTGAATACTAATACTTGTGATAAATTATCTGTGTTTGAAATGATCATGACCATACATGTTTAAGATTATTTAGAAGCATAATGTTTTGATAGTATTGAGATTATACTAATGGATGTATGGTTATGTATGAGATCTCGAGGATGACACAATCATGACACTAGTGCACACTTAAGCATGCATAGTGGTCCAGGATGAATATAAGTTCAAGGATAGGTAATCCAGGAAGCAAAGATCAAGAGGGAGCACACTCCAGTAGTTCCTGCAAGGAAGCAAAGATTGAGAGGGAGTCCACCCTACAAGCAAACGAAGATAAGTATTTGAATTGTCATTTCTTATTTAAATGATGTTGTTCATTCATGTACATATTTATGTTCCTAGATTTAGGATGTATATTATGCATTAATGAACAAGATACTACTAATATAGTAAAGGGTAAGTGTCCTATGGTACTGTACAACATTCCATTGCTACGTATCTAGAATGAAACCTCTTTGCTGACATGTTGGGAGTTGTGCACACTCTTAACAATGTTCTGGTAGAGATGGAAGGCATCTAGAAAGTTACCGTGTGAATACGAGATATGGATAAATGTTGTATTGAAACATTGGCTAAGATAATTGCATGACTGTATGACATATGTTATTGTGTAATATTTTGTTCTAAAAACTATGAGAAGTTTCTAATCATGCAATTGAATTTGGCTTGTAGGAAAGATCGTGTACAATCACCTACAAAAGAAGGACTACAACATTTGTTTCAAGCAACGAAGTTCAAAGAAAACTATCTATTGAAGATATTGAAGAATCTGAAGTTCCCAAGATCAGGGATGCAGTAATAGAAGGATGCCATGATCAAGGAGTACCAGTTGATCATGAAGAATGATGTCTGGGATGTGGTCCCGAGACCAGAAGGGAAGTCTGATGTGACTTCCAAGTGGATCTATAAGATCAAGCATGCTGCAGATGGTAGCATAGAGAAATAAAAGGCGAGTGATGAAGTGGAAGATACACCAGGTTGATATGGTGTAGACGAAGAGGAAGCTTGCTACAGAGTTCGAGGTGAAGGACTTGGGGATGATGCACTACTTTCTAGGCATTAAGGTGTGGCAGAGTGCAGATGGGATCTTCCTTGGACAAGGGAAGTATGTAGTAGAGATCCTGAAGTGGTTCGAGATGATGGACTACAAGGCCATGGCCACACCTATGGCATCGAACCTGAAGCTTCTGTGTCATGCTTCATCTGAGTCAGTTGATGTCACTATGTATTGTCAAATGATTGGGTCCCTGAATTGATCCGTAGGCATATGTCTCTGAGAAGTGGTCCCTGGTGGACGAGAGGGATTGTATCATCCCTGGACTTCTGTCCCTGAATTGATCCATAGACATATCTCTTTGAAAAGTGGTCCTTAGACTTTGTCTAAGTGGGCGATAGGATTGAATCGTCCCTGAACGTTTAGTTCAAAATTTACTTGATAGGACTGCATCGTCCCTGAACGTTTAGTTCAAAATGTACATGATAGGACTGCATCATCCCTGAACGTTTTGTTCAAAATGTACGTGATAGGACTGCATCGTCCCTGAATAGTTGGTTCAAAATGTACATGATAGAACTGCATCATCCCTGAACAGTTGGTTCAAAATGTACGTGGTAAATCCTAGATTTGATCTACGTCACATCCAGTATGAAGAAGGACTGGCTCTGTGGTGGTAAATCCTAGATTTGATCTAGGTCACATCCAATATGAAAAAGGACTGGCTCTGTGGTGGTAAATCCTAGATTTGATCTAGGTCACATCCAGTATGAAAAAGGACTGGCTCTGTGGTGGTAAATCCTAGATTTGATCTAGGTCACATCCAGTATGAAAAAGACTGGCTCTATGGTGGTAAATCCTAGATTTGATCTAGGTCACATCCAGTATGAAAAAGGACTGGCTCTGTGGTGGTAAATCCTAGATTTGATTTAGGTCACATCCAGTATGAAAAAGGACTGGCTCTGTGGTGGTAAATCCTAGATTTGATCTAGGTCACATCTAGTATGAAAAAGGACTGGCTCTGTGGTTGGGATTGCATCGTCCCTAGACATGAGAGGTGTCTTAAAGTGAGAAGGATTTATCATCCTGTAAGTAGATCTTGATTGCATCATCCATAGACATGAGAGGTGTCTTAAATTGAGAGGGATTGATCATCCCGTAAGTGAATCATGATTGTATCATCCTTGGACCTATGTTCTAAAGTGAGTGGGATTGATCATCCTGTAATTGGATCATGTGTATTACAGAGTATGCTACTATGATGATGTTGTTGATTGAGAGGATCCAGATGTTGGATGCTTTGTATGATCATTTGGATCATGTATTTATATATACATCATGTTGGATGCTTGATATGATCAGTTGGATCATGTATTTGTATATGCATCATGTTGGATGCTTGATATGATCAGTTGGATCATGTATTTGTATATGCATCATGTCAGATTCTTTGTATGATCAGTTGGATCATGTATTTGTATATGCATCATGTTGGATGCTCGATATGATCAAGATGATCATGGATGATAAGCTTCAGGACGTTGCTCCAGATGATATGCATCAAGATGATGCTATGATGATCGGGATGATCATGTGATGATGTACATCAGGATGATGTATGGTGAGTATCAGGTTGATACTCTGTGGCCATGGACAGGTTGTGCAGATGAGCATGTAAGCTGACCTGAGAGATCCGATAAGTTGGGCTGTGTGCCCGTAATAAGTCCTAGGATGCTATTGCGAGGTTTTGTGGTGGGGTCACATGTAATATGTCCCTGGGAGATCCAATAGGTAGAGTTGTGTGCTTTTAACAACTTGGGATGCTTTTGTGAGGTTTTGTGATGCACGTAATAAGTCCTGAGGATCCACAGTATGGCCACTGATGATGAAGACCTACAAGTGGTGGGCCTACATCCAGCATGAAAAAGGGTTGGCTCTGTAGAATGCCCTATGACAAGAAGAATTTAGAGATAGCCCAGTGATCGAGATGTTGAGTACAGCAGCAGTGATGACGATGATGCTCCGTGATCTAGTGACGATGATCCAGCTCCATAATTGAAGACTTGTGCCTGTATGTATTAATGACTTGTGTCAAGAGAATACCTTCCTATTTAAGAGGGAGTGTTGATGTATTTGTAACTTTGGAAGATATTCACTTGTATATTGTATTTTTACTTTATTGTGTCCCCAACGGAGATGTATTATTCCTCCAATTGGAAGTGTCGTCATGTGTACTTGCAAGTGTCGCAAGTTATATTGTAAGTGTCGCAACTTATATGTGATGGGTTATTAGACCACCTTGATGGGGTCGGCCTGTATGAGTCATGTGGGTCAAAGGGTTACTATACCACCTTATTGGGGGTCGGCCCAGTCAGCATTATGTTATGTGGTTAAGTTGGGGCCGACCTAGTTGAGTAAAGGTCAAGTGATGTAGTGTATAAATAGAGAGTGTGTCTCTCTCATTTTACACATTCTATTCTTCACTCACTTCACATTAGTGAGAGAGAGGAGGATGGTGCACAAGTGGAGGAGGAATATGTTGTTGCTGATATCTATCTCTTGGGTTTGATCATGGTGATCCTTGTATTGATGCTTATTCTATCTATGAGGAAGTTGCGAGGTTTTTCACCTTCTTTGTTTTCCCCAGTGAAATGTTTTGTGTCTCTTGTCTCTTGTCTCTTATGCTTGTTATGATGTACATGTTGTTGCTTCAGTTAAGATCCTAGATCATAATGAATTAAATTATTAAAAACTAACATTATCCACTCTGATTCTTCAACCGAATCAATGATTCCCGCATCGAGCATCTTATCAAGCTCTGCTTTGACTCTTTCTTTATATCGAGGGTTCAATCTATAAGGCCTTTTCTTAACAGGTTTAGTGCCTAGCTTAAGAGTTATCTTCATAACTCCTAAGTCGCCCAAAATACCTTTCATTTCTGTAAAATTTGTCGGAAATAAATCCTGATATTCATGTAGTAGATCTACGATCTCCACGACCGTCTGATCATCCCAGTAGTCTCCAATAGATGCAAACTTTGGCTCTTCGCTTGTGCCAATGTTCACTTCTCTTGTTTTCATAGGTCCACTCATGTCTGGAATTTCCAGTGGAGGTCCCTCTACACTACGCGTACCTTCTGACTCAGGTATGTTGACGTTGTGCGGATCCTCCTCATCACTTTCTTCTTGTTCATCTTTGTTTTCAGCAAGGTTGTAGCATTCAAGGGCATGTTCTATTGTTCTTGCCCATTCTGGATGCAGGTTCATAGGTGCTTTAATATCTTCAAACACTCTATCTTTGAGTTCCTCCAATGCCTCATTTATACTTGGGCATTTTGCTTTGAATATGCTTTCCTTAATGATCTGCAAAGCTTCATTTATACTCGGACTTTCATCTTCAAAGTTGAATATTCTCTGGAAGTTCACAGTCAACATAACCCAATCTGTAGTTCCTCTACGCAACTCCTTATCCAGGTACCAATTCATTGGAGTCTGCTCCTATATTGTATGCACAAATAGATGAACCCATTCTTCATGTGGTCTCTCCTCCCATGCTTGTGAACAGATTTCAATATGATCCCTTGGATCCATCTGTCCATTATATTTTTCAAGGGGTAGTGTAACCTTCTCAGTGAATCTGATCTGCATCATTTGTCTGCACTGGTCCCATGTTGTCAATGTTTCCTTATGTGCATCCCACCATCTGGCAGGTGTCTCGTGCAATTCCATATCTAGTGCTGGTATGCGATGTTCAACTGCAACTTATATAGTATATTCTTGGATAAATGAATAAACATTAGATGAACCATCATAGGTGGGGATTGAACTTACCTCTCTTCCAATCCAACGCAAAGACTTTGTGATCTGCATGCATCTCCTTGCAAATAATTCATGCATACATCCTTGCCAGTTCTCCAATCCTGCGTTAGAGTCTGAGATGCAAGAACTGTCACATCGCCAACTGAGTGTTCCATCCACAATAGGATTAATGTATTCAGCATCATTCATAGTCATTTTGTAGATGCGGTCCAGGTCTTGAGCTCTGGATTCCTCTTGAATCGGCTCACTGTATTTTTCTCCGTCTAAAGGGTCCAATGGTGCGATGACCCTGAGATGTTGTCCTTCAAATATCATCTTCTTTGTTTTCAATTTTATGATGGAAAGGTTATCCATCTCCTAGTCTATACCCAATAGTGCTAGATAAGGATGACTATCATCCATAATCTCGATAACCTCGAAGTCTGCATGACTTCGCACTCCATCAATGTCAACAATAACATTGGCTAACCTTCCAAAAGGTATGACTTTCTCCTGGTTGGCCATTCTCAACTGTATGGGTGACCATAACAACTTTGGTCTACCCATCTACTGCCATGTCTGCTTAGTTAAGACATTTACTTCAGATCCCAGATCAAGGATGATCTCATCCATCTCATAGTCTCCTATATGTACATTGAGCCACATTTCTCTTCTGGTTCTTCTAGACCTGTTCCCTTAAATATCAATAGCTTAATATCATCAGTCATCCTCCTTCTTGGTGGTACAATGTTCATCACAGGGTTTTGAGTGGTGTTAGGGATAGTACTGCGCAGATTGTTCTGGGCAGGAATATTCTGAGACAGGATAGTCAGATTCGGAATGGTCTGAGTCGGAATGGTCTGAGCACTTGCTCCTGCGATGTTACTAGTATTGACACTCTGAGGATTAGGAATATTAGCAATTGGAGGGTTTTAAACTGATGGATTCTGAGAGGTAGGAGGCACAGTGTTCGTAACCGGTGGGTTCTGTGGTGTAATAGGTTGATAAGTAGATGATAGACGTGCAGTCTAGCTATCAGGATGGGTTTGGAATTCAGTTTCTATGTAGAGTCCACTCTTCTCGGTATTAAACTTGTATCGCTTTCCACTTCTCAAACTATGTGTTGCTTCGTCAGAATCACTATATATGCTATTTACCATGACAGACTCAAAAAATTTCTGTAAACTTTACTACATTCTTAAAACGCCTTTCTCAGCTAAAAGCATTTTAATATATAAATTGAGGTTGTTCAGATACTTACAACTGAACCCTTTGAAGAACTCTCTTTGACTGCGTTGTAGGATTTCAACGTGTCCACAACAAACTCTATCACAAAGCCTTCTAGTATACTGTCAACCCAAAAGTCAACTTCTCTAAAAAATGGACTATCTATTACTTTGAGCCTCGCAATGAGCTCTGGAGTCCACTCGATAGGTAATTCTGGCTGGAAATAGTTCTTTCGTACTGCGAGCCGTGACAACCACTCATGCAACTCCTTTCCAAAAGATGCCCAAAATATTTCATGAATATCTTTCCACGGGTATTTGTTCAACCAATCTATGTCAGAGAGACGCAGATGTCTATTCTCTTTCCTTGCGAAGTCTCTTTCTATTTTGTCACACCAAGCCCAGATTTCTTTCTTGTCTAGATGCCAATTTTCTGCAATCAACGAAACCTTTTCTTCTAAGCACATCACTATTTTAAGCACGATAACTCATCACAGATTCTTAGCACAGTGACAAAACCATTTGTTGGCTTATATAACTGTTGTAGAGGTTTCCAATGTAGACCCAGGTTCTTCGCAGTTCAAGGAACCAACAAAACCCCTTTTCACCGGCCCTTTCGACAATAATCTACGAACAGACTGAGGTCTCACCCGAAGCAAAGTAATGGGGAGCTACGGAATCAGGTTTCCATAGCCAGGTGATGAGTGCTTAAAACAGATCTGGCGAGCAGCGCACTATAGGGCTCGCGCTACGAACTTCGGTCTGCGCGAAGTTCCACTTCTTCGTGATGAACACTACTTAGGCTATCGTGCATCCAAGGACTGCGTGACATTGGATGGACTTTCGACGGTAGGATAGCGCAACTGACGACTACGCTTCCTCCCTAGACTTAACCAGCTTCAACAAGCTATGCATAGTGTTTTATCCATTCATCAATTGCTTTAGGTTATTTATCTTATGACTTATGCACTATGACGAAACACAATAGACTGCGCACTTCCGATGCTGCGCTTTGGGGGATTCGCACTGCGCGAACTCTAATCACTTAAGTGTTTATCTGACTGACTTATGCTTTCATAGACTTGGAAATACTTGTACATCTAACATTCATCCTCATATGCGATACTTAACATATTATTCCCATCTCTTTTTTTATGGCGAATACATATAAAAGTAAAATGCATAAACTGATAAGCTAGATCTTAAGCATTCATTATAAGCAAATAAACAGGTGCAAACACATAGACAATCACACAACATAGTATTTAACGTGGTTCACCCCCAGGATGGGAGCTACATCCACATGAACTGTTGTTATATTATCTTGGGAAGGGTACAACAGTTCCAGTCTACGCACTCAGTTGCAGACTCTCTTCTCTCTCTATAGACCTCTGCACATGCAGCTTGCAGAGCCTTTACAATGGTATTCAACACTTAGAGTATTTTACAATGAATATTAACCCAACTAATAGAGATCAACAACCCTTTCCCTTACAAAATTGTGCCTTTTTTATAGATCATGCCCATAGGTCATGTCTTTACAATGCATAGGCAAAAACCCTAAGGTTTCCCAAAACTGTCGCTATTTTCCCTTAATCGAACTGTTAGGATCTGAGAGTGATTCTTCTGTTGTGGCCATCCTTTGCGCATGGTAATGTCTCTTTCATCCATCCCTTTCGACCGCATGCCAACTGCCACTTTCATCCAGTCGTTCCTTCTCTAACGGCTTTATGCGGTCGGTTCTTGTCGTGCTTCCTCTGCACGTGTGATCAGTCACTTTCCTTCCTCCTTACTCCTTACCCGCCTACTTGGTAATCATGGAGCATCTTAACCAAAAATAGGTCGCTTTCGCCTAGCCGAACTTACCTTCATTCTTTACCCCAAAACAGGTGCCCGTCTGGCACTTCGTGGTGCTACTACTTCGCGGAACCAGACCTCAGCTGCGCAATTCCTATCTTGCCAATACTGCGTTGCGCTCACATCGCAGCTCCTCAAAAACTGTCTTGCCAAGAAGTCTTCATCTGAGCTGCGCTCAACTTCACAGTTCCAAAACTATTTTTCCAAAAAATGTGTTATATTATCTTGGGAAAGGTACAATAGTTCCAGTATGCGCACTCAACTGTATACTCTCTTCTCTCTGTATAGGCCTCTATGCACGCAACTTGTAAAGTCTTTACAATGGTATTCAACACTCAGAGGATTTTATAATGAAGATTAACCCAACTAACAGAGATCAACAACCCTTTCCCTTACAAAATTGTGCCTTTTTTATAGATCATGCCCGTAGGTCATGTCTTTACAATGCATAGGAAAAAACCCTAAGGTTCCCCAAAACTGTCGTGGTTTTCCCTTAACCGGACTGTTAGGCTCTGAGAGCTATTCTTCTATCGTGGCCATCCTCTGCGCGTGGTCACATCGCTTTCATCCTGCCCTATCGACCGCATGCCGACTGTCACTTTAATCCAGTCGTTCCTTCTCTAACGACTTTATGTAGTTGGTTCTCGTCGTGCTTCCTCTGCGCCTGTGACCGGTCTCTTTCCTTCCTCCTTACTCCTTACCTGCCTACTTGGTAATCATGGAGTATCTTAACCAAAAATAGACCATCGATGGTCTTACTAGAATATGTATCATTTTCCTTCCAACCTCTGCCTTGCTAGATCCCCGCGGATCAGGCTCTTCACAGTGTTGTCCCTTCACAGCGTTGGCTTCCTTACTCTGTCGATGCTATGTTGCGCTCAACTTTGCAGCTCCAAAAATTGTCTTCGCCAAAATGTCTTCAACTGAATTACGCTCAGCTTCGCAGTTCCAAAACTGTTTTGTCCAAGATGCCTTACTTGGGCCAAGCCCAACAATAGTGTTGTAACTGCTTGGACTCAATGAGATCAACTCATTCTCCAATAGATGACCTCTTAGCTCATCTTTCTTTCCAAAGAGGGACTTGAGCTTGGTCCACACATTATTTGGGTTTGTTAAACCATTAATATGAAACATAATATCTTGGGAGATGTTGAGACAAAGAAAACCATAAGCTTCATCTAATTTGTTAAACCACTTAGCTTTCTCAACAGTAGCATTTGGTTCATTTTCTAGTGCCATGCTGACTCTGTAGATACCCTTACTTCGAAGTAGGACCTCCATTTTGGCCTTCCATTCGAAATAATTAAATGGAGTCAGGATCAGGGCTTTAATTTGATCCATGCTTTGCTAATTTGCTTCTAGTGACACAATAACCTACAAAAAACGGGTAAAAAGCACTCTAAAAACACTCTAGAATAATTTGCTTTATCAGCACACTCAATATCTACTTTGAAACTAAGCACATTTGGTAGTCTCTGTAACATCCCAAGAGTTTTACCCCTATGAAAATAAGTCAAAAGACTTGGATATAATTATGTTTTGAGACTTGGATTTATGAATGATGCAAGGCATCATGGACAAATAACACTTTATGTGATTAAAGTGATTGTTTATTTTTAAAATGCTCTACCTAGTTGCTATGGGACAACTTGTTGAAAAGAGAGACCAAGCTTACTAGGGAATTATGACTTGAGTGAGTAATTAAATTTAAATAAGGGAAAAGATAAATAAGATGAAAAAAATAATAATTATGAATTTCAAGAATTGTGAGGAATTAAAATAAACCCTAACTAATTCTCCAAGTCAAGAAAAGATAAAAAGGGAAAGAAAGAAAGGGGGAAGCTTCTCTTACTTCTTTTCTCTCAAGATTTTCTATCACTGCTAACTTTTCCTGAAACCAAGTTCAGAGAGAGGAAATCCATTTCTATAAAAATGGATAAAGAAGTTAAGAATGAACAAGAGATAGGGGAGATTGCAGAGGCAATTCTGCCCATTTCCACAACACACGTTCAACCTAGTTTTCTTATTGAGCGCTCAGTGTATTTGGTCCAAGCTTATGAGATTTGGAGTGTGCACTCCTTGAAAGAGAAGAAAAGTTTTGTAGGAACTAGAGAACAGATTAAAGTGATCATATTGGCAAGTATACTTAAGAAAGAAATTCATATCAAATAACGTCCTAAGTCTTAGTTTTATAGTAAGCTTGGTCTAGCTCCGGGGTGATCTTTGTAAAGGTTGAGAGGTTACGAAATGCTACAGAAATCTATGGTAGGATGGAATAGGCTTGTTCCATAGCAAGCTGGCATAAAAGTACATATAAGTTTTGTTTATAGTTTTGTTATTAAATTCCAGTTTTATTACCTCTGTACTGATATAATGTAAGACCATTGATATTGGTTGAATGAACTAGGGTTTAGAATATTCTGTTATCGGTCTTTCTATTTGAGTTTTAATATTACTATTATGATGTTGTGTATATTTGTATATATTGATTAAATAGATCAGGGGTAGTTTTCAAATTGTAGATTTCAACCAAAATGAGATGTGGGTTTTGAAGATGGATTTGGGTCTTGGGTTTTGAAAATGTGTTTTGATATGGGCTTTAGATTTTCCTTCCTTTTCCCTTGATTCTTGGCCTCTTCCTCTCTTCCCATCCCTCCTCTTCCTCCTATCCCTCTCTTCCACTCCTTCCACTTATTTTCCTTTTTCATATTTCACTCCTCTTTTTCTCCCCCTTGCTCTCTTCTCTTCTCCCTTTCCTTTCCCTCACTCGTACTCTTATTCTCCCACTTGCTCTATCCCTTTTCTTTTTCTAAGACACTCTTCTCCCCCTTCCTCTTTTTCTTCTCTCTCCTCCTCATCCCCCTCTTTATTTTCCCATTTCTCTTATTCTTCATCCCCCTCTCCCTTTTCTCTTCCTCTCCTACTATAGTCATGTAAATTCCCTAAGTTCTATTGGATAATCACCCACCACTATACTCACATCAATTTTAAATAAATTTTCTTAATTATTCCCTCGTTCAGTAAAAGAAGCACGTCATGGATGAAATAATTCCATTGAGTTTAGATATATTTTCTACACTTATTAACAATGTCCTTTCACTGTTATTAAGGCAACATTATCTCTTCTTATATTAGAAAAAATAATTAACGAATATAGAAGTAAAATTATGCGCATAAGCCCAAAATCGTTTGAATTGCAATTAGTTCACATACATGGCCTTCTTTTGAAAGACTATGTTTGAGAGGAGTAGTGTGACACAATAATGGCACACGGTCTTTCCTTTGCTTGTCGTGTTTGGTTTACACACAATGAAACAAGTTGGATTTTCCAAGTTAATTAGAATGGCAAGAGGACTCGACATTATTTCCCTCTACATAATTTGGGGTTTCTCATTTTTCTTCACTCATTGAGCTTATATGAAACGAGCCAACATAGGGGAAGCAACGAAAAAAATATCATGGTAAAAGGACAATTGGATAATCACATGAGGAGATATTTTGTTTATAATATTATTGTTTGTAGATGATTTAATCTGAACACACACTAGCAATACAAATTGTGCACAAGACAAGTAAGAAGAATCCTCTAAGGCATGTCATAAAATTAGGGTTTGCGAGTCAAATATAAAAATTAGAGGAGGCAACATCGTTAACCTATATGATGAGTGTGACAAATACAATGCATGCTAACCTATGCTATTTGACAACAATGCTTATGATTTATTGTTATGAGGATCATTCGTGATCATTCCAATCCACATTGGAGATTTTAAATGATTGGAGAACCATAACCATGTTATATACATTTATGGGATATGTGGCAAAAACAAAGGGTATCTACTTGTCCAATAGAGAGGTGTATGAGGGAGTGCGTTGATAGTTCCTCATCACCCTTTATTTTTTATCCTTCTTGATATTGAAAGGAAGATATCAAGGGATGTAGCATCTAAAATTAAGAGCTGTAATGATAAAGGGATGTAACATCCTTAGTGTTCATCCCGATAATGCTCTATTTCCCTAGACCCCTAGGTCCAAGTTCACGTGATAGTATAAAGTCTTTTAGCAACGCTAATTATCCACCATTTCTATCTTACATGGCCTTCTCTTCAACTACAAATATCAATAGGAATTACGTCGTAGCTAGAGATGTTGGATTCAATAAACTCACCCTAAAACATGATAACAAATAGGTTGTGATGTTTTGTAAATCAAAATTTAAGATTCCTAAGCATATAAAAGCCTATACTTCTTACTACGAGGAAATAAATTAAAATGACATTTTCCATCCCTTAGATATGCCCAATTTCAAAATTACCAAATCCATAACTACTTAATATATTAAATACCTTGACCATAGTACATAATATTTGGTTAATTGCATCACTTTTATGTAAATTGAATACATACTTGAAATTCCCCAAAATTAAAAAAAAAAAAACTCACAAATGTCAACCCAAAATTATCAATGGAGAGATGTCACCGTCTTGCTTTAGAGGAAACAAATGTTAAAGGTTGAACAAGTTTCTCCTATATAAGACAAGTGAGGAATCCATGTATAATAAAACACCTATTATGTACCACAAAAAAATGACTAGTTTCCAAACTTGAGCATTGGCACTTTTCTTTGGGCACCTTGTATACATTTGGAATTACAGCTTTAGCATGTTCATTCGATAGGAGGTTAAAACATGTTATTTGATCAAGCAATGCTAATAAGTTGCTTCTTAATAACTCCTTGGCTAACCAACAATGATAGAGGCTTAATATATGTGTCTTTGCATATGTTGATCTTATGTGTGCATATTTTATACATGTATTTTATCCCATTATGTACTTAACTTAGTAATGTGTTGTTGTAGAAGATGTACATGTCATATGGATCCCATGGGATATGGATTCCCATCTTTTTCCACAGCGTCTATCTTCATGTGCATGTAGTGGGTATCTTGGAAGAGCTCCTTCCAGAATTCAACAGGGGTCTCATCCTCGCGCTCCTTTTCTTCTCTTTCCAAAAGGACACGCCCAAGTAGACCCTTTACAATCCAGTATAAAGAGACAATTTTCTCATACAAGGTATGCATGGTTTGGGAGGAACCATGATCCTGAATCCATGCTTCCAAAACAACAAACTTATCAAGGGGCTTGGCCTTGTCTAATTCCTTCCACATATCAACTTCTTTGCAATCAATTTCCTCCTGAATACCTTGTGAAATGGTGTCCCTGTACATCCAGTCTGCCTGGGCAGCCCTTAAATGCTCTTAGTTAACCCACAGTTGGCTAGATTTTTTGTTTCCAGAATTACCACCTCCCTAAGCCATCGAGATGAGCTTAAGGCTAGAAAGACAATAGGTAGAGTAGAAGCAGATAGCAGACTAACAAGCAGTGGACGAGTAGAAGGGTGGGAGGTTGCTTTAAACACTGCCAAATATATAGAATTCCTGACCATTATGTCCTCTCCCATAAATGATAAGGAATGAATGCTTTTGGATTGCATAAATGGCCATACTTTTCAACCTTAATTGGTAATGAATGTAGGGATGAATGCAGATCCTTTTTTTTTTAACAAAAATGGTTAAGAGCTTTTATATATAAAAATAAGAAGGATAAATATTACATAGTTTTGAAGACAGACTTCCCAAGAGAGGACTTGTTGTAGATATTTCTCCCTACGGATAGGTAGAAACTCTCTTAAGTTAAAGTAGAATCGACTGACTTTAAACTAAGACAAAAAAAAAACAAATGCTATCTTGAGTTCCTAAACTAATCTTCACAACAAGATTGAATGTATTCAGAAGAGATGAAAGATGTAACTTACCTTCCAATTCGATGTTTGTCCCGCTTATAACTCTTGATCCCGAAGCTCCTATGTAGAACCTGTTGAAATCAGACAAAAGACAAGCATGCAATCTTCCAAATACCTTGAAGCAAGGGTTAAGTTCAAATCTAAACTAGATACATTTCATATCAAATATTTATACAATACACATGAAATGGCAAAAACAAGACAAGTTATCTTATTAAGAAGCTTGAAAAGTGCTTACAAAGGTTGCTTGATGCCCAAGTCAATCCTCCAGCTCCAAGTGCTTCCACCTCTAGCTATCTCTACAGAAGTCCTAAGATCATAGGTTTGGTGCCCCAAAAGTCCTCCTCTTGGCTCATGGAAGGCCTCTCTCTTATAGCATGTGGGAAGGTTAACCAACAAGAGAGAAGTGTGGATCTATGGAGTGTTTAGTGGATCAGGCCAGCTAAACAGAGAGGGGAGTTGAGATCGAATAAGAGGTGGCAATCCCAATGATATCTCTCGAAAGTCAAGATCCCAAAATCCAAGGCAAAAGGTTAATTTTGGACTACCGCGCCCCTAAGACTGATCATAACGCGGTAGTACCCGCGCCCCAGAGGAGGAACAACACGCGGTAGTGCTAACTACCACACCCCAGTAGATGTGTAGAGCGCGGTAATGCTTGCAAACAGGACCAAGTTGGGTTGACAAATGGTAGAAAAAGTGTTTGCTTTCAGTGTTCAGTCAATGGTTTTCACTCTGGATGTTCAAATGATCTTTAAGGGGAATTGTCATTTTAGGTTGCTAGTGCAAGGATGTGACACTAATACATAATGTGTAATATTGAGGTATAAAAGATGCCCCCTAAAGTGTGAGGTCAGAAGAGACTGATGGCGAAAGACTTTACAAATATGGTGCGGAGATAGCATCAAGGGGAGCAATAAGGAGCTGAAACAGAAACAAAATGTCAGATATACCACCGAGGCGGGCATTCCCATGCTCATAAACAATTGACTCAAAGCATGGTTGCCGACCAATACATTACAAATCCATGAGTACTGAGATGATATAGACTGTAGACAAATCATGGCTACTATGAACAAGCGTAGATCCATGAAACAGTGATAACACAGCCACGACCAATACATAAGTGGATCTGTGTGACAATACAGAATAAATCTCCATTGCAACCTGGACGTAATCAAAATACAAAAGGGTGTCCAGGGTCTTCTACCTGATCGTGAATGATACGAATCTAGCCATGTGATTACAAGGTGTTGAAGTCGAACATGGTAGAAACCATTTGATTACCAGTCAATGATGTGAACCGTTAACAAATGCGAGGGAAATCACCAATGATGACAATGATCCTCAAGGTATCTATAGTACATCTCAACAAAATACGAATAAATGAGTTGATGTCGAGCATCCGAGAGATCATTCAATCAGAGGTCAATGATGAAAACCTACTGTCGAATACGAGGAAACCTGCCATTGAGGCATGTAGGTACCAAGGTACTAGTGGTTGACTCCTAAGCCTAATTCCTGGATAATGATTTGGTGTCAACAGGAATAGACTCATCGAAGGTGGGCCATAATGATTCCCACATCATCGACACGAAATCGGAACGATAGATAGTATGAAACGATGAAACAATAGATCATGTACTGACACAGCGGAAGTATTGACACAATGAATGACTTAGAACAAATGCAAAACCCTTTGAACATATAACAGCACGAAGCGGAACCTGGCAGCAGGGATTATTGGTAGTAGAGGATGAACACATGACGAGTAGGCTTGTGGTCAAGACGACGACTCGAGATGATGACTATGACTCAGCAAGAACAGATGAATACCCAAGAATAGACAAGGGATAGATGCATGCCATGTTCAAAGGTGATGACTGACGAGCTGCCAACAAAACAAACTTGACTCATTTCCCATTTTCCCCCGACATGATGGACGAGTACCTCTTTGTTGTTTTACGAGCTTGAGGAGGATAACATATGCTCGGTATAGCTCATCTCATAGATGAGTCCAATCTCACATGTTTTTCGAACCTGAGAAAGGAGGGGTCCATCCCAAAGTGGGCCCTTCGATGTTGAATTTTAACGAGTCCAAGGAAGGAAAAGTCGGTCATCATTGCATGTTTAGAGAGTCTGAAAAGAACTAAAGAAGACTCCAACGGTCCTTTTTCGTAAAGTTAGCCTCATCGCCCAAAAAAGGGTAAAACAACGCGGGAGAGGACTCTTCCAGTCATGATTGGCTGGAGTATTCATTTTTCGTAAGTAGTGCCCCCTGGTCCGAAAAAGGGGTAAACTATCACCAGGGAGACGATCATTCAAATCCTTTTACAAGTGTGAACAAATCAATTTCGCTTGGCCATCTTTTCCTATTTAGGGAGTCTAAAAAGAGCTTAAAAGAGGACTCCATGTACAACTTTGTCATGGTTGATGACCGAGTACGACAAAAGAAAAGTAAACTCGGCACAGTTCCTTTTCCGTAAATAGTCTAGCGAGGCCGGATAAAGTGATAAACCTATACTCGTCAGACACGCCTTTTTGCTCAATTTTTAACGAGCACGACAATGGTATCAAAATCACTCGGAATCTTTTTCATATTTGAACCAGAGCACGAAAAAGTAAAAACTAAGCTCAAACCACTTTCCATATTTTTAACCAGAGCACGAAAAAAGTGAAAAGTAAGCTCAAATACCATCTTACTGTTTTTAACGAGCTCGAAGATAGGTTGGAAGAATGCTCATGATGTCTGCTTCATTTTTTAATGAGCTTGTAACAGAAAATGAACTATGCTCAGACTACTGGTTTCATTTTTTAACAAGCTTGACACAGGAATAGAACTTTGCTCAATTTACTGGTTTCATTTTTTTAACGAGCTTGAAGCGAAAGGTAAACTCTGCTCAAGGTTAAGGCCCATTGACGGGTTCCTTCCCAACATGATGACCAGAGGTTGGTACATGCCCCCAACATGATTTCTAGAAGTAAGTGACTTAGCTCCAACGTGGTGTGGAGAGGTGATCGAGTTGACTTCAACGTAACTTCCAGAGGTTGAAGACATGCCCCCAAGCTTCATTTCATTCGCCTAAGGTATAGGCGAGTGAAAAGAAGGTTCAGGTACTAAGTCTACGAGGAGACTCGACTTAAAGGGAAAGGATATGTTTCATTTTTTAACGAGCTTGACACAGGAATAGAACTTTGCTCAATTTACTGGTTTCATTTTTTTAACGAGCTTGAAGCCAAAGGTAAACTCTGCTCAAGATTAAGGCCCATTGACGGGTTCCTTCCCAACATGATGACCAGAGATTGGTAAATGCCCCCAGCATGATTTCTAACGGCTAAACATGCCCCCCAAGCTTCATTTCGTCTGACTACTCTTCTTCCTTACCCAAAAAAAATCTGGCTACTAATCTGAATGTGTTCGCCAGGGGGTAGGGAGAACCAGGACCAAGTGACCTAGGCAGATGAAATGAAGGTTCAAATCCTAACTCTAGCGAGATATTCGAACAAATGGAAGGGAGATCTATTTCATTTTTACACAAGCTTGAAATAGACAATAACAATGCTTGAAAGGGTCCTTTTATTTTTTAACGAGCTTAAAACAGAAAGAAATTATGCTCGAAGGTAGTTTCATTTTTACGCAAGCTTGAAACCGAAAGTAAACTATGCTTGGGATTGGTTTCATTTTTACACAAGCTCGAAACCAACGGTAAACTATGCTTGGGGTCGGTTTCATTTTTTAACGAGCTTGAAACAGAGAATAAACTATGCTCGTAGGAACCTATTTCATTTTTTAACGAGCTCGACATAGAAAGGGAACTATCTTCATGATGGGTTTCATTTTTACACAAGCTTAAAACTGAAAGTAAACTATGCTTGTAGGGGCCTGTTTTATTTTTTAACGAGCTTGAAACAGAATGAACTATGCTCAAAATGATGGTTGGTTTCATTTTTACACAAGCTTAAAACCAAAAGTAAACTATGTTTGGGAAAATGGTTTCATTTTTTAACGAGCTTGACACCGGAAAAATAACTATGCTCCAAAGCTCTCAACATGACATCTGCATGTAGGAGGAAAATCCCCCCAGCATGATTGCTAGCGGGGTGACTCCAGCATGAATTCCAAAGACTGGAGTCCTGCCCCCATCTCTAAGGGGAAGACACCACCAAAACATGTGGGACATTTAGGGAAGTCTGATGACTAGGAGTCATATGATGAGTGGGTGTCACAAAGGAAAGTTGATCAATGGTCACCATATTCCCATGATGGGAAAAATACATCACCCGAAAAAGTGAGGACACTACAGCTTTCATAGCATAGACATAATCACGTCCAAGGAGCAGATTAAAATCTGAGGGACCTTGGACTAGCATAACATCAATACAGACAGTTTTCCCTCCCAAAGTGATAGGTAACTGAGGAAGGATCCCTAAAGGTCGAGGAGGCCTTCGATTAAAATCTAATATCTTGTCAATTACTGGCACAAGCTGAGGGGAACCTAAAGCTTGCCAAGCAGTTGAGGATAAAACACTAACAGAAGCTCCCTCATCAACTATCGTATGAAAAATTTCTTTATCAAAAACTCCTACAGATATTTGAAAAGGAATACTCGAAGGAAGACGCGATTCTGTTAACCCATTCCAATCAAATGAAATGACCTCAGTACTTGGAGGGGGTCCCGTGGAAACGGTCTCTTTCCCATCATGATTGGAACTGACTAGAAAAACATCAGTGGTTATCAATCCACTCTCGCTTGGAAGATAAGAATGAGACGAAGATTGTGTCAAGGTGACTACTTCAGTCTGGACTTTCTCCAATGAAAGAGCGGGATCGAGTGGGGATGACAGTGACTTGATCACTTCACTCTTGGGAGGGAGAGTATGATCAATTGCAGATGAAACTGAATTGATCACTTGGTCAACCAGGGGGGGGGGTCGAGGGACAACTTACTGTCATTTGTTGGAAGCACCAGTTGAGAACTAGTAATATCTTCCAACCACCGTGAAGCTTCATCCATGCTCGGATAAAGGAAAGTACGGTGCACACCCTTGCATATCAAACAGGGATATAGGACTTTACCCTTCTGACCCTTCACCAAGGGGTCACTGGTTGAGGGAGTGCCATCAACATGATGGTCAGAGGTTGACGATACAAGTGGTTTAGAGTTTTTAGACCACACTTCTGACACACGGGAAAGACCGGGGCAATCCTTGAGAAGGTGATCACCCTTGCAGAGTTTGCAAGGGAACTTGGGCTTACGAGGTGTTTACGTAGAATGAGTGCCATTAGAGGCAACTGGTTTATGCTTGGTCTCTTTCTTATCCTTCTTCTTCTTTAACTTTCCTTTTCTTCTTCTTCTTATCCACCTGATTACTAACACTATTGCTTTGATCATGCGAGGAAGAAGGAATGAATGAAGATTCATCCAATGAAGAAGGGGAAGGATTAGTTTGGGATTGACTCTCTTGTAGTGGATAGTCAACATTCGAAACATTGGGTACAACCGGAATCACCAGATTGAATACCCATAGCGGTAATCCTATGGTTAATCCAGGAATATTTAATGTGGCAATAAAGGGAGGACCAATATCTCCAACTGGAGGAAAGACAAAAGGCACCCCTTGAGAAGGGGCCTCTTGATTGGTAGTCCCATAAGGAGCTTGGGCGCATGGAGATGGATTCGCCATGGAACAAGACTTAGTGATGTGTACGAAGTCTTGCGTGAAAGAACTCAAAAACCCTAAAGCAGCCGAATGCGCAAAAGGGGAGCTAGAAAAAGGCAAGGCTCACAGGCCAACAAAGCAAGCTCTAAAAACTATACTAAGACCGGCGTCACAATAAGCAAGCTAAAACAAAAATGGCCAGAATGCCAACAAGCAATCACTAAAAAGAAAAAAGACCCTCTAAGAAGATGAAATAGCAAGCAAAACCTCCTAATTAAGAGCTGGAAACCTCAACAAATTGTATCCTTCGCAAGGTGATGAAATCCAAGTCGAACAATACAAAATGAGAGACCAATAGTGGAAGGATATCCCTCTACCGAAAGGGATCCCGAGTAAAGAGCCCTAGAAGAAAAGTCGCTAAGCTACCTCGTTCATGACATGTCGGAAAAGGTTTTCGGCTCTTCTACCTTATCACCCTTGTATCACCAGTATGGTGGCCGGAGAATACAAGGAAGACAATGATCGATGTTGCCTTAGGGCTAAGTGGAGTGCGGCATTCCATAGAGTCCGTCCGGTTCTCGATCTTGCGATGGTTTAACCCCTGAAACAACAGGAGACCCCTCCACAAACTGGTGTATGACCATGTCAACAAATACTAGAGGATTTTGGTACCCTAAATACAACGACTATGTCTCAGATGAAAAATGACAAGGGGGAGTTATTTGGATGCCTATCCCCAGTGTCCTACCTAACTGCCCAATTCTTTTGATTTCCTCAAGTGAGGTTAATGTTGGTTTAGTTAGGGAGATTAATTTCAGAGGTTGTCTTACACAATCGGGTAAATGGACGTGGAACTTGTGATGTTGTGACGACCCAAACCATGCAAGTGAGAATGAATCGAAATGAGCCTTTCTCTTCGATGAACACTAGCTAAAGTAAGGAAGAATTATTTCCATTCCCAATATGTACAACCCAATGTAAATGCAATTTTATTTCTTTCAAAATGATAGAAGGAGGTAAAAGATGTACCCAAAACTAACCCAAAGCAATAAAAAAAATTCTTTATATGAACACCAAATGTAATAATTATAATATGTTTCCTACCTTTTTACACTTGAAAAAGACACATCCAATCTATGGAAAGAAGGATTCCACAAACGCTTCCAATCAAATGAAAGACCAAGAAAAGCACCTAATAATCTTGTCTAACTCAAATGCACATAAATATGAAACAAGTCTTTCTTCTTCTTATGAATGTGAGACCAAGAATGTCAAATGATCAAATTAAAGCAAGAAGAATGCTTATGTTTTCCAATTTCATGAATATAGAAAAAGAGTGACAAAATAAAGCTTTCGTTTGAACAAAACATGAAAACAAGGGATCGATCTATTCCAATGACCAATAAATAGCTAAAGATGCAAAGGAAACAAAGTGCAACACCCAAGAAAATGACTTCAAAAATACAAGGATTTTCCAAGTTTGTCAAAGCCAATCTAATCAATCCAAATGATGCCAAACCAAACAAACCTTTGGAATATCACACCAAAGAGATCTCTAGAAATTGAATCCAAACACAATCCGATGGCGAGAAGAAGTTTAAAAACAAATGCAAGCTATTGGGGCATGAAAAGAATGACAATTCTATCCAACAAGCAAACAAAGCACTAGTTTGACTCAAGAAACCAAACAAAGGCTTTGAACTTCCAAAAGATGCCAAGAGTTTCTAAAACAAGCCAAAAATGAATTGTATCAGTCCAAATCAGTCATATAACGATCACAAAATCACTGATCAAGAGACTCTAAATCAGAAAAATCGAAAACGTACACAAGGGATCAAGTTAACTCAAGGGGATTTCAACTTTCCAAGATAGAACCTAGTCTTCCAAACAAAGAAAAAGGGGCACAAATTCTCCAAAATGAGGTTTGGAAGGGTTCCAATTTATGTTATAGAGATCCTAAAGTGACTGGGAAAGTACACTTGACTCCCAGAACTTAAAAGTAGCTCAGAGGACTCAAAATTGACCAAAGGGCCTCAAAGATGCCAATGAAGGACTAGAGACAAAATGTGGATGAAAAGGACTCAAAAGAGACCCAAATATATTCAAAAATGTGTCAAAAAGAAGCCAATGGACCATATGGAGGCACCCCAAAAGTTTGGGAGCAAAAAACCCAAGGGAACCCCTTCAAAAAAGCTCAAAAATGACCAAAAAAGGACAGTGTCGCCCCTATACAGACCAATGCAGAGTGGTAGTTGGACAGTACCGTGCCCTAGAACACTGTGGGGGAGTGGTAGTTGGATAGTATCGCGCCCTAGAACACTATGGGGGAGCAGTAGTACTGCACTCTAGCCCACTATAAGGGAGCGGTAGTTCTCTGTAGGATTGAAAAAAATGAAAAGTTGGCCAAGATCCGAGCAAGGATAAGGTATTGAGTTTAAAATGGTCCTCAATGATGATCAAAGAGGATCTAAGGTGATGAGAAGCAACACTTAGAAGAGCATTTGATGATCTAAACAAGCAAGCAAAGATGAAACTAGGGAAAACCGTCCCCAGCGAAGTCGCCAGTTTTTGTTGTAGATATTCCTCCCTACGGATAGGTAGAAACTCTCTTAAGTCAAAGTAGACTCGACTGACTTTAAACTAAGACAAAAAAGAAACAAATCCTATCTTGAGTTCCTAAACTAATCTTCACAACAAGATTGAATGTATTCAGAAGAGATGAAAGATGTAACTTACCTTCCAATTCGATGTTTGTCCCGCTTATAACTCTTGATCCCGAAGCTCCAATGCAGAACCTGTTGAAATCAGACAAAAGACAAAAGACAAGCATGCAATCTTCCAAATACCTTGAAGCAAAGGTTAAGTTCAAATCTAAACTAGATACATTTCATATCAAAGATTTACACAATACACATGAAATGGGAAAAACAAGACAAGTTATCTTATTAAGAAGCTTGAAAAGTGCTTACAAAAGTTGCTTGATGCCCAAGTCAATCCTCCAGCTCCAAGTGCTTCCACCTCTAGCTATCTCTGCAGAAGTACTAAGATCATAGGTTTGGTGCCCCAAAAGTCCTCCTCTTAGCTCATGGAAGGCCTCTTTCTTATAGCATGTGGGAAGGTTAACCAACAAGAGAGAAGTGTGGATCTATGGAGTGTTTAGTGGATCAGGCCAGCTAAACAGAGAGGGGAGTTGAGATCGAATCAGAGGTGGCAATCCCAATGATATCTCTCGAAAGTCAAGATCCCAAAATCCAAGGCAAAAGGTTAATTTTGGACTACCGCGCCCCTAAGACTGATCATAACGCGGTAGTACCGCGCCCCAGAGGAGGAGCAACATGCGGTAGTGCTGACTACCGCGCCCCAGTGGATGTGCAGAGCGCGGTAGTGCTTGCAAACAGGACCAAGTTGGGTTGACAGATGGCAGAAAAAGTGTTTGATTTCAGTGTTCAGTCAATGGTTTTCACTCTGGATGTTCAGATGATCTTTAAGGGGAACTGTCATTTTAGGTTGCTAGTGCAAGGAGGTGACACTAATACATAATGTCTAATATTGAGGTATAACAGGACTACATCCATGACTACTTGTTCATCTACAACCAGTCTTAACTTATCCTGATACTTTCCTATTCTATGGAGAGTGAATCTTCTAACAAACTGCCCAAGAAGGAACTAGGCTACATTAACTCTAGCAAGACCAAAATTATGTTGTCCTACTTCCTACATACATCTCAAAACATTCGAGAGATTAACGATATGAAGTTTGTTGACTACTTGTTTTTCTTGGAGAAGTTAAACTTTATTTTGGCTTCACAGAGGGTGAAGCTCCTTTTTTCTTTTTGTTGACTTTGGTCCAATCTAATGGTTCGACAATGAATTCGAGAATGGACACTGCATCTTCGGGTGCATCCTGAGGGGCTCGACTTTTCGGGTCCATCAGTTGGATAACACTATCTCGTGTAGCTATAGGTGGATCTTTGTCATTGGCGGGGGTCCTTTGTTCCTCTTGAGTGTCCTCTATTTTAGCCTGAGGAGATTCCTTAACTTGTGATGGAGCTTTTTCAGGTAGATCTTCATTTATGCTTACTGTATAATGCTTGGAGTTTTCTCCATCCCACCAAGTGGATTTGCGAAGAAGATTTTTGGATTTGGGGATCTGAGAGGCTTTTGGGCAATATTTTGCAAGATGTCCGGTTGTGAAGTAAGATCTGCATCTGAACATCACATTTTCATAATCTAGTTTTTGCACCCACACATAATCCTTGCTGGTCAAATGGATCTCAGCAGGAAATCCATTGTTGAAGTCCATCTCCACACAGATGTGAGCAAAAGTAGTTTAGATGTAATCCTTTGTTTCTGGACTGCGGTCGTAGAAGGAGCCCAACGCATTGCCAATAGCTTCAGAGGCCGAGTTCCATAGATGCAAGCGAAAATTTGGAAGCTGAACCCAAACTGGAGCAGATGAGATTTGGTCAGTAGTTGGTCAAAAAGAGGGCTTCAGGGTTTCATAAAGAGCCCGAACTTCCCCAAAACCACGGACCAGAATGATCTATTTTTCCTTTGGAGAATCGAAATCCACAACAAAAAACCCTCGAGCAAAGGGATAAATAGATATTTCCTCATGAACAAGGAGTTTCCATACCTCAGAAATCCACTTATGGAGATCAACCAGGTGAGGCCAGAACCCATTGAAGCGACAAACCAAAGCTGACTTTGCGAAATTCCTTGCTTCAATCAAAGATTCCTCAACCACTGCAATGGAGGGCGCTGGAATTTACTAAACTATCAAAGCCGACTGGTCGCATGCTAACTTGCCGAGCGAGATCGGGATCGAGGGGCCCCGGCTGGAGGCAACTGAAAGAAAGTTGGCCGCCATTCTCCAAACACCAAGCTGCCAGACTCGATCTAACCCACTTCGCGTTGCCCGTCTTCTGAAACCTGGCGCAGGTCGCCGCGCACCGGACCAGAACGAACCCTTCACATTGCAAACCTACAGGTCTGAGATGGACCCAGGCTGTCGAGGCCAGGGCTGCCTCATAGGCTCCGACCGTCTTCAGAAACAACGACCGTCGACGAGCTGCAGCGCAGATCCATAAACCCTAGCGTGAAAAAGATTTGCTAGATCAAAGTATTCAGCTTATGATGTTCGATCCAAAAAAATTATGGGGATGAATGAAGATCCTACAAACCATGTAGTGTTCAGTTTTTTCCATTAAATACCTTCCTTCTCTCGTACAAAGAACCCACTTTCTAAATTGCACGCTCGTGGGTTTCCAGATCGGGAAATATCCAACCTCCTAAAAGATTATGCGAGGTGTCATTGTCATATAATGGTTAAAGGTGACGACTAAAGAAATCCTTGGGGATGAGGTAATTTGTAGGTGGTTGCATGCCCACTAACCTATTTGTACGAGAACATTATGGCAGAGTTGTCTCTTCGGACAAGGGAGCATCGTCCAAGTTTGCCAAGTCCCTACATGTTTTCTAGATGGGATCTCATCGCGCTTGCATGGAGGAGTAATGGAGCTCTGCAAGGCCACAATCAACTCCTTTGTTAGTGAGCTTGTAAGCCACTTTGTTGGCCTCCCGTTTGACATGAGAGGGGACGCGAGCCAACTCGGGAGTAAGAATTTGTGAGAGTGTTTCCAGCAGGCTTAGTATTCACCAATTGGGCGACATTTTTTTCTCCGACGATCCTTGGAGTAATTTGGTGATAAGTTTGTGAGCGACCTGTGACCTGGGAGTATCCTTCCATGACAAGTCAAGTGATGTTCAAATGAATGGCATGTTGGATTCCACATATGAGATCCCATAATTCTGCCATGTTGTTAATGTCCAAGCTAATGCTGCCATCCAGAATGTGGAGGATTTCACCTTGGTCATTTCTAAAGACAATACCATAGCTCGTCGGGCTTGGGTTCCCTTTGGAGGCACCATTGTAGTTCATTTTCACATATCCCTGAGGTGTTCTGGACCAAGTCAAATGGTTGGAAGGAGGTCGAAATCTATGTGCTACAAGGAAATCAACACAGGAAGTAGGGAGAATTCCCTAATTTGTAAGAATTTGACTTTAAGTACCTTCACCTAAGAGCTCTTCCTGAGACCAAGATTTGATTATGAGTGTTTCTAGGACTGAAGATTTGATAGTGTCTAGACATGGGTCCAAGATAACTGTTGCGATATAAAAATTCTCCTGTTTCTTTCTTTCCAAATGTTCTAGATAACAAAACCTAGAAGGAGCTGCCAAATCTTGTTCAGAGCCGTGTTTTTGAACGCATTGACTCTCCAACTGGTGATGGTGACAGGAATGTTAGTTTTTTTTTTTCCTGTTTGTGGTCCTCATAATTTGAGCGAGTTGGTCCCAAATTAGAGAGCTGAACTCACATTGGTTGATCAAATGCTCCATGGTTTCTTCCTAACTGGTGCAGAGAGGGTAGACAGATGAGCCAGCAAAGTTGCACCGCTTCAAGTTGTCCTAGGTAAGAATATAATTATGCATTATTTTCCATAAGAAGAAACTGACTTTGGGACAAAGATTGAGGGTCCAAATGTGTTTCCAGGATTCTGTCACTAGAGTAGGATCAATGTTTGCATGTATGGAGTAGGCCTCCTTGATGGTAAAGGTCCCCTTAGACGAATGCCCCCATCACAGAATGTCTGGTTCATCCTTGCTTCTGATCCTTCTTTTGAGTAATTCCTCTTTCCATTGTTTCATATCAATATGTTGTGGAATATTGAGTTGCGTCTGAGTAATCTTCCAGTCCCTCCATCCCTTAAGAACAGGGTTGACTGTCCAATAGTTGGCCACTTTACGTAAGCCCGATTGCATGGTGTAGTGTTGCAGATTATCTAGATGTTGGTTTTCTACCAAGGGAGGGAGATGCTTCCATGAGTCGTTCCAGAAGTATGTCGTTAGCCATTCCTGATCTCCCAGAAGGAATGGTATTGAATGTGCTTCCTGTTATTCCATGCAGAATTCCAAATAATTGAGCCCAATTTATGCTCATTCCACAGTATAAGTTATTGCTCACTAGCTTCTAGAGTGTATTTTTGCCTCCAAAGTTTGGCCCAAACTTCATTTGGGTTATTCAACCACCTCCACCAAATTTTGGGACCAAGGACTTCACTGAGGGTTTGAGGATCTCTCATACCAAGTCCCCCCTTTAGCTTAGGCTTGCATAATTCTATCCAATTCACCAGAGACCATTTCTTGTCCTCTTTGGTGCCTTTCCATATAAATTTTCTTTGGATAGATCTGATATTTTTAAGGATCATTTTAGGAGTTGCAAGGGAAAAAAATACGTAGATAGGGATGGCCTGGAGAACAACCTTTAGGAGGACTAAGCGTCCAGCTAGGTTTAGGGTTCTGAAGGTCCAAGAAGAGAGGCGTCGATTGAGAGAGTTTAGAAGACATTCCCAGGTACATTTACAGAGGACATTGTCTAAGAGAGGGATGCCCAAATATTTGGAAGGAAGGGAGCTCCTTTGGAAGCCCATAATTCTAGCAATATTTAGTTGGATCTCTCTTGGGGTATTGAAAAAGAAAATTTGGGACTTATCCGAATTAATGGAAGTTCCCGAGGCCGCACTAAAATACTCCTGAATGGATTTAAATGCTCTATATTCCCTAACTATAAGGATGCCCATCATCATGGTGTCATCCACAAACCGATTGTGCGAGATCGTGGGATCAATACCATGGAGAGGAATCCCATCGAGAGAGCCTTCAGTGATAGCCGCTTTGATAGATCTGTTGAGGCCCTCAACCATGATGATAAAAAGGAATGGGGAAGGAGGGTCACCCTACTGGATGCCCCTTGAGGGCTTTAAAGGAGTAGCAGGGTACCCATTAACGAGTATAGAAAAAAAGGCTCAGGATGTTAGGTTCATGATCCAGGAGACCTAGACTTCATTAAATCCAAACACTCTCTTAAATTTCCTCATGTATTGCCAATTTATTTTATCAAAAGCTTTTGAGAGATCAAGTTTGAGGAGCATACCTTGCCTTTTGCAAGTTTTGAGGGAATGTATGACTTCATGGGAAAAGATAACACTGTCCATAATTTGTCTTCCTTCGACGTATCTCGTTTGCTCAGGAGAGATTATGTGAGGGAGGATTGGCTGTAGTCTGTTGGTAATGAATTTAGTTATGAGCTTGTAGATGACATTACAAAGTGCGATGGCTCTGAAATTATTTGGATTTTGAGACTCGTTCCCCCTTAGGGACCAAAGTTAGAAAGGTTGCATTAAACGCAGAGAGAACCGTCCCTGAAATTCGAGAATCCTCAATAATTTCCAAACCTCCTCTCGGATTAGATCCCAACAATGATGGAAGAAGTTCATTGTGAAACCATCCGGTCCTAGAGCTTTTCCATCCTTCATATATTGGATTGTAGTATCTACTTCCTCTCAGGTGATTGGTCTCATTAGGGCATCATTATGTTCCTTAGAGACCAGAGCAGCGATATGTCGAGTAATTTTATCAATGGGCATAGAGCGATCCATAACTAATTCATAAAGAATATCTAGACAATACTTAGTGAGTTCTCTTTCAATATCCTCCTAATTGGTGAGAGTGTTACCTTGATCATCCTCCAGACTTTTGATTTGATTGATGTGTCTTCGTTGTATCATTGACTAATGAAAGAATTTCGATTTCTTCTCTCCCTCTTTGAACCATTGAACTATGGATTTTTGTCTCCAGAGGATTTCCTCTTGAGCTGTTGTTTTACTTATGCCTCATCTTCCTTAAGTTGGTCTATTTGTCCCTGCTGCATGCTAATGATTTGAATTTATTGAAGGCGATTCTCGAGAAGCCTCTATGCCTGGAAAATGTTGCAAAAGGTATTTTTATTCCAATCTTTTAGCCTTTACTTTATGACTTTGAGTTTCTGCTGGAACTTGTACATGAGCGAGCCCTAGGGAATAAATATTTTGCCCACCATTGCTTAATTTTTTCCTCAGAATTGGGGTGGGAGAGCCAAAAAATTTTGAACCTAAAGGGACGACGTTGAGGCATCCTTGCCACATTTATCCATAACTGAATTGGCCAATGGTCAAATCCTGTAGTTGACATAATGGAGGACTCGAGAGAGAGACCCTCTAGCATTAGGGATTTAGTGACGAGGAACTTGTCTAGTCTACAAGCAACATTTTGATGACCAGAGCGTCAGTTGGTCCAGGTGAAGCCTCCATCAACTGGTTCAATATCAACAAGGTGAAGATGGTCAATTATATTCTGGAGGAGTCGACTTTCAACTTGCAGTCTGCGTATGCCTCCCCATTTCTCTTCCAAGGACAAGCTTATATTGAAATCTCCTCCTATTATCCATCTATAATGTTGGATGATTTGATTCAAACCTTACAAATTGTTTATAAAGGCCCCTTTGTCCTAAGGGGTGGAGGGCCCATACACATTTGTTATGAAGAAATCCTTATCCAAACCAAACATCCTTCCCTTGGCTCTGAGCGACCAAGTTATGGAGAAAAGTTGTTCTACCAGTATCGAGTCTGGGTTCCAAAGGATGGCAAGGCCCCTTGCTACACCTCGAGCATCGATATTGGAATGATTACTGATTGTCCAACAAGATGAGAATATGGATTCCACTTCCTGCCCAACACACTTAGTTTCTTGAAGAAAGACAATGTCTAGTTTATCTGCCATAATTTTGTTTCGTAGGAGCCTTTGTTTACGCCTACTGTTAATACCCCTGATGTTACAAGAAATTATCTTCATCATTAAGAACAATTGGGGAGGTGTTGATAACTATCTGTTATCAAGTTGATTTGCCTGAAATTCACCATGTAACTTCCAACTTCCTGAATTAACTGCTGCATCGGCTTCCTTCCTGGCTTCTTTTTTTCTTTCATGCCTTTTCGAATGTCTTTGGATGGGTCTCTAGATATGCCAAAGGATTTTGCAGATCTAGCCACTGCACCAGTGGATGAGATCATGAAGACCTTATGTACTTCTAAGTTGATCAATGGGGATGGAGTACGTGTCTTTTTTCCTAGATGCTTGTTCAATATTATCTAGATCGATCGACTCCATCCAGTTCCTTTTCATCAATTTCCATGACATTGTCCCCTTGTGCAACTTGGGGGCCAGTTTGGGGGTTGGTAGGAATTGGAGAAGCCATCTCCGCTATTTTTCCTTTATCCTTATTTTGATTCTCAGGGGGGGCTTGGCTTGAACTGGGTCTTCTTGGAATTCCATGTTTTGCTCCCCGGATCCTCCTGCTGAGAGAGAATTTCAAAAGAATTTCTAGCGGGTGGTGTAATATTTTCAGGGTTTGGCTGCTTTCAAGTATTCTTGCCTCTTCGAGTCTGGATCTAGGTGAAATCTTTAGTTTTATCATCTTGTGGGTTTGGAGGTATGGATGTGGAATTTGCATTGAGGGGATAATCATGATAAAGGTGACCATGAACATGAAATTTTCTGCAACGGAAAGGGATGTGTTCATAATCTAGGGTATGCTCCCATTCTTCATCCTGATAATTTAGACAAATGGATCCAGGGAGTAGATTAGCTATGTTCATATAGACACAAATCGTGGCATAAGAAGTGTATCTCCTTCTCCTGGTAGAATATGAGATTTTGACAAAGCACCCTAGGGTGTTTACCTATGCCTTTTAGGATCTCCTCTAACCAGAATTCCTGCAGGAGTGAGTAGATCCTGATCCAGATCGGGGCATGAGAAAAATATTCCTTATCTGGATTGAAATTTTCAACCCATTCTTTCAAGAATAGACCAAGCGAGTTGAAAAAATAAGGGCCATTTTCAAAAACCCGATTTTTGTCCTCTAGGTTATGAACTATGGCCGTAAAAAATCCCTTTGAGCCAAATTGTAGCTCAAAGTGACCTTTTGGGTTCCATTAATGCTGGATCCATTTTACCAGGTCTCGTTTTCTGAGCCTGGGCCCTAGGAATTTGCTGATCAGGGCATGATATTTTAAGAACGATGTGTTAGACCCAACCCTAGTGGATTGAATGACATACCTGGGCGTGGTCGCCATCTGAGCAATGCATTTCCCTTGTTCCTATACTCGAGCCGCCTTTGGATGGGAAGAGCTTGAGGCTTGATCCCTTGATTTAGAGGCTTCTTGAAATTTTTGTTGATCTCGTGCTGTTGAAAGAAGATCCAGAGGAGCTGCAAATGAGGGTATGGAGAAGTTCAACCCTCCTCCCGTGGCTTCATGAAGCGTGCCACGAAATGAGGAGGGCAACCTCCCCTGGTTGGATGGCCATTTGGAGGGCCAGTCCTGCACCCAAAGGAGAATCCCTTCGAGAACTATCTGAAAAATATGACAAGATCTGAAACCCTCGTATCTTCTATCATCTTAAAAACATCCTTAACCCATAATTCCAGTGCTAAACTTGATGTTACACATACTAGGTGCTTGGTTATCCTCTTTGCTCTAGGGTGAAATGAAGGGGTTCATTTCTCTAGAATTAAGAATTCCAAGCCCTAGTGACATTTCACCTCTATAATCGTAATGGCATCCTCTTCTAATTATGAAGTGAAACACCAACCATCTTCGTACCAGAGTATGAAAACCTATTGAGTAACCTAAAAATTAGGACCAAGTCCTATCAATCCATAGCGATAGATTCTTCTTCATTTAAAACCTACCATAAAAATGTCTCGTTGACATTTTAGTCATCATCCCTGCTACTCGTTCCGTAGTGAAATCCTCACCCAAAACCAACTTAGTCCTAGCTTTTAAGAGTTTAAAGCACTTCCTTCTCTTCTGTCCTGAATATACTTGTGGTCTTCCACCTTTGTCACTAGAACTTAAACTCTCTATTGATTTTGGACAACCCTCATTAAACAAACCTTCCTTTTCGATGCCTTTAACATTATCCACAAAATTATGCTCAATTTGAGATTGTTCAACATTGGTTTGAAACAACAACTTTACAAAATAGGATGCCTTTGTTCCAATACCTTCCTCGAGAATTGCCATCGGGATAATAGGCGGATAATAGTACGATGTCTAAACACTTAATGAGATGTGAGATCTCATCTGTTTGTGCATCGTGTCAACACAAAAAACAAAAAAAACTCCTTTATGACTAAGCTAACACTTACGACAAAGCTATCATTGCCTTCTAAAGCTTCCACTCCTCCAATATTTTCCATGGTTGGAGGATTGAGTGTCGAGCTAAACAAAGGAACCCATCCAAACCCCCAATGGAACCTATCCTTAAACTCCCTACATTCCTTAAACACTCTCTAGCCTCCATTAATGAATATAATATACCCCTCTAATGAATCTATGGATTAGTCTACATGATAAACTAGCTCTCAACTCTACAAAACACTAAATCTCCATTTTTGTTTCTAATGCATCTCTTTATATAAGTGCTTAATTAACTTTTTTCAAGCAAAAAAAACTATACTTTTGATATTCATCTGAATCAAAAAGTACATTCTAGCATTCAAAGCATCGGTCCAAGAAGCCGACTAAATATAAAGTCACCAAAAACCAATGAGCTGCATACAAAGCATAACCTCCATAGGTTTACTTCAAACCCAAATGCACAGGCTCCAAAAAATACACAATAGAGTAGAGATCAAATAAAAACAACTCAAGAGAAAAAGCAAATAGACCCCTGTGATTCCAGCTGGTCTTCAATGAACTCATCCCAAAACAAGAAACCTTCTTGCATCTTCAATGCCTCCTTTGAAAGTCTATCAACAATATTATTTTGTTCCCTGAAAGTATGTGAAATCTCCCATCGTTCCAGAAGCTTCATAGTTCTCATACACCAATGTTGTAGATCTATGATCAACTTATACAACTTACATTTTCCAATATGAAATATTATAAAAAAAATACATTTCACCACTCATAAAAATACTCCACTATGAATATGTATTTTGTCACATTCACATGAAACAACCGACTTAAAAAAAAACAATACAAAAACCCAAAAAGAGAGCAATATATCTCCTAATTTGAACTAGAGACGTGGGAAAATAACCCCATCTTTTTCAGCAAGCTCACGCATAGACTATTTTAACTCCAATATAATCTAACCCTACGAAACGAATCAAAAAGCAATGCACGAAACAATTGCAAGACCCTTCCACCGATTTTCATAATTTTGAGAGAACAGATACCAAGATATCAAATTCAAATTACGTGCGTCAAGAAGGCGCTTCTTTGCCTTCGCCTTCAAGTTAATATAAAAGAGAACTACGAAAGCAGAGTGTTTTCGGTGGCGAGGAAACAGACGGGCAGACAGAAACAGAGAAACCCAATTTGGACAGAGGGGAGCAGGTTGCATCTTTCTTGCCAGTTTTAGAAGTACAAATCAATAATGGAATCTATGTCCTCCCTTTGGCAGTGGAAGTGCGTTTTCTCTGAACTACTGCTTCTCCTCCTACTCTGCTCAAATTCTTCTTCGACGGATTCCTCCCTTAAAGGTTCTTGCTGCTTGCCTTTTCCTCGTTATTTTATTTCATACATCTCTTATCATCTCATGAAACGCCTGTGAATGGCCGCCGGTTCACCGTAACCACAGGATAATAATATTTATTTATTTTTAATTTTCTTTCCGAGTAAACGGTTGCCAAGGAAGGGTTTTCAACAATTGTGCTGAAGATGCTTCTGACGAGTAGACTGTGACCTGTTTCGAACTCAAGATCGCCTCAGGGACTTGCTATGAACTCTAGCTTAATGGCGAACGTATGCACTTTTAGGCAAAACAGGTCAACAAAAGTTAGGAGTGCTATTCGGGTAAATTTTTTCTGGCAATTGTCGATAGCATGTTGCAAACCACATACCACAAAAAAAATCCACCTTAACGGTAACCACCAAGCTTAAAGGATGCTTTAGCATGCAACATCTCAATTTCCGAGATTAAAGTAGTTTCCCTGTGGACTAACCTAATAACTTATCTTGCTCACGCTAGCGTACATGTCAAACTTACACCAAATTGGGCAAGTTTTTGAACTCTAATTCTAGCAGGCCAAAAATTTTAGCCTTAGTTATAACCCTTACTGTTATTTTTTTAGTCACGACCTGGGATTGCCTCCTTCTCTAACTAAATGTATGCATATACATATTCTCCAAAATCTATCTTCTAAAATGCTTTGCTCTAACCTATCCACTGTTGAGCGAAAGTCAATCTCAGCGAACTTACAAATCCTAATGGTAATGTGCAAACCATTCTAAATGTAATTTAGATACAAATTATACTTAAAAGTTCCAACTAATCAAGTTTGAACCTTGATCGTGACCCATGATCGAATGCAAGTGAAACCGTATCTATTAGAGCTGTAAGCCATCTTGAACTAAGATGCAATGTCATTGACTAACACATACTGAAATAAGATTTTGCGGGTAAGAATATCGTTGCAGATTCTTAAAATGTCTTTACATTTTATTCTAGAGAGGAAAAAATTGTAAGGAATTTTCAACTTATTTCCAAGTATAATATTATATTGAAACGGGTAAGATCGCCTCCTCCAAAATTAACCATGATAAATGCTAAATTTAATCATCTGAAGGTCATCTCAATATGGAACGGAATAATAACGCTTATACAATCACGCCAAACAAAGATTTGAACGAAAGCCGTCCCCATTCCATGCCCTTCTGGCATCTAATTTTTAAATATGGGAAGATGAACTTCATCTAAATTACAAAACTAGCTCACACAACCAATAAATGATTTTTGTTGAAAGCTGTGGTTGGGTGCTACATCAACCTGCTTTTCACTTTGAAATTTGAATCTTTCTCTTAGTCAGTGCACATAACGGAAATTGGAGACGTTCAAAAGATGGTGAGGTGCTTGGATTCAGAACGTCTAGTTAGTTGTCTCCGTACAATATACAAAATGCCTTCAGGACATTCGCTATACATGAAAGAACTCCTAACTCAAATCCATGAACAAATTGAATAACATCCCAAAAATCAATAATTTCATTCTTACTAGATCTTTCATCGTGATCCAGATTATTGAGCTCTGAATGAGGGGATGCTCCAATTCAGAGCTAGAGATAGGCATAAGTAATTCAGAAAGAGACAGGCAAAAGTGAAATAGGACCTTGGAAATGAGAGAGGTGATATTTGGAAACATAATTCCTTTCCTTGTTAATTGTATTGTTCTTCAAGAGGCCTGAAATTGCCTCTAAGAGAACTAAAGCTCTGTACTTATTATATTTATACTGTAATAATTTATCATTTCAATTTATTTGTTTTTTCTGCATATAATGTTGATTGATGCAAGTGTAGAATCAGTGAAAGGACAAATGCACACACTATGAACCGGGAGTCAATTTTTGAAATATCAATAGAATTGTGGAATTATATGCTGTGGTTGAAGTGGTTATTGTGAAGAAAAATAATTACAGTAGACTGAGAAATATATTGTGGATGTGTGTAAATGAGGCCTTTCTTTTGTGTATAGATGTTACTCAGTCATCCCTCTCTAGGTTGATGCAATATTCTCATGTAGGCCACCACTTTTAATATTCACAGTAAAATATTAAGTCAGCCCTACTTAATTTTCTCTCATAACATGCTTCTACATTAAGTTGGCCTACTTTTCTTAGACAAATATCCTATCTTTTCTATGAATGTAGGCTTTTCTTTAGCACATTAAAGATGCACAATTATAGTTCTGTTCTTGCAATAGTCTCCTTGTTAGACGCTAAAACATCCCTCCCCACTTTGGAAGATTCATTGCCCCCAATAAGGCCACATCATCTTGCTAAGATTTCCGATTCCCAATGGGCCCCATCAACTGGTTTGTTTGACCATTCTATTAAGTGCCTTTTGTTATATCATTATTTACCAGCCCCTTGAGATCACTATGTAAGATTCCAAGTAGGGAAATCTGGATTCTTTGACTAAGTTTGTCTCACTTGTTTTCTGTAGCTGCTGATTTGGTAGCTTATTGGTTGTTTTGCATGATTTGTAGGATGATTGTTTTCTCATAAAGTAATTGCATATCATATTAATACATCATAACCCAATGACAGCTGATATAATTTTAATTGACCCAAATCGTTGCACCTTGGCAAACCCCCAGAATTCAAGATACGAGTTTTATGCAATAGTAATTAATGGATTTTATTCAAGACTGTCTCATGCAATCAGATCTCAGAAGAGTATAAATCTGACCTTAAAACAGTGGCCTTTGTGGAATGATGATGATGGCTGTTATAACTGTAAATAGTGAGCAGCCTCTTGTCATGTGATACCCCAGAGAGTAGATCTGAATATAAAGATACTCCAACGCATGAGATGATGGCTCCTTGCTGCAATGGAGTGGGCGTAATGTATGGCTGTAGCAGCTGCAATAATACGCTTTCAAATAATGGAGATATGCTGCTGTAGGTAATGATGGAGCTGCCTGTAAGATGCTTTTGAAATGATGGTAATAATATGCAGTGAGACCAGCCTTCTTTAAATAAATACGACTCAGCTCTTATGACTGTTCCACGAATTGATGAAGGTCTCTTGAGGTAGGAATGATGCCTTCCTTAATGGCTGTCATATAGTTCTAAATGAGACCACGACTTCCAGATCAATGGATCAGTATAGAACCTGAAGATGTCTGCTAGTTACCACGACCTCCAATAGAGTTTTACTGCTCCTCTTTAATTCCATTAAATGCCCTTTACCATTATCCCGTATCTTTAAGTAATTATTGCTGTTGACAAGTGGTATAGGAGATGCCCTAAAGAGACTCACGTCCTTAGTAACCAGCACGCAGTAAGAAGGAGCATGGTACTGTAGCGAGGCACTGTTCACGTACTATTCACAGCACTGTAGCATCACTGTAGCGGAGCTATTCACGTCACTGTAGCAGCACTGTAAATAAGTAATCTCTGCTCAAATACGAATTAATCTTCTCCGGATGAAGTACGAATGATAGATCTGAATGATCTAACCTGATGATGAACTAGGGCAGATAGATTTCGCTGCCGAAATACACCAGTTAGTTAAGTGCATGCACTCAACCCCAACTTTGCTTTGCTCTCTGAGCTCTCCAAATCGGAATCACAAATCAATAATCAATAATATATCTTCTCCATTCACTTTACCCTTCTTTTATAACTTTCAACTGCTCAAACCCTAACTTTAACCTAATTAGGTCACTTTACCTTCTAATTTGCAGTTGACTTGCATGCAGGTGCCTGGAGACTCAATAAGGTGCATGAATCATGAAATAATGCTCAGATGTCATGCATGCAGGTGGCCTTGGGCTCAAGTGGCCCCTGTCTATCTAATGATGATATAATATCTATGCCCTAAATATTCTGATATGGCATAAGTCCTCAGCTGATTCCTTGACTATTAGTGCCCGCTCGAACCTATGGGAATCAAATAGGTGAGCGGGATGGTCCTCAATGCTTAAGCAGAAGAGGACATTACACACTAGGAACCTATACCAACTTTAAGTTGTTGAGACACTTTTATTTTCTCATAACTTATTATTATTCAATAATAATAATAATTTATTAAGTTATTGAGAAGCTTTATTATTTTATCCATTGCAAAAGTATACCTTCTAGAACCATTGGTGAGATGTGAGGAGATTAGTTTCATGTGTTGGATCCTACATGTAATGAGCTAACGTTGCTAAGTTCTAGGTGTCCACATCCATCCCCTCTACCTTCACCATCCACCTATATAATGAAGGTCTTCCAAGGGAGAAAGAGAGATTTTGGGAGAGAAAGTGAGTAAATGCTGCCCAATTTTCAGAGAGAGCCTTTTCCTTCCTTGTGTGATCATCATTGAGAGATGCCAACCTTTGGTGATTAAGGTTAGGAGGAGTTTGGGTCAAGGAGTCAAGGAGATCACTCATCATGAATCAAGGTAAAGCTTCTTTGATGTATTGATTTCCATTTCATTTATATACACATTGATGGTTTTCCCCCATATTCAGTGTGTTATTTCCATATTATGCACTATTGATATTGGATCTTGTTATATATTGAATTAAATAGATTAGATCTATACTTTTTATGCATTCTATATTGTTGAAAAAGTTTGAGGAAGGTGTCTTTTGTCTCTTTGTGTGCAGATAGCAGGTGTTTAGATGCTGGAGCAAACGATCTCTAGGAACTACACCGGCCGGGATCATACGAAGGGAAACCGTTGGAAAGAATGTACGCTTGATTCGAACCGTTGGAAAGAATGTATGCTTGAATCATTCTCTTTTCTATTGCATGCATATGGTAAAAGGGTTAGATCTAGAGGGAAATTGTTGATCTCTACCCTTGTTGTCTATCTTGGGTATTGGGCACACCCAAGGGAGGTCTCACCTATTTGTAGGAGGGATTTTCTCCATAACAGAATTGCACCGCCTTGAGCGATATGTTATTAGTGGTGGGTGCTGTTCCTACTAGTGTTCCAACAAAGGCTAATAACGATGCCAGTTGGTGTCCTCTGGAGGCCAAGCATATAAAACATTCTCTCCAAATAGAATATCTAGACAAACGCCAAGTGTAAGCCCGCCAAGAGTTGGGTTTGAGTGTATGTGAACCTATAAGTAAAATTTGCCTTTGCTTTTAAAAATTTGCAGTCACTTAAAAGAGTGAAGTAAACTGTCAAAAGTCTCTCGTGAATTGTCTCGAGAACCCCGATAAACTGAATAATATTCGCTGGCAGAACCCAGAGAAGCTGCCCAAGATGCCATGAATTCGAGCATGATTTGGATTGGATCTATTTTAAAAGAATGCATGTGCATAAAACCTTTCATTTTCTTTAGTTAGAGAGAAGGCTTGTTCATGTATAAGCTTACCCCTTTATTTCTTTCTTTACTTTTCTTGAGCAAGCACTTGGCTGAATACACGCCCCAAAGTAACCAGTTTAAAAGTGACCTGACAAGATCCCAGTTTTGATACAAGAGCTGATCCAGTTGATCCTGCTACACAGTTTAAAAGGTACAGGGATGCATCCACCAATGATAAACAGAAATGGTTAGGAAGTTCCTTGAACCACCTACACCCAGACTTTATTATGGTTGATCTATAGCAACCAACTGCCTGGCTAGCGTCTTAACAAACTTTGTAGCAAGAACTGGCTTACTTACCTTACTTTTTGAAGGGCTTGGTATTGGTGCAACCGATTATATAATATATTCCCACCCCACCGTTAGCAGTTCATGAGGCTAGGTAACCCCAACCATAGTAGTAACAAGAGTAGAGGGACTTGGTTGGCTTCAGAACACTTTTGGGTATTCAGACCCCAACTCGCCTTTAGGAGTATCTTATAGGGCACCCCACCTTTTTGGTTAGTATGGGAGGGACGACACTAGCGCGCAAATATGGTCGATGACTTATGCCTTACCATGGCGTTACTCTACCACTGAGTTAAAAGCCCCCCCCATCATATATCAATTATGTTATGGAGAAAATCCCTCCCACAGAGAGGCAAGACCTCCCTTGGGTGTGCCCAATATCCAAGATAGACAATAGCGGTAGAGATCAACAGTTTCCCTTTAGATCTTACCCTTTTACCATATGCATGCAATAGAAAAGAGAATGATTCAAGCGTACATTCTTTCCGACAGTTGTCCTTCGTATGATCCCGATTGGTGTAGTTCCTAGAGATCGTTTGCTCCAACGTCTAAACATCTGCACACAAAGAGACAAAAGACACATTCCTCAAACCTTTTCAACAATATAGAATGCATAAAAAGTATAGATCTAATCTAGTTAATTCAATATATAACAAGATCCAATATCAATAGTGCATAATATGGAAATAACACACTGAATATGGGGGGAAACCATCAATGTCTATATAAACCAACATAGATCCATCTTAAACTCGGATCTATCAAGCACCGAGAGGGATCCAATTTCTCGAGGTATAATTTTTTTTAAAATTTAAACTCAAGAAATTTAATCTCTCTTGGTTGATAGTTATGAGCCGACATGAATTTTTTTAATTATTTTGTTAGGAAGGAACGTTACAACATCTCCCCCATACTGGGCTATAGAGCACCTCGCTCCTCTCGGTGCAATGAAATGGAAATCAATACATCAAAGAAGCTTTACCTTGATTCATGATGATAGATCTCCTTGAATCCTTGACCCAAACTCCTCCTAACCTCAATCACCAAAGGTTGGCCTCTCTCAATGATGATCACACAAGGAGGGAAGAGGCTCTCTCTGAAAATTGGGCAACATTTACTTACTTTCTCTCCCAAAATCTCCCTTTCTCCCTTGGAAGACCTTCATTATATAGGTGGATGGTGAAGGTAGAGGGGATGAATGTGGACACCTAGAACTTAGCAATGTTAGCTCATAACATGTAGGATCCAACACATGAAGCTAATCTCCTCACAACTCACCAATGGTTCTAGAAGGTGTACTTTTCCGATAGATAAAATAATATAGCTTCTCAATAACTTTATAAATTATTATTATTATTGAATAATAATAAGTTATGAGAAAATAAAAGTGTCTCAACAACTTAAAGTTGGTAAAGGTTCCTAGTGATCTCAAGGGGGTGGTAAATAATGATATAATAGATGCCCCCTAAAGTGTGAGGTCAGAAGAGGAACTGATGGCCGAAACACTTTACAATAAGGTAATGCTGCAACGAGAGGTGGGGTGGGTACAAGGTAGGAGCTAGGAGTTAAGTCATTGTGGAGAACCTTCCAATCAATCATTTGGTCAACAATATAGATCATCTCTGAGGTACGCATACCCATGCTGAGAATAAGAACAAAGCACGACTGCCAAACAATATATTGCGGATCCATGGAACCAAATATGAGATCATGGCTATGAAAAATACATTGTAGAATGTAGATCTATGTCATGACACACACAACATAGCCACCGACCAATACAGTGTGGATCTATGTGAACAAATGACATCATATCCATCGACCAATACAGTGTGGATCTATGTGAACCAATGAGATCATAGCCACCGACTAATACAATGTGGATCTATGACACATCATATAGTAGGAAGACAAATAGCACACTGATAGTGCTCTGGTAGTCCTCCATGTACTGGGTAACCATAAAGAGGGATGAACATGCCCTAACCCAAGGTCTTCGTGTCAACCCTCGATGGTACGATTCACAACATGCGAATAGATGTGCTAATGTCGAACATGAGTGAACCCATTTGCTTACTAATCACCGATGGCTATCGTTAACAGACGCGAGAGGAACCATCAATGATGATAATGGACCCAAGGTACCTAGTACAATCTACAAAGTGTGAATGGATGTGCTGAAGTCAAACACTTGTAGAATTGCTCAAACATGAGTCAATGATGGAAACTCACTGTTGAACACGAATGAACCTGCCACTAAGGATTGCAATCTCCAAGGTACTGATGGTTTCTAGACTCACTTCCTAGATGATGAGTTGGTGTCGATAGGAAGGAATCCGTCGAAGGAGGGCCTTAATCATAATGTATCCCCCATCATACGACACGAAACAAACTCCAAGAGATGATTTGAATGGATCAAGTCACTAAAGACAATTGAATCAGGGATGGTTGACACAGATGGGCAATAAGGTCAACTGAACTATAGATGGCCGACACAGGATGAACTTCTCTTGAACATGTGGCACGACACAGAACATGACTTGGCAACTTTGACACAAGGGCACTGATGTAGAGTAACAATGCAGGAGGCACTGAAACCCTCTCCATAATGCCAGGAAGAGTAACCAAGTGGAGGAGAAAGACTACTCATAAGGCTCATAGGCAAGCTAATACCCAACTGTGAGACACTGACTCAAACAAGTGCCATGTTCAAGGGTGACTTAATTGACTGCTGCCATTGAATACATATGATAGTCTTCCTCTTTTTCTCTTTTTTAAAAATATCTTCATTTTTTAAAGAGCTCAAAGAAGGGATAGAAGTGTGCTTGATGGAATCTTCTTCATAGAAATTTAATGAGTCTGAAGAAGTAAAATCGGGTCAATCTTCATTTTTTAATGAGCTCGAAGAAAAGAGAGAAGAATGCTTGAAAGGTGGTTCTTTTTCGTAATATTAGTCCCCCATGACTGAAAAAGCATAAAACAATTCAAGAAAACTCTTCTAGCTGGGAAGGACTAGAGTATGCCTTTTTATAATTAGTCCACTCCGCTTGAAAAAGGGATAAACCTATACGAAAATGGACGACCTTTCAAATCCTTTAACGAGCATGAAGGGAATCAAGCTTGCTCGGTAATCTTTTCTTGAGGGAGTTGGAAAAGAGCTTAAAGACGACTCTAATAAGAGTATCTTATCCATAAAGTTTTAACGATCCTAGACAAGTCAGCTCGGGTCCATCTTTATGGTTTAAGGAGCTCAAAGAAAAGAGAGAAAAATGGTCCATGGAGTGCCTTTTTTGTTCAGTTTTAACGAGCCCGAAAAAAGGATAAAATGATACTCATGGGAACCCCCACTAGGTAAGGCCAGCAGTAGATGAAGAGAGAGGACATGAGTATGCTTTTTTCGCAAGAACTCTTCTAGCCAAGAGTATGCCTTTTTCGTAATTAGTCCACTCCGCCCGAAAAAGGATAAACCTATGTGAGAATGGACGACCTTTCAAATCCTTTAACGAGCATGAAGGGAATCAAGCTTGCTCGGCAATCTTTTCTTGAGTGAGTCAGAAAAGAGCTTAAAGACCACTTGGATATGGGTATCTTATCCATAAAGTTTTAACAAGCTTGGACAAGTCACCTCGGGTCCATCTTTATGGTTTAAGGAGCTCAAAAAAGAGAGAAAAATGATCCATGGAGTGCCTTTTTTGTTCAGTTTTAACAAGCCCGAAAAAAGGATAAAAGGATACTCGTGGGAACCCCCACTAGGTAAGGCCAACAATAGATGAAGAGAGCGGACATGAGGCTCAATCAAGTCATGAAATAGACTAAAGAGGGTTCCCGCACCTACGGAAAACAACGACATGGATGCCAAATAGCAAGGAGGTGCTACTCTAGGACACCCATGGGAGGAAGGCTCTACTGCACAAGTTACGACATGCAATGCAAGGAGGGCTAATGTCGCAACTTGATGGGTGAGACCCTAAGGCATGATGACGACAAAAACGGTGGTTAAAAATGCAACAGATGTGTGCGTGAAATAACCTATCCCTATATGCCAGTTTAGGGATCATGCCTTAAGGAAGGTGGATGTCACCAAAAACCCATGTTTCAACTGTCAAAACTTGAAAAGATAGCTTACACAAGGTCCAAAACACACATCAAAAAGCCAAAAAAAGATAAAATAAAAGCAAATGCACCTATGAGATGTTTTTAGATTTTTAAAGATTTTATTGTTTTTGGGTTTTTTAGTCTTTTATAATGTTTTTGAATTTTTTACATATATGTATTTTGGGATTGATCGAGACATGCCACACACACACAAAAGGAAAATACCATACCAATATATAATACATAATGTACAAAGCACCACATGGAGATGTGGCCTATGTGTAACAGTCTTTGTGAGAAAACCCATGCCCCACTTGCCTAGGATTCCCACAAATAACGTCACTTCTAGCATGATTGGAAGTGGCTGGATGTTTCTTCCCAACATGATGTCTAGAGGTCGGTGAGATGCCCCCAACATTACTCGCAAAGGCTAGTGGCTTTCCCCTAGCAAGGTTACTAGAGGCTAATGGTTTGCCCCCACCAGGACTAGTAGAGGCTAATGGTGTGTCACTGTGTCCCCACCAAGATTAGCAGAGGCTAATGGTTCTCTCCTTCGTTGTGTTTTCCTTAACCTATGCCTATGTTTCTTCTTGGTCTTGGAGATGTTTCCCAAGTTCCCTATTGAAAGCATGTCATGTGTCATAATGGGAACATGGTCACTAGGAAATGGCATGGGATCAAAACTTGGAATCTCATCATGAGTGGATGATAAAGGAGGAACAAAAGCATTTGTATGCTCTATTGACGACGATCCAATAAGTAGCAATGAGCTTGCAGGGATTGGGGACGACGCAACATAGCAAAGCGGAGGGGGTAAAGGAAAGGTACCCATAAGGGAAGAGTCCTTAAACATCCCAGTCCCCACACTTGTCATGGTGGAGTTGGTAGCACTTACAAGGGGAATGTTTTGACCATTAGTGACCCTTGGGTCGGTGGTACAGTAATCTAACTGGTCAATAGTTACCACTTTCCCTTCATGGGGAAAATGAATCACTCGAAGCATAGCAGAAACCACTGCGTGCATGGCATAAGACCAACTCCGTCCTAGTAAGAGATTGTAATCCAGTGGAGAATCGACAACCTCTATGTCTACGTTCACAATCTTCCCATTTAGTTCAACAGGGAATCCCACAATTAACCCCTACGGTTGGAAAGAATGGCCATCAAAGGCTTGCAACTTAGTAGGAGAAGGGACTAATGTGGGAGAACCCAAGGCCTTCCAACAAGACACAAACATAACACATGTGGAGGCTCCTTCATCAACAAAGGTGCGGTAGATGGTAACACCTCATGACTTAATTTAGATTTTGAATGCCCCTTGAGGTGGAAGCCTAGGTGTAAGATGGTCTAGGTGGAAAGCGATAATATTGGAATCAGCTGGGTCAATGCCATCTTAACGTTCAACAACGCCTTTTTCTGCCCAGGACAACTTTGGAGTACTTCAAGGGCTGACATGGCGCAAGGGGATATGGGCAAATCTTCCACAATGTTGTAGTGGTGGGCAAATCTTGAAAGAAGGTTGGACTTAACCAAGCCTTTGGGAAGGCGAGGTAGAGGGTCAAGAGTAGGCCTCTCAATATGGAGAGAATCGTCGGGTTGTTGGGGTAGAACTTCATTGATGAGAGGATGCTTTTCAGAAGCATCATAGTTCTTGGAGCGGGTTTGAACATGGACATCTTTCTCACACAAGAATACAGATGCATTGGATAATGACCCACCAGACGGTTGTTGGTCACGTGTCCCCCCTTGCGAGGGTGTGGGAGGTGCAGTTACCATTTGCTGCTGGTTTTGAGGAAAGGCTTGGGTAAGGACATTAGGTGGATTAGGATTACCATGTTGTGCTAAGTACTTGTTATCATCTTCCATGAGGGGGCATAGGTGAGTAGGATGATCACCCTTGCAGACTGAACATGGGTAATAATTTTTATTCTTGCCCCCTTCCTCATTTGCAAGAGCATTGGTAGGTTGTGGTTGGGTCCCTTGCCCATTATTGTTTTTCTTTTTACCCCCTTGTTGTGCAGTGTTACCAGGTTGAGTTGGTTGTACTGTATTAACTTGGAGGGTTTGTGTAGGGACGGTTTGAGTAGTAGCTACAGGATGGGAGACAACTGTAGAGGTGGTGATGGACATTCTGCTCATTTGATCTGCTAGGTGACTTGCCGAAGGGGTAGAGACAGCCCTGATCACACCATCAGTATGGGGACCAGGAGAAGGTCGTTGAGGGTTTATCGAAGGACGAGGAGTATGAGGTATAATGTCATACAATGTGCTAGATTGAGAGTGAATCAAATCCAGTTGTTGGGATTTCAAAATGACTTGCTCTTCTGTAATTGCATCGGACATGGCAACATATTTGGCAATGGACGGTAATAAGGACTTCACAAACCAATCAACTAAGAATTGGTTTGGGATTTCAGTGCGGATGAAGCGCCACCTTTGTCTCCATTCATGGATATGATCAGAGATATGGGTGGAGGTACTTTGACGTAAGGAGGTCAAAAGTTCTGTCCCAGTCTCATAACGCATAGGTAATTGGAAGTGGTTAAGGAAAGCCATAGCCAAAGAGCTAAAATCATGGTAAGATGTGCTAGGAAGCTCAATGTATGACCTGGCTGCCGTGCCAGTCAAAGTGCGTTGAAATAACCTCAAGCGAACGCTGTCATCCACAAGTGAATTTGATGAACACCACAAATGGAATGTCATCACATGATTTTGTGGTTCCTCTTCAGGTTTTAACATCAAACTTAGGAATATCTGACGAGAGCTTTGTTGGTATAGATGGCTGGTGATAAACAAGAACATTCGTCAACCTGGAGAGGTCAGGTAAATTCAAAGTAAAGGCAAAAATGGTAAATGTGTATTGGCAAAGGAATTTTGGGAATGCACAGGATAGTTTTGGGATCCTCTTTGGTGCATGGATTGACCAATATTAGTGCTAGGAGTCAAGGCATAAACTCTAGGTGCAGCGCCCCCTGGTAAAGGACCTAGGTTAGCAGATGGGCCAGTAGTCGAAGCAAAGTTCCACCCAGCAGGAAAGCCTACATTGGGGGAGGCCTAAGGAGCAATGGGATGCTAAGATGTAACATGTCCCCCCCATATATTAGCGCTAGTAGGAACACTGGTGCTAGTAGGTAAGTTCCAACTAGAAGGAAAACTCATCGAGGGGTTAACCGAATTTGGAACAGATCTTGAGGGCATGCTAGTCCCAACATTGGGAGGTGTGGTTTGTCCAAACACAAAGGATGGATTAAGCAAAGTGGTATGAAGCATAGGCATAGTGGTAGGTGGAGTCGAGGAGGAAAAGAATGACGGGACTTGTGTGACAGTCCTATGTTGTCATGTAGGTAAACTCACAAATGGGTTACTAACCAAAGGAGGCAAGGATGTCAAGACTCAACACTGGTGTGCTAGTAACAAGAGTAGAGGGGGAATGACCAACTGGTGCCCCCTGCAAATGTGTAACACTTGGAGTGGACCCCTCAGGACTAGATGGCATTCCCATGCCCGACATGGTGTGGTGAACTCCCATGCCCGACATGGTGTGGTGAACCGCGATTCCCACTATTGGTTCTGAAGGAGGTAAACTCCCTAGTTGGACTAGAACAAGACCAAAAAGATTCTTCAAAGGTGGATTATAGTGAAAGTTTTGACCCTCTTCGATTATTGCAATCTCAAGTGGAGTGAAGTGCTCTAAGTGTGGTAACTGTGTGTGTGGGGTGGAAGCTAAGTAGGCTTCAATCTTTGCAGTGGTAGGTAACTTGATCAAAGGATTAAACCTTCGTCGTTGGACAGGTGGACCCTCAAACTCAGGAGAATCCCCACGTAACCGTCGGGAACAACATATAGGTTGGTCAACCACGATGACAACAACAAATTCACCACAATAAAAATAAAAAGCAAATGACTCAATCTATGGTCCAACTAGTCAAAACACGACTCAAAGCACTCTAACAAAAAAATCTTAAGGCAACAACAAGCAAACTTACCCTCCCTTTGAACTCGGATACTAGATACTCATCTCCCAATAACTTTGCTCGTTAGGCGAGTATGGCTAAGGATAAGAGACCCACAACTCCTCACAACGTTGGGCAGTGGGGCCAAGCATCGTCAATGGGGACCGATACCCTCCTAAAGGCCTTGGAAGGAGTGTTGCATGTCTACCTGAGGTACCACGAGGACTTCCCCCTCGTAGTCACTTAGGTACGAGCCCTAAAAGAAGGCCACTAAGGTTACCACTTCACAAGAAAACGATCAAACGGAATAGTTGCAAGTCAAGTTCAGATGTGTGGGCAGGGAACGTGTGGCGTATATCGAAGACCCTAATCCTGGCTGGGAGGTGTCACCCCGAGGACTTGCCAACTGACTAGGCCCCAATACACATATGAACCTACCAGGCACACTGAGAGGGGATAATCTCTCAAACGTATCTAGCTTGACCTCGTGCTTGACTCTTGTGTTAGAAGAGCTTTCCCGGCAAGCATGCCTTATTACTAATGGATTTTCACTCCCTCGCGCAATTCTAATTGAATTTTTGTGGCCCGAGAGAGTTTAGTCTCCACGACCTAATCCCAAGGCCCTAGCCTACACTAATGTGTGTTTGCTATCAAAAGAAAAATGTCTAGTTCTTTTTAATTAAGTGCGTTGCTTTTATGACCTGTTGTTACTCAAGGGGTAATGGAGTGCAACTGTGGTGATGTGATTGACTCAATCAAGGTAAACCATGCAATGGAATGAAGCTTTTCTCTATTTCTTTGATGAGTTCTATCTAAAGAAAGGGAAGAGATTTTTATCCACACACACCCAAAATGATTTTAAATGCAGCAATTGCTCCATATTTCCAATATTTCAAATGATGCAAAATTGCTTCTTTTTGAATTTTCTGTTATATTTCTTGTGTTTTTTAACAATAACAAAGAAAGAAGAAATGCAAATTTTTGCAAACAAGAAAAACACCCAAACTTAATATACCCAACTTTGCTTTTCAAGGGAACAAAAAACTCAAAGTGCTTAACCAAGAAAAACCACATGAAGAAAAGCTATGCCAAAAAGCTTTTCCTCAAACCAAATCAAGCTCACATGTCCAAGTTCATGAAAGGGGAAGACTATGCAAAGGTTCCTTTGAAAATACATTCACAAGAGGATCAAAATAACTCTTTAACATGTAAATAAAGTCATAAGAATTCTACAACAAGAAAACCCAATCACCCTTTTTTCAAATGAGAAACAACCCACGAACAAAAGACTCAATAAGCTTGGATCTTCTCAAAAAAGGGCCGCGAAACTCAGACTAATTTCTGTACTTTTCTAATCAGAATTTCTAGAAACAAATTATAGATTTGAAATCCTCTAAAAAAATACATGATTTGAAAAAAAATCACTCAAATCCGAGTCCAAGAAGCAAAGATATCTTCGTTTAAAATCTGCACTTTTTCAGGAATTTTCCGCGCAGACGGAAATATTGTAGAGATGATATCTTTTCACTGGGTTATCCGATTTCAACCCAGATCAGTGTCATTGGACAGGAAATTTCCGTGGGTTTGATTTGACATATTATATGTCATACTTCTGGTCAATAGATTGTACGCTACAACCGTTACAAAATTCGCCCTCAAATCCTTAAAAAACACACATGGCAAACCCAAATCAACAATTCGACTTTAGTCTGAATCAGATCTGAGAGATCCAAGAGACGTGACTGCCCAAATCAATATAGGAGATAAAAATGAATGTAAATCAGTTCCCAGATTTGAAAAAGGACAAGGTAAGCTCAAGATATGAGGAAAAAATCAAACAGATTCGTCCCAGTGGAGTCGCCAATTTTGTTGTGGAGAAAATCCCTCCTACGGATAGGTGAGACCTCCCTTGGGTGTACCCAATACCCAAGACAGACAATAGGGGTAGAGATCAACAATTTCCCTCTAGATCTAACCCTTTTACCATATGCATGCAATAGAAAAGAGAATGATTCAAGTGTACCTTCTTTCCGACGGTTGTCCTTCGTATGATCCTGGTTGGTGTAGTTCCTAGAGATCCTTTGCTCCAGCTTCTAAACACCTGCTATCTGCACACAAAGAGACAAATTACACTTTCCTCAAACCTTTTCAACAATATAGAATGCATAAAAAGTATAGATCTAATCTAGTTAATTCAATATATAACAAGATCCAATATCAATAGTGCATAATATGGAAATAACACACTGAATATGGGGGGAAACCATCAATGTCTATATAAATGAAATGGAAATCAATACATCAAAGAAGCTTTACCTTGATTCATGATGAGAGATCTCCTTGACTCCTTGACCCAAACTCCTAACCTCAATCACCAAAGGTTGGTCTCTCTCAATGATGATCACACATGGAAGGAAGAGGCCCTCTCTGAAAATTGGGCAACATTTACTTACTTTCTCTCCCAAAACTCTCTTTCTCCCTCGGAAGACCTTCATTATATAGGTGGATGGTGAAGGTAGAGGGGATGAATGTGGACACCTAGAACTTAGCAATGTTAGCTCATAACATGTAGGATCCAACACATGAAGCTAATCTCCTCACAACTCACCAATGGTTCTAGAAGGTGTACGTTTGTTGGATTCTTAAATATACTTTGTCATAGACCTTGAAGGATCTTAGTGTGTGATGTTGATATGTTCTCTCCAGGTTCTTTTTGGATTCTCTTACTCATCTTTCTTCCTGCATCTATTGTTTTGCTTCTATATGTCTTCAATACCTTTTTATTTCTTTGTTATAAAGTTTTCCGGTCCTTTCATCCAAGAATTTTATAGGATCATGCACTTCCTCCTTTATTTCTTTTAAATCGGCGAAGTTTGGTTTTACACTACCAAATTTGGATAATGCCTTCTTGAAGAAAATAGCATGGAAAATTGGGCAAGTTTTCGTGTGTGGTACTAGCTATAGTTTGTAGGTGACTTTGTTTTTCTTTTCTAGAGTAGTGAACGCCTGATAATATTTTGGAGAGAGTTTTATTCATCTTCCAATAGACAGGGTTTGGAGAGAGTTTTATTCATCTTCCAATGGACAAAGAGCTTTTTGGTTGGATTCTTAAATATATTTTGTCACCATTCTTAAATGATCCTAGCATGGTGATGTTGATATGCCCTTCCCATGATCTTCTTGGATTCTGTCAACTCTTGCATTGTTTACAGCATTTATAGTGAGATTTTTGTCTTTCATTTAATTTTTTTAAAGTTGTTGGATTAAAACTACATGAACATCAAACTTTGCTTCTAGGTGGATTGTTTTGCTGCTATACATGTGCACAACATTTCTTCCATGTTTTGTTTTATTCTCTCTTTAGCCATCTATGCAAGGTTGCTTTGTGTTCAAGCTTAGTTAAGTTTTGAGTTTTCTTTGTTTTCTTGAGTCTTGAAATTGAATTTATATTAATGTCCACTAATGACCAAAATAAGTCAATGGGACTTGTTACCTCCCAAACTAGCATGTATGATTAAAGTCCTGAAGAAGCAAGCTAGCCAAGGGGAATTCAAGAGGAAAAGGCCAATGTCACCACCCCAATCCCCTTTCACACTTTTGGTTGGCTCTTCTCCAACTTCAAGGGGGTCTTCCCTAAACTAGGATTACTAGAGCAATAGGCAATGAATGCAAGGTGAAATGAAGAGTAACTTTAGCAAAATGGTTGTAGCATAGAAAAAAGAATAAAGGCAAAGGTGATGTGAGGATAGAGAGAAACCAATCAAGAGATTAGTGTCAATCCACCAAGGGAAAATGGAGTCAAAGAAGTACAATCTAAGAGGGCCATGCTTCATATGTCACTAATGGGGATTCAGGGAAGGGTTGCATGATTGATCAAACCCTACTTAATGAAGTGAAGAATATACTAGGTTTTACAAGGGAAGGGATCAGATAAAGTATCCACTTCCTTTCTAGCTTTGGGGGTGCATTGTACACACAAAATAAGATTATTACACCATTTGAATTAAGAATGATTGCAAAAATTACTACTGTATGTGCATATATGCAAAGGAAAAGAAAATAGAGATTAATTTAAAACCTTTTCCTTCCAAGGAGGTAGTAATACCCTTTTATGGCCTCCAACCCCAAAACATAGAAATTTCAATGTAAAAGAGCTAGCAATACTCACAACCATTTGAAAGCTCCATGCAAGATTAATGCTACACATTCAATAAGAAAGTAACTTCATACATGTCACAAAATCTCCAAGAATGATATATCTATTGGGATCCAAGAAGGAACTCTCCAAAATCCAATCATGAATTACAATGTGCAAGGATCAGTTCGTACATAACTTTAGGAGCAAGAGGGGAGCCCTTCCATGTGTCAAATCTCATGCATGGGGAAATGCGCCACCTCTAGGAGCCTTTAACCATGTGTCAGACCTCTCCTCATGAGAATGCACCACGTCTAGGAGTCTAAGAGACCAAGAGAGGTGCGCCCCCCTTAGAAAGAGGATATTCCGCAACAAAAATCCGTCAAACAATATTATGGGCCCCGATAATTAGGGAATTATGTCCTAGAATCCAAAAATTAGACAAAATCCCTTAAATAAGATAAATTTGTCCTCAAAATCCACAAAACAAGGTATTATGTCCTCGAGAGGTGTGTTAGGCTTGGTTTGAGAGTCTAAAGGGGGTCAAAATGGGGTTTACTTCCAATTTAATTATACTTTACAATATTTTGACAATTTAATCACCCCTAGGAACATTGAATAACTAAACATTATTAGATACATGATAATTATTCTAAGGCGTTCTAAGCCATGTTCAATATATTATGTTGCATAGCCATTTGTTGGATTGCCCTCATACAATATGAAGGGTAACAAGCTTAAAAAATAGAACATGTAATAATAGAAAAGTAAATAGTGTCTATGTGGATTGCTTAACAACATTGCCTTGGGAATGGGGCACACTTTCTATTTAAGATTCCACTCTTACATGTGATTTAGAAAAATTCATCACCTTACATAGAATCATGAAAGCAAGTTGAGGAAAGCTATATGCAAAACTATTACCATGTGCAAAACAACTTTTAAAATTGTAATTAAAATTAGAAAATACATCCGTGCAAAAATTAATATACATGTTAGTGTACTTGCTAGAACAAAACTTCTTTGTTAGCTTACTCACTAGAATGAAGGCCTACTCACTAGACCAAGGAATTGCTATTGAACTACATTAGTATCATGTCTTGCTTCAATCTATGTTAGATTTCGGGTTACTCTGAAAGTGTTGACACCATGTTTGGGGGTGATTAATGAGATTTGGGGTACATGGTGTATGTTTAGCCCTTGGACGGTTTGTGATGGATTTGCACGTTGGAGATAGCTTACTCAATGGTTGCTTGACCTTAGTTGGGGTGTTGCTTGGTATTCTTCCCTAGGGCATTGGATTTCTTTTGACAGCTTGGGGGATGTCCTTCATGATGGCCACATAGAGAGGTTTTCTTGCTTGGAGAATGCTTTACTTAGGAGCTAAGTCACCGGACACGGACACGAGCCCAACACGTGTTTTATTGTGTCCCGATTTTGGGACACAATAAAACACGTGTCGGACATGTGTTGGGCTTGTGTCCCGCGTCTGCATAGCACGTGTCCCAATTCCAGGACAAGTTCCACGCGAAAAGGGCGCCCATGGCCTCTTAAAACCCGATTTTTGTCTTTCATTTTGGCATTTGTAAGTTGAAGGGAGAGCTAAGAGTGGGCTTTTTTGCAGGTGAAGGAATATTTTAAGCATTTGCAAGGGATTCCAAGTGGATTTGAGGGAATATTTACTTGAGAGGATTCAAGCTCACCATCAAGGAAGAAGAAAAATGTCTCAATCAACTAGGGCAGCAGCTAAAGGGCAAAGGAAGAGGAGAAATGATCCATCTAATCCCTCTCCTCCTCTTCCTCCTCCAAGCACATCCTCTTCTGCTCCTATTAGTGCTCCAACTGCTTCAAGCGAAGCTCATGCTCGTTTTAACCCTGTTTTAGCAAGACAACAAGCCCAAGAGAGTAAATACCCTTTGTGGAAGTATGTGACAAGGAAAGAAGGCCCTAGAGCAAAGCTTGGTGGGGGAGACAATGTGTGTTGGACTTGCAATTTCTGCAAGCATGATTTCAAGAGCACATATTACCGAGTTAAGGGCCATTTGTTGGCCCTTCCTTGTGGGATTTCTTCATGCAAAGCACTAAGTGTTTCCCAAAGGAGGGAGATGGAAAGAGAGAATCATGTTGGGTTAGGGAAGGTGGCAACAGCAAGCAAGACACAACAAAATGAGGATCCTCTTTCATTCTTAAGGAAACCCTCTAGAACTAGGAGTGAGGTTGATGCTTATCCAACAAGAAAGAGGCCAACTTCAAGTGGTCCAGTTGATAGGATTTTCCAACAAGCGGCACGAGAAGAGGTGGACCTTACCATTGCATTCTATTTCTACCTCAACTTCATTTCACTCAATGTTGCATGGTGACCATTGTTCATTGAGATGTGTTGAAGTCTAATTGAACGAGCTCCAACTGGTTATGTGCCTCCTGGTTCAGAGAAGCTTAGAACCACATTGTTGGTTAAGGCAAAGAAGGAGGTGGATAAAATTATTGAGCCAATTAGATCAAAATGGCCCACATGTGGTGTTAGTATTGTTTCGGATGGATGGACGGATGCAACATGCCATCCACTCATCAATTTCATGGTGTCTTCCCCAAATGGACCGATGTTCTTGAAAGCGGTGGATGCTCTTGGGAAATACAAGGATGCACAATATATGGGTGAGTTGAACGAGTTGCATGGTCACCATTGTTCATTGAGATGTGTCGAAGTCTAATTGAACGAGCTCCAACTGGTTATGTGCCTCTTGGTTCAAAGAAGCTTAGAACCGCATTGTTGGTTAAGGCAAAGAAGGAGGTGGATAAAATTATTGAGCCAATTAGATCAAAATGGTCCACATGTGGTGTTAGTATTGTTTTGGATGGATGGACGGATGCAACATGCCATCCACTCATCAATTTCATGGTGTCTTCCCCAAATGGACCGGTGTTCTTGAAAGCGGTGGATGCTCTTGGGAAATACAAGGATGCACAATATATGGGTGAGTTGTTCATCAAAGTCATTGAAGACGTAGGTGTTGATTCTTGTGTACAAATCGTCATAGACAATGCACCTGTTTGCAAGGTCGTTGGCATGCTTGTGGAAGCTAAATATCCACAGGTATTTTCATTTTGGACACCTTGCATAATTGCATTCCTAATTTGCTCATTCATTTGAGTTGTTATTTGTAGTCTTGTAGAGTCTAGAGTCTAGATTCATTTATACTTTCTTTTATTGATCTTACATGTATTTTGGACACCTTGCATTGTCCATTCTTTGAATTTAGCACTGGAATCTATTGCTTCAGATGTGACATGGATTAGCAAACTTATTGAGGATGCACGCCATATCCGTAACTTTGTACAAAACCGCACCAATGCCCTCACATTCTACAAAGAGTACGCACATCTTTCATTGTTGAAGGTTGCAGATACACGGTTTGCTTCCTCATTCATCATGCTCAAGAGGTTGAGAGAGGTCAAAATCGCTCTTGGGTCCATTCTTATTTCAGAGTTTTGGTTCTTTTGGAGAAAAATGGATCAGGTTGCTTCAAAAAAGGTAAAGGACATAGTGCTAGATGATGGTTGGTGGGAGAGGGTAGATCTTACCATTAAGATCATGGAGCCGATCATTTCTTTATTGCGGTTTGCAGACATGGACCAACCCATCCTAGCAGATGTTTATGAGGGGTGGGATTCCAAGATTGAGTCCATGAGGACCATTGTTATGGAGAATAAGTGTGTCGAGTATGAGACATCGACAGAGAACTTATGGTCCACCATATAGGATATTCTTATCTCCAGGTAGGATAAGAATTGCACACCTTTGCATTGCTTGGCCCACTCATTGAACCCCAAGTTCTACGGTCATGATTGGCTCAATGGTGGGCCGGGGCCCTCATGCAGAGTCCCTCCTCACATGGATGGAGAGATCTCATAGGGGAGGAAGACAACATTTAGATGACTACTTTAGGATAGAGACCTACTTGCGGAGGTGGAGGAGGGATTTGTAGAGTTTTCCACTGACACTGGGATATTTGGAGGATAAGAGGTGCTTAGAGACATGGGGGTTAAGAAACCCTATGTTTGGTGGGAAACTCATGGGGTAGCATGCCCTCTTCTACAGAAGATAGCCTTGAGGGTCATCTCTCAAGTTACTTCATCCTCTTGTCGTGAGAGGAATTGGAGCACATATGGGAACTTGTACAGTTTGAAGAAGAGCAGGCTTGAGTAGTCTAGGGCAGAAACGATGGTGTATGTGCACTCCAGCCTTCGTTTTATTTACAGGAAGAGGGAGGAGTGGGTGAAGGGAAAGACAAAGATGTGGGATGTCTTTCTTGATGATATGGGTTTGGATAGCAATACTGAGTTGGCATTAGCCAACATGTATCTTAATGATCCAGTGCTAGAGCCAGTCACTTTTGATGATGGTGATCCTATGGAGGGGTCATCCTCCACACTAGTAGATGCAGATTGTCAGATGGGCAGAGAGGAGGAGGAGGAAGAGGAGGAGGATGAGGATCAGGGCAGTGATGAGTTTGTTGATTCAGGCATGGAGGAGGACTATTGACAGATGAGATTCTTCCATCTTGATCTCACTTATGATCTACCCCTTTTTGTATTTACTATTTACTACTACTAGTTGCCATTGGCATTCCGACATCTATGTAATACATTTTGATTTTGATGACTTAATGAGAAATATGGTTTTGACATCTTGAGCTATCATCTTTGTGTCTCATTGTGATTTGTGAATGATAAAATGTGTATTGTGTATTGATTCTAAATTTTTAATTAGTAATTTCCATTGAATATTTGTAAATGTTCTAGTTTCTAAAAAAATTTGGATCTATGTCTATATTTTAAAAAATTGATATATATAATTTTTAAAATATATATATATACATATATAAAAAACCTGTCCTTCGTGTCCCAATTCCGGGGGTCACCGTGTCCGTGTCGGACACTCGTATTTTCGTGTCCCGTGTCCTTGTGTCAGGGGACTTAGTTTAGGAGGCATTGTCCATTTGGGAGCAATGCATAAGGCCCTATATAGCATGGGGTAGCTTGGATTCTTGTAAGAAGGCTTGGAGTTGGCTCGGGATGCCTAGGTTGCGATAATGTTCATGTAGGGGGAGTGAAACTAGTGGAGTACATGGGTTAGGAACTTGACATGTGTACCTTGAAGTGTAGTGCTTCACTTGTGTGGGCCTACATGTGTAATGCGTTTATTGTAGGTTACTTGTAAGGGTATTGGCTTGTATTGTTGGCATCCCTTACCTCCCATATATATAGACGAAGGAGAGAGTCCTATCATCGTCATTAGTCACTAGGGTTTCTTGATCTTCTTGGAGCATCTTAAAGTCTAGGGTTAGGGTTTCATACCTTGAAGATTTGAAGATTTGGGTTTTGAGATGAAACCCTAGGTTGTATTTGGTGAAGAAGAGGATACGTCTTGGCTTGGAGGACGAGCTTGAATGATTCATACTTGTTGGATCTAGTTGGTTGAGCTAGGGTTTTTCATTGTTTTCCGTAGCTAGAATTTTGGAGAGCTAGTGGATAGTACTAGCCTTGTGATAAGGCTAGGGTATGTACAACAACTTCATCTTATGCATATTAATGGAGTTTTTAGCTGTCCAATACTTGTGTAAGTTGCAGATTTGATTTTCAACCATTTATTTTCTTCAGGATTTGTAATTTTGAGCTATATATGTCTTGTTGATTTGACATAAGTTAAGGACTAAGTCACATAGGTAGCGTTCGAATTTGAGCCCAACATGGATAATTTGGTTTGAATTTGACTTTTCCATTGAGATTCGCCATTGGGTTGGTCCATATTCCTATTCTCAAAATATACATTATATTTTATAATATATTCACATATCCTATATAATATATCCCTAAAGTATTTATGCAATACATATATAATATATATAATATATGCTTAAGTATATAATATCTAATATATATAATATATAATATCGCATATATAATATATATAATAGATGCCTAAAGTATATGATATATAATAAATATGCTATAACATATATGCTTTTTAAATTATATCGCAAATATATTTTATAACCTATCGTTGCTATCCTCTATTATCTACATAATAACCTTAAGCCATTGTTACGATTGGGAGGGAAATACACATTGTGGAGGAAATGAATACATGTTGCATGGCTATTGTTGCGGTTGGGAGGGGAATGAATAGACGCCTCATGGCATAGTTCCAATGTTATTAATTGACCACCGTAGAGGGAAAGAAATACATGGAAGGCAAACACTAGAGTTAGTAGGCCTTTGGGAGGGGAAGAATGCACAGGTCATTGTTAGTAGGTTAATGAGAGGGAAAGAATATGGTGGTGTCTGTTTGCAAGTGAATAAAATTGCTTTGCCCGTCATTAGTTGCTGGAGTTTGGAGAGATACGCCATACGATTGAGGAATTGAAATGAAGCATTTGAGAAAATGTTGCAACTTGCCAAGGATTGAAGAGCCCATGTTAGAATTGATGAATTTCATGAGTCGAACTTAAATGAATTGACACTTTAGTTAAAGTTCGAAGAATTATGAACTTGAAGGTTAAAATTTGATGATCCTCGTGACTTAGGTTAAGGGCAATCATGTTAATTGATTTAACATTGTAATTGAAGAAGATAAGGGTTGCTTTATTGCTATAAAGAAGAGTTTTCAGACTTGTTTATGCATGATGATAAAGGGCAATCATGTCAAGTGATTTAACATTGTAATTGAAGAAGATAAGGGTTGTTTTATTGCTATAAATAAGAGTTTTCAGACTTGTTTATGCATGATGATATTGCCCTAGAGGGCTGAAATTTATCAGAACACTTTTGTATCTTTTCTTTTGGATTGCCTAGAAGTCTGGGGCTGTTTTTTTTCTTTAACGAGAGTGGGTAGCATTGTATCGATATAAAAAGGTTGTGGTTTAACCAAATAGATGTAAAGTACAAAATTTCATAAAATATATCACAACAATAAATTGTTCTTCCTCCCTTCAAGGAATTGGGAAGAGTGAACCCACCATTTTTCTTTATCGATACATTTTCTTACAAATTCTCAGTACTAGGATAAATCCTTACAAATTGCTTGCCTAATAAAGCACAAAAGGAATACATAATTACTGCCTTTGAGGGGTTATTCGCTTAACAAGAAAGAATCTATGGTTGCGCTTGAGACCTCGATAAAATTTATGCTTCTTTCTCTTTTTTAATTTATTCCCGTCGTGATTTCCTTCCTCTTATGAGAGAAGAGGAGGGATGATGGCCTTTCTTCAAAGTTTCAACGAAAGAAAGAGACAAAATTCTCATGCGAATGGGGCAACTGCACTGAGGATTCTTGCCCTACTTCTCGTTTTCCGAGTCTGCTTCCTCCTCTTCATCTTTTGCCTCTTCTTAATCTTCTTCTTCATCTTTAGCTTTTGCTAGAACAACTTTCTCAGGCTCCACGTGGGGCTTTGAAGAGTCATTCCCTCCATATTTGATCTCTTCTTTTTCTTCCTCTTTGTTTCCTTTCTCATCTTCTTCTGAATTTTCCAATATTTCAAATTTGTTATGGCTCTTTTTGGTGTTAGATTTTCATCCTTTCATAGCATAATAATTCAAATGCATAAATAGGATCACTAGAAGAAAGACAAAGCATAAAACAATAACACAAGAGTTTATCGTATGAAACCCAAATGGGAGAAAACCCAACCTTCGTATAGAGATGATAATTCTGAGAACAAAGTACAATGATGAGAGAGAAAAGATGGAAATGTTTTCCAAAGATGGAAACCCCAAAATAGTCTTCTCCTTTTGCAGGTGCAAGCTTCTCTCACCAAGTGATGCGAACTTGTGTGAAGTGGATGATAGAATAATGAGGTGAAATTACCTCTTATTTATACAAGTGCCAAACTGGAATTTTCCCTAATTGGGCCGACTTCTCTTGGGGAGCAATAAATAATTTAATTTTAATTTTTCTCTTGCTTGCTTTTCATCCCAAGGTTTACATTGATTCTTTCAAGGGTTTACATAATTAATTATATCAAGTTCATCTCCCTTAGGAGGTACAATCAAGTACAATAAAATACAATAATAATATCTTCCGAAGTTGCACAAAATCCAACACTCCCTCTCAACAAGGAAGGTATTCTTCGGTCTTGATCAGCGTCACGATCATCTAGGTTTCATCTGTACATCTATACTATCTCCATCAACTCTATACATAATGAAGGTTGTCAACACAATCTCAGTCCTTCGAGAAGTGTCATCATGCATCAATTCCACCAGTCCTTCGGCGAGTGCACGAGAGTCTCTCCATCCTATCTGGATGTATGAGAGATAGGCTTTACCATCTGCTATACCATCTGCTACCTGTCTGTCTCATTTACCGATGGGATCCTCCCATACCTGGCTGAGTCCTTGGATGAGCAAATGTGCAGGACCATCTATTACCTGCTCGTCTCATCTGCCGATGGGGTACTCCCATACCTGGTTGAGAACCTGAACGAGTAGAGGTACCCGTGCAATCATCACACGACCATCTACTACTTGTCCGTCTCATTTGTCGATGGGATTTCTCCCATACCTGGCTAAGAACCTTGACGAGTAGAGGCACCTGTGTGAACTCGACCATCTATTGCCTGTCCGACTCATCTGTCGATGGGATTTCTCCCATACCTGGTTGAGCACCTAGACGAGTAGAGGCACCTGGATGAACCCGACCATCTACTCCCTGTCTGACTCATCTGCCGATGGGATTTCTCCCATACCTGACTGAGCACCTGGACAAGTAGAGGCACCTGGGTGAAAGCAAGGTAAACATCTCTATGTCATCTCTCCCTCTCAAGGAGGGACACGTTCTCTTCTACTCCTAGTCTTTCATGAAAGTATTCGAACTTCATCTTGGAAAGAGGCTTGGTGAGAACATCTGCAGTCTGGTCATCTGTCGGAATATACTGTAATCGACCGCACCTTTTTGCACCATATCACGAATGAAGTGATATCGAATCTCTATATGCTTCGACTTGTCGTGAAATACAGGATTCACTGACACCTGCACACAACTCTGGTTATCACAGTGAATCACAGTTGGCTCTGGAATCTGGCCAAACAATCCTACAAGGAGTTTACGAAGCCATACTGCTTCTTGGGCTGCTGTACTAGCAACCATATACTCGGCCTATGCAGTATTGAGTGCTACTGAGCTCTGCTTCCTGCTGCACCAGGAAATCATTGCAGAACCTAAACTGAAGCAACAACCAGAAGTACTCTTCCTATCTACAGTGCATCCGGCCCAATCTGAGTTTGTAAACCTGTTATCACATATATAGTAGCCGGGCTACCATACACTATTTTTCATATTTGAGTACACACTTTTAAGCCAGTTCCCTTACATTGAGATGCTGAGATGAGCATCTATTATGGATCATGATTATTATGTGGACAACAGTTTTGTTCCCCATGCCATGACTGAGTTTCAGGACACTTGGAGAGATGACTGAGGTAACCATTTAGCCATCTATACATAGCAGTCAGTATTGCCCAGAGTTACAACAACAGTTTCAGAGGACAGATTGATGGTTCAGATATTGTGCATTTAGGTATATGACTCAACAGGTATATTCTTGTGTTATGGTTATATTGCTTTTATATTCATTCCTGTAGCATGTCTTAGCATTTAGTATCATGATCTAGCGATCATATAGATATGTGGACCTGGTTGTATCTTTATATATATTATATTGTCCCCACTCAGACTTAGAAGTTCACTACCCATACTCATTGGTTTTACCCTCCTTAGGGAGAATAGGGGTGATCATTCCCACCATACTTTGGCTTGCTAGTGTTGGTCTCATTATTCACTGTCTTCATCCATCCATTACCTACCATTTTGTTCATTACCATGACTTACTACTTGACTAGTGGCATGGAGGACCTCCCCCATTGTAGCCTCTGTGTCGGATAAGCTTCCCTATTTCTTGTGTTTCGGCTTTGAGTTGGTGACAGAACTTGCCTATGGTGAGTTGGATTGTAGTCCTAAATCATTCTGGCCGGTTGTTCCGATGTTTGGCACTGGTACGAACTCCCCCTAGCCACTTAAGACGTGTTGGCTAAAACTGAAAGCTCATGTACTACTTATGGAAACTTATGTAAATTCGCCCAGGAAACTATAAACTCTAGAATGTGTTTATCAACACATGTGAGTAAAGGGCAAGAGCAATGAAAAGCTATAAATACCTCTTGAAGAGTATAATGAAAGGTCCAAAAAAGCAATGGTTCTTAAACTCTATATCTAAACGATTGCTGACCTTATGTGTATATGTACAAACATGCCCTTGATGCAAGCTGCAATTAGTTGTGCTTTTAGCACACCTGAGATCTGAAGGGTTGTGTAGGGCAAAAAGGCCATGAAATGAAATTAATGGATCCTAATGAACTTGGATCATCTTTTATAAAAGTAGACATGAAGCCTAAGTTGAATAAACACTCTTTGAACAACTTACCCATCCGTGAGACACTGCCATCCCCCGTGTTACTGCTTGTCCAGCATATGTTAGAGTGTGTATTCCCTTTCCATTTCCAAAGTGTCATAATGTCAAGTCAGTAGTCATCCCTTAGCCTAGCCTTTTGATTTTTAGCCCTCACCCTTCACTAGCAAATTGATCACAACTATGAAGTGAGTATGGTCTTGAAAGTCTAGTCTGAGTCATAATAATAATTAAAGGCCTTATTTATATTTGGTTTTAGATCGCCAGTAAATGATTACTTCTTCTTATAATTGTTACTTGAATGAATTGTAGAGCATGCATTAACCTTTGATAGTTGCAGCAGTTTTGATGAGCCTGAGTTATATTTTGGGTCATGTTGACTTGGTCAAACCTAGTTTGACCAAAAGTCAACCACAGGACATGATGTGGCAGGCCTCAGATGATGTAGAGATATGATATATGGTCTAGTACAGGTCACCAGTTGGTTCCATGTAGTGGTTTCAGGCTTATGATGATGATTTGTGCTTTTCAACACTTTTACATATTATTATTATTTGGTCCGTCGGATATGATGGATATTTATTTTGATCATGCAGAGATCTATATGGTGTATGAGTACACATCTTGGATAGATTTGGGCTCTCTGAGTCCAATGAGACAGTCTTTTTTTTTCAGTTTCGGGCAGTTACAGTGATGTTTAGCCTCAATTGGCTATCCTAGTGCAGTTTTGGCCTGTAAGAGCAGTGATGAGATTTGATGGGTTTACCTAGGGCATTGTGCATGGGGGGGGTGGTCCAGCCACTTGTTATTACCATATTATCCCCCTCCCAGAGAGCCTGGTGGCCTCACCTTGATAACGTAGGCACTCCAGGAGGCAGTTTGGGCAATTTCACACTTCCCAAGGCAGATTAGAAATGGTAAAAATGGCTATTGAGGGATTCGATTTGGGCTACTGAGGCAAGGGATTGGCATGGGATGATGTTTGATGATGAGTGGGATGTCTTCCACACCTTCTCCAGCAGTTTTAGCTTCCAGTGGGACCCACACCCGTCACTCCGGCATTTTATATTGTTTTCTGGAGCCTCCTAATGCTCACGACTTTCCCATAGAGGCACGATTTGGTGCTTAGAGAATTATTTTATTGATATTGTGCCATGGGGATTGACCAAGGGTGTTAGAAATTACCCCTTGGACCCACCATGAGCTAGATCTTATATTTTATCATTGAGATTTGGTGGGACCCCCTCTCCTAGGGCGATTTGGTCCATTGATGTATTATGTTGTTATATTGATCCATGTACTTTATTGTTGAGCTCATCTCAATAATTTATTAGATCACTTTGATCTTTTAATCTTAGCCATCCATTCAAAAGGTGGTTAGGGTTTTGGTATCTCTCCATCCTATTTAAAGGAGAGAGCTTCTCATTGTAAAGGGACTTTTGGCTCTGGATTATTGCAATAGAAAAATACTATTGCATCTACTTGTTGTGCCGTGGTGAATGCTTTTGGAGTTCGTTCGTTTGTTCTTCCTTTGCACTGGGTTATTGGAGATTGTCTTGCTATCGATTTTGTTCCATGATTTTGTCATCTACAGGTGGAGGCCGAATTGGTTCAAGGAGGACGCATTGGTAGGGGAGGACCCTCCCTGCTTCTTCTTTGGGTTGTTTCGTCGGTAACAGGGAGTATTACTGTCTTTGTACCTTCTACTTCATGTTATCATTCGCTTATGCTTGTATTTCCTCCATTCTTGATCTTACTGATTGAATCTTGTTTCCTTGGTTTGACAGGAAGAGGAGGGCGCACGTGTGGAGCCAGGGCATCAAATTTTGGCAAGGCAAATCAACAATCTCTCATTTGATCTCTGCGGGAACATTCCTCAACAACATGGCAACCTCATCCATCACATAGGTATGATCTCAAGGTAAATTTCTCATTCCATGATCTATCCGTTTGTCTAAGTCATCAAAACCCTCACTGCTTAAAACCCTCATTTTACATTTTTCAGATCTACTTGGATCTAGCAAGCTTTTGGGTAAGATATTGAAAACCCACCTCTATAGCATCCACAACAATTTAGATCTATAGTTTGGTGTGGATTGGCTTCCATTTGACCTCTTTCCTAAGGCACATTAGCCTCTCCAAGGGAGGTCGCACTTCCTGAGAGAGGGTGTTTGCTAGGTTCCAAGATTTGGGTAGGTGAGACCCCACTTGATTTGCATAGATCTACCTTGATAACCTACCCCTAGTGCTTCACCTTGTGGCCCCATTCCTCATTTTGAGGGTTGTGCCCCACTTGGGTCACTTGGTGATGCATTTTGAATCTCATATCTACTGAGATCTAGCCATTGGATGCACTTGATCTTCAAAACCCACCTTGATTTACACCTTGACAACCCTGATCTACATTTTGGTGGACATCCGACTCCATTTGGCCCATTTTCTAAGACACTAATCTTCTCCAAGCCCTCACGACTTTCCTAGGTTGTCTGGTTTCCCTGTGGGTTGATCTCTGTCTGGTTGCTTGCACACTGAGATATTGTCATATCCCTTTATCAAGCATAGCTAGAAAGCCCTAACTGTCAAATCTCTGATTTGGGACACTTTCCCTGTTTTAAGGGTCACGTTTCCCAAGGCAGTTGATTTTGACCATTTGAAACCAACTTTGAATCCTGGAATTATACCTAATCCTAGAATCACTGTGTGTCATCTTTCCTTATCATATCACACCTTTCCTAGGCCTCCACAGTGGTCCTACTTCCTTAGTTCTAGGGTTCCATACCTGTCACCCTACGTACTTCATTAGATTGATTTGATCTGGTGATTGGGTTGATCTCTCCTATCGGGAGTAGATCTGGGTCTCCCCCTTGCTATCTTGGATTTGATAGCTAAAGCGAAGAGTGCCTTAGTTGGTGTGACAACCATCCTTTGGGAACTAGGGCTCTCTTGGTTCACCACTTTAGTTGCACGTGTCCTCTACCATCCACCTTGGATCCATCTGTAGGGGCAACTACAAGATTGGTGATAACAAAACCCTTGCAATCTCAGGTCACATTCTGACGCACATCTCAGACCATATCCCACAATGCCACGCAAGTATCTGAGCACATGTTTTGTAGCAATCCAGTGAATCTGCCTCGGCTCACACATAAACTGACTGAGAGCATTCACAGCAAAACATATATCTGGTCAAGTGTTCGTCAGATACATCAAGGACCCAATCAGCTGGCGACACATAGTAGGATTAGTCAAATCTGAATCTGAAGCAGAATCTCTCAGCTTCTTAAAATTTGCATCCATCGGAGTAGCCATGGACTTGTAGTCCAACATTCCGAATCTCTTCAGAATATCTATGGTGTATTTTCCTTGACCTAGGAAAATCTCCTTCTGCCTCTTCCATACTTCTAATCCCAAGAAGTAATGCATTAATCCAAGATCCTTCATTTCGAACTCAGAGGCGAGTTTCTTCTTACACCATACGATAAGTTTCTCATTTCCAGTGAGAAACAGTTCATCAACATATAGTACCAAAATCAGTGGCTCATCATCCACAACCTTGTTGTAAAGGTTGGGGACTGCATCACTCTTGGTACACATCCCAAGCTTACCAGGAATCCATTTATCCGTCCATACCAAGCACGGGGTGCTTGCTTGAGCCCATACAGTTCCTTTTTTAATATGCACACGTGAGACTCCTTTCCGTGGACAATAAACCCTTCTGGATGCTCAATGTATACTTCTTCCTCAATAACACCATTGAGAAAGGCTGTCTTAACATCCATCTGATGCAACTTCCATCCCATAGCTGAAGCAATAGCAATGATCAATCTGATGGAAGTATATCGAGCCACAGGAGCAAATGTTTCATCATAATCGACTCCCTCTTTCTGAGAGAATCCTCTGGCATCAAATCTAGCCTTGTATTTTTCAACACTCCCATCTGCTCCATGCTTGATTTTGTATAACCGCTTGGAAGTCAGTACTGACTTCCCCTTAGGTCTCGGCACAACCTCCCACATGTCATTCTTCATGACGGATTGGTATTCTTCCAAAATGGCATCCTCCCAAACTGGGTGTCTAGATGTTTCTTCATAAGTGGTTGGTTCTGAGTCGACGCCATTACTCATCATTGCTACATAGCTGGAGAACTTCTGAGGTCTTTTGCTTTCCCGGAAAGCACCATGTGGAGCTTCATGCCTCTCTGCATCCTGCAATGTCTGTTGTGCCCATCTAGGCCTTTTCCGACCTACTGCAATATCTCTGGGAACATCAACTGGATCAATAGGAACGATAGGTTCATCCTTTTCTGCTAACTCCCTTTGAACTGGAGGGGAAGATGATCTCATCTCCTTTGGTTCTAGCATTTCTTCATCATCAATCTCCATGTCTGATCCTTCGCCTTTCCTGACAGCCATCTCTTCTTCAAAGGTCACATCCTTGCTGACTTCAATCTGTTTGGATCCTGGGATGTAGATTCTGTAAGCCTTTGAAGACTCACTGTATCCCACGAAGGTTCCCTTCTTGCCCGAAGGTTCTAACTTCGTTCTTTTCTCCTTGGGCACATGAATGTAGACTGGACAACCAAAGATCCGGAGGTGGCCCACTTCTGGTTTCACTCCTGTGAAAGCTTCTTCCAGAGTCATGTTATTCACTATCTTATGTGGGCATCTGTTTTGTACATATACAGTTGTTTTGGATGCTTCTGCCCATAAGAACATGGGTAGACTCTAGTCATGTATCATGGCTTTAGCTGCCTCCACAATTAGTCTATTCTTCCTTTCAGCAACCCCATTTTGTTGATGGTTGTAGGGAACTGTGAGCTCCCTCTTAATTCCTGCTTCCTTGCAGAAATCATTAAATTTTGTAGAGGTGTATTCTCCCCCATTATCCGATCTCAGGACCTTAATCCTCTTTCCTAACAAATTCTTGACTTGTGCTTTGAATTCTTTGAATTTGCTGAGTACTTCCTTGGGTTCCTTCGACTTGAGAAAGTATATCCAAGTCTTCTGTGAGTAGTCATCAATGAATGTCATGTAGTAATGATATCTTCCCAATGAAGCAACTATCATGGGTCCGCACAAGTCAGAGTGCAGTAGATCCAAAATTTCTTTAGATCTACTTTCACTATCTGGAAAAGATCTCTTGGCATTCTTGCCAAGTGTGCATCCTCTTCAGGTTCCATCATGGTCTACCTGAAGCACCGATAAACCTGTCACTATATTCTTCAATGCTGGGAGAGCTCGATAATTTAGATGAGCTAGTGTTTTGTGCCATAGTTTGCCCATACTTGTGGAATCATGGACTAGGGCTTGGATTGGTGTAGTGTTTAGACGATACAAGCTCTCCTCTCTCACACCAATAACCTTGGCTGTATTCATGCTTGAGTTTTTATGCCAAGCAAGTACTTTCCCTTTTGAGAATGCTACTTTATATCCCTTGTCCTCCAATGCTGAGATGGAGACAAGGTTTCTTTTCATACCAGGTACATAGAGCACATCACTCAAGTGTAGTATATCACTTGATGCTAGCTGAAGAGAGGTGGCCCCAAATCCCTTCACAGTATAGTTAGCATTATCTCCAAGTACAACATGGAAATGAGAATCTTTCTCAACTAATTCTCAAAGATTTTCTTTATAACCTGTCATGTGTCTAGAAGCACCACTATCTACGAGCCAAGTATCACTAGTGGTGGGAACAATACTTGATAAAGCTGATATGAAGAGGAATTCTGTATGATCTTCATTCCTTTGCTTCTTATGATGATGATCTTCTTCTACATCAGCAGATGAGGCTTCATGCTTCCTTTTGTTTGAGCTTTGGCAATTATTGGCATAGTGACCATATGCCTTGCACCTATAGCATTGTATCTGAGATAAGTCCTTCTTCTTTTTCTTCTGATCTGGGGGTGAACTTGATCTCCTACCTTGGTGCTTGTGTTTGTGGAACTTCCTTCCCCTTCCCTTGCCTTTCTTGGCATGGGATACGATTGCTTGATTCTCCTCAGGTTGAGTGCCATGAAGTCTTTGTCGTGTTGCTATTCCTGTCTCTTCCTGAGTGCAATCTGCCCATAGCTTATCAAATTTGGGTAGTCTGGATCTACCACTTATACTTTGGATGAAAGACTCCCAAGATGGTGGGAGACCATTTAGTGTAGTGATGACAAGCTCCTTTTAATCAATGGGATCTCCACTGGTACTAAGCTTGTCCCTTAGTTCTGTGATCCTCATGAAATATGAGGTAATGAATTCTGACTTGGACATCTTCATATTGATAGTTGGTTCCTCAATGTAAGTGTCACATTGATACTACTATATTCAAATAGCTTCTTTATGGTCTTGAACATTTTTCTAGCAGTCTTCTTACCTGAGATTTGAGGAACCAAGTGGTCTCTAACTGAATCCACCAAAATCCTTCTTGCTCTGGCATTATTCTTCCTCCAGCGAGATTTGTCTTCTTCGGCTTTTGGTTCTGAGACCTTCTCATTTACAAACTGTAAGAGATCATTTTCTTCCAGTAGAAGAAGAACTCTAGACTTCCAAGAGATGAAGTTGGAGGCCCCTTCTAGACGATCTTCAACCTTCATTCCAATCATCTTGACTACAGATCTGGACCAGAAACCCTAGTAGGAGCTAGGTCAAAAATGAAAGTTGGAATTTTGGAAAACTGACTCCATAGGTAGATGTGTCCTAGCAAGGTGAGTTGAGTGGAGGTAGGGCTGAGCCAAAACTGTGGAGGAAGTGGGTAAAAAATTGAAACCCTAATTTCTATTGCAGCTATAGATTTAGGTCAAAAATTGAAAATTCTCAGAATTGAATTTTGTATTCACCAAAAGATGCACCCTCCTTGGAGCGAAATTCCCAATGCTCTTTTTCTTCCAAAAAGTTGAGTGAAGACTTGGGAAGATGAAACCCTAGTTTCGACAGTGTTCCGACAATGGTTTCTTCTAGTACCGCTTTGAAACCATGTTAGATTTTCATACATTCATAGCATAATAATTCAAATGCATAAATAGGACACTAGAAGAAAGACAAAGCACAAAGCAATAGCACAAGAGTTTATCCTAGGAAACCCAAACGGGAGAAAACCCAACAACCTTCGTATAGAGATGATAATTCTGAGAACATAGTACAATGATGAGAGAGAAAAGATGGAAATGCTTTCCAAAGATAGAAACCCCAAAATAGTCTTCTCCTTTTGCAGGTGCGAGCTTCTCTCTCCAAGTGATGCGAACTTGTGTGAAGTGGATGATAGAATAATGAGGTGAAATTACCTCTTATTTATACAAGTGCCAAACTGAAATTTTCCCTAACTGGGACGACTTCTCTTGGGGAGTAATAAATAATTTAATTTTAATTTTTCTCTTGCTTGCTTTTCATCCCAAGGTTTACATTGATTCTTTCAACGGTTTACATAATTAATTACATCAAGTTCATCTCCCTTAGGAGGTACAATCAAGTACAATAAAATACAATAATAATATCTTCCGAAGTTGCACAAAATCCAACATTTGGGAGCTTGAAGAATCTCTGAGTGTTGTGCTTTCTTACACTGTGAAGTTTTACACCTACTCTGAACCTTCATGATTTCGATACTTTGGGCAATTTTTAGCGAAATGCTGATAGATATGCCAATGCTTGCATTTGAGGGAAGTTGCTTGTAATAAACGATTTGCTGGTGACTCTACCCCTCTCGATTGATTTGAAATGCCTTTGGCAGGCCCTTCTCCAAGTCAACTTCCATGTATATTCACACAAGAGAATTGATTTCCCTTTGATTATGCTCTACCAATAAATCTTTTGAGCCTATTCCCAATATCCCTAAGAGAACTTCCATGCCAAAAAAATTAGGGGTAAATGGGGCAATTTGACCCATACATGGGTTGCAGTTATCTCCTCCTTTGGATTAAATTCTAGAGATCAAGGTGATAAATATATTACTTTGGATCCCTTGAAGTAAGGACCAGATTGAAAAATCAAGTCTTGAGCTTTTTTATTGAGAAAAAGGAAAAAATAAAATAGCCTCTTCTTGATGCAAAAATTAGAACTTGACTTTGTATCCTGGGTGTCCAATTTTGTGCTATCCATGATTCAAGAGCTCTGGGATCACCTTCCACTAAGATTCAAGAGCTATGGGATCACCTTCCACTGAGATTTTAGAGCTCTGGGATCACCTTCCAATATTCTGCTATCCATGATTGAAGACTTCCATTGTGGACTCATCTCATTGTTTGTCTTATCCACATGGGTAGGAGAAGGGATCACCTTCTGCCTGGAAGACTTAACCTACCATCCTTGCTCAATCTCCATGCTTTTGCTATGCATCTGCCATGCCTCAACCTTAGACCCAAGGTCTCCTTACCATGTAATACTAGGTTGCTTGATCGCCAATGACAAATTATAAGCTAGGACTTCTAAGTTCAACCCCACCTAAAGCTTCATAGATTCACTTGAGTCATGCCCTAAACCAGTCCTTGTACTTGAACTTGTACCTGATCTTGGAACACCCATGTTTCCACTACCAGCACCATTTCCAAACCCACCAACAACGCCTTCAATACAACCTCCTCCAATGACACCTGACCTAACCGAGATCCCACTACCAACCCTAGGCTTTGAGGCGACACAAGTGCCATGTATTCCTTTGCCTAGAGTAGAGGGAGACATTCATTCACAATTACCCTACCTTAGTCTAAGTCAACACCGAGGGAAATCATGATTCAAATTTTCTTCACAAAACAAGCATTTGGGAGGTTCAAGTAAGAAACTTTTTGTTGCTTGGTTCCGTCAGTGGTTCAACATTACTGAACTGCAAATCCAAAGGCATCTTGTTTCTATTGAACTCTGATGTGGCAACTCATCATGCATATTGTTGGTTCTCTTGTTGTAACCCAACGGATTGTGGTTAGGCCATTATCTGTTGTGGAAAGAGTTCCCCTCCCTTCTAGTTGACATGCATTCGTTTGGTGATTTCTTTGTCTATTGGTTTGGTAAAGTGGTTATCCGAGATGGTAGTTGTAACTCCCATTGAGCCTTGACTTGATCCCATTAGCTCAATGATAAGATGCTAGTCTCTGGTCCATTCATCCTATTATTTCCTATCCTTTATCAATTCATTTTACTGCAACCATCTTTTCATTTTTACTTTTGACCTTATTGCATAAAGCTCTAGTAATCTTATTCCAGGGAAGGCCCCTTGGGTTGGAGGAGAGCTGGCCTAAAGTGTGAAGAGGGCTTATGAGTTGACATTGGTGATCCCGCTTAGTTCCTCCAAGGTCGTACTTGAGCTTTAGGTCTTTATCTCAAGAAGTGAGAGTTTGAGAAGTGACACTCCCATCTATTAGGGGTAACAAGTGACGAATCATTAGTAGTATAACCCCCTCTCTAGATCAATGCGAGTTCATGGGAATAGTCCATCACCACTTCTTAGTGACCTTGACGACATGGCTGTTCAAGACCCCACATTAGCATCCAAGAGAGGTCTCCCAGGCTTCAGCGGTAGGTGACATTGTCTAGATAGCAACATAATGCATAGTCCAGATTATTTTCCAGTTCCTCTTCCAGACAACTTTATATCCAGAGCTTGTTCCACTTGGCCTTGAATTTTAGGAGAGTGGTTACTAGCAAAGCTTGAATTGCTCTCACTTTTTGTATTCTAGATTCTGCATCTGTCTCTCCCAAATCTATTCTTAGCTATCAGAACTTTGTTTAGATCCTAGATTAGGGCAGTGTTACAACTCTATTTAGCACCTAATTGGAAAAGTCTCAATCCACTAGTGCTATCAAGTGCAACTTTGGTAGAAAAATACCACTGTCACCTCAGTGCTTAACTTCCCTCTTTTAGGCCAACTCTCAAGGCCAAGGGAGGTTTCCCTATAGGTTGATTAGATCTAGGATTTAAGGAGAGCTAAGAGAAAATATCAACTTGTATTGTTAAGTTAATTTCCCATGTAAGCGTTTAATCACTTTAGATTTGCAATGACGACTAGATTAGACATTTAGAAGATTGCTCAATAATGTACAACAAAATAAACAATGAACATTTGCAAGAACAATAGTGAAATAAAGATAGCAATGGGTCACGAGACTTGAAAAGTAAAAGTGCTTAAACAAGTGATTTCATTGCCATGAGACATAATAAATTGTTCACCAATTGAGATTGCAATATAAAACAAGTTGTTCTTATTAGAGATCTTGAAGTTAGGCTTTGAATGAGGCCTTGCTTGGAAGGAGATCTTTGAAACAAGGAGTCACCCAAATTTAATTAGATTGGACCTTTTGAAGTGACTAAAATCACTTCTAACATAGTATACAATAGAACGAGAACTATATACAAAGAACGAGAACTCTAGCCATAAAACTCATATTTTTGTGTAAAATCACCAAAAAAAACTGTGTTACACGGGTACACGTCCCCAAGGGTAGGAAACGCGCTCCCACGCCCCCACGCGTTTCGGAAACTTGGAAACTCCATTGTAAACGTCCCCCCCACGTCCCCATTTGAAGGAAACTCAAGGAAACACATAAGGGAAACGTTTCCCTCCTAAATATGGCGTCCCCACGTTTCCTTTGACAATTTTTTACCAAAACAAAAAAATTAATTGATAAAGGATCATTCCATCCACTATTTTCCTTCTCAGTAACCTCGATTTCATTACATTGTTCAATATGGTTGTATTTTCGAATTGTTTTATCAATTATAAATTATGTATGGTTGTATTTCATTTTGTTTCACATGATGTATGTTGTAAACTTGTATTTGTCTTTAGATTATAAAATTAAAGACTTTAAGAAATTATCCTCCAACTTTCAATTTTTATGTATTCTAATATAAATTTTGTAGTATTTTTGGTGGGGTCCCCCATGTTGAAGGCCCCGATGTATCCTTCGACGTTTCCTAGAATTTGGGGGGGTGCTTCTACATATGTCGTTTCTGCGTTTCCTTGCTCCCACGTCCCCGCGTCTCGGAAACTTGGGGGAACATTGGAAAAAACCCCAAATTGAAAAGTGGCTCTATCGGTGGCCCCACTTTTTTTTTCTTTTTCTTTGGGTTAAATTTGCAAATCCTTTAAAACCCCGTTCGGAGCTGTTGCAAACAAAATTGTAAACTAACCCTCGAATCGAAAAGTGGTGCTATCGATAACACCCCGCTTTTTTTTCGGGGCCAAAATTGCAACTTGTTTGATGGCGTCCCCTTACCAATTAGAGTCAATGCAACGAAAATGCTAAAATCAATGTGCTACTCGAAAAGAGGTGCTACGAGTGGCACCCCTTTCTGTTGGCGGGTTACATTTGCTTAAAAAAATTAAAATCTTTTATTTATTTTTTAAATAAAAAATTAAACAAACGTTAAAAAATGGAAAAAAATAAAAAAGATTAAAAAAAACCGTATAGTTTATGAAAACTTAAAAAAATTTGAAAAAAAAGAAACACACAAAAAAATCAAATGCTTAACGTTAAGTACTTAAAAAATGAAAAGAAAAACAAATGCAAAATGTAAAAAAATTATATTTTTTTAAAATATTAAATTTTTTAATAAACATAAAAAAACAAAAAAAATTAATAAAAAGCAAGAAAGCAAAAAAAAAAACCATTAAAATATTCCCCCCTCACCCTACTCCACCCAACCCTTCCCGCTCCCTCCTCTCCCCCCTTCCCCCTTCTCCTCTCCACTCCACAAGACCGTCTCCTTTCCCCCTCTCCTCTCCCATCTTCCCCACTCCTTCCCCACTCCACGTAATCCCTTTCCCCACTCCACGTAATAGATATATTATGTGGAGTGGGGAAGGGGTGGGGAAGCTGGGAGAGGAGAGGGGGGAGAGGAGAGGGTTGTGTGGACTCTAGAGTGGAGAAGGGGGGAAGGGGGGAGAGGAGAGGGGGCAGGAAGGGTTGGGTAGAGTGGGGGAGGGGGAAGGGGGCGGAGGAGTGGTGGAGGGAGGGGGCGGAGGAGTGGTGGAGGGAGGGGGCACGATTTTGAGCATCGTGCCTTCCCTTCCACACCCCCCTCTATAAACCTCATTTTTATTGTTTGTTTTTGATTTTTCTTAAAATTTTATTAGAAGTTTTAATAGTTTTAAAATTTTTGTTTTATTTTTAATTTTTTAAACATTTTGCCTTTGTTTATATATATATATATATTCATTTTTTTTTCAAGTTTTTAAACATTTAGAATTTGATTTTTCTTTACTTTTCAATTTATTTTTAAGTTTTTCATAAAATGTATTGTTTTTTTTTAATCTTTTTTATTTTTATTTTTTCATTTTTTTAAACATTTGTTTAATGTTTTATTTGTCTACTTTTTTTTTTCTAAAAAAATTGAAGTTTTTAATTTTTTTCAGGCAAATGTAACATGACAACGGAAAGTGGTGCCATTGGTAGTGCTTCTTTTCGAGTCGTAGGTTGATTTCAGCATTTTCGTTGCAACAACTCCGACTATCAAGGGGACAGCATCAAACAAGTTGTAATTTTGGTCCCCAAAAAATGGGGTGCTACTGGTAGGTGACCATTTTTCCATTCGGGGGTCGATTTACGGTTTTTTTTGCAAGGGCACTGGACGGGGTTTCAAAAAAGTTGTAAATTTAGCCCCGAAACAAAAGGCGCTGTAGGTAGCACCACTTTTTGAAATGGAAGTAAAAACAACTACTAAATGTGACCTCTAAAAACGAGAACTTGTGTGGGTTCCCATTCTATAGTATATTGTGTTTTCTCCGAGTGCGGAATTGTGGTCTTATTCCTAGTTAATGTGCTAGTTAATCAAGTTAATTATCCATATAACATTTTCTCATTAATCCATGATCCATAAAGAGAAGAGTGACATCAAGAGCTTGTGTAAAGTGAAAGAGAATGATGCAAAGCTTGCACAAATACAATTCCGGAATTCTTAGCAACAATTTTGTGAGATATAACAGTTAAAATTAAACCATAAACCCTTAAACATTTCTAGAATTAACAAGTGTAATTATTTAGCCAATATATCCAAGATAAATGATATTAAACCAGCATCAACTAAATAGAAACACCAAGTTGTCTTATTGTTATTTGATGTCCAATAGAGCAGTAAAAACTCAGAATTTTTCAGAATTGAGACAGATTACTTTAGCGAACAAATAGAGGTGATTTAACAAGCGAAAGTTCATCATTAACCCAAGTAAAATTTCCAGAATATTAGAGCTTGCTGTCTTAATGTTTTGCAGTGAGGAAAACAACAAGAAAACTCAGAAAAAAATTTCAGATTTTAACTACAAATCAAGTGCAGAAAATTTGAATTTTAGATGCTAGAAAAGGATAAGAAAAATTCCCAGATTTAAAAGATATTGCTGTAATAATTTCCAGAATTAATTAAATGCAAGATTAGCCTCTTAAAAACACCAAAAACTTCCAAGAACAATAATATTTATAACCCATAATTTTTAGTGATTATTTCCAACAAAAACCCTTATGAAAATGTTGAAATGAATACTAATTAGGGCCTTTTTACTTTTGTTTTTTCTGCATAAAACTGGTAAGCCTAGAACAAAATAAAAGTGAAATTAAGCTTAGAAAACAAGATGAAACCTAAAAGTTTACCTAGGCAGGATAGGAAAAATCTTAAATGTTTTTCTTTTGATTTTTAGTGATTTTTTATGCTTAAACAATATTAAACAAGGAAATAAAATGTTTTTGGATTTTTGCTTGTAGAATTAGACAGTTTAGAACTAGTGCCTTCAAACCCTTGGGGAAATGGAGTCTTTAGGATATGCTTCTAGAAGCCTTGGTTGTATGTGTTTAACTGAAACCCCTACCAAGTTCCTAGCCCAAACATTTCAAAGCTACTTGCAAATTCTACCAAGGAAGGGTAGCACTTAAGCTAACACCTTCAACCTATCTATCTAGTACACCCTTAGCTTATGCAAAATTGATGAGTACCTCTAATACAGATGCGAAATACTTCAATCAACCTACGAAGCTAAAGTATGATAAACCAGTGGAGTTACACTACCTTTTTTTATGGACTAGATGAATAAATCTTTCAATGTCAAAATAAATTAGTTACCTCAAATGTTAAGCCAACAAGGTGAACCTCATGTGAAGAAATCCCAAGAGAACAAGAGCAAAGAGTGCAAAGATGATACTATTATTCTCCAATCACAACAATAAGCTACAATGAAGGGTGAGTTCTCTTATATAGGAGAAAAATTCGACCTCCTTTACAATAAAATAATATTGAATGTGCTAAAACCCCAGATCTAGCCTAGGGCCTCTCCAAGATAGAGTAAAAAAACAATAAAATATGCTCGATAACCAACTAATCTCCCAAGAGAGAGGGGGCATACCTCCAGTCAAGGTCAAATGGTACAATATATGCTTAGAAAGGTGGAGCACTCCTCTAGAAAGGTCCAAAAAGGATTAAAGATAAACATTAAGGCCCAAAGAATAAGGGTGCTCCAACTAGAATGGACCAAGATACATAGAAATGGTATAATATGTCCTCAAAGGGAGGGTGTGGTCCTCTAAAATTGGTCAAAAGCCTGACCAAATACAACAAACAATTCCCCAAAACTAGGGCGCTACCCTCAATTGGTCCATATCTCAACAAACGAGGCCTCAGAACATAGAACATAGTGCTGGTTTAATTAATTATAGTGTTTGTTTATGTTAGAGATAGTGTTATCTCGGGATGTCCTCCATGATCAGGTGCCTAGCATGGAGGTACATTTGCAAAATAGGCATCCGTATGGGGTAGAGGGTGAGATGCACTCTACCAGATGGCATGAATCCAATAGTGGATGCATGTGGACCTTTCAGGGTGATTTGCCTCATGCATGCAACTTTTTGCATGCACAATTTTTAATTAAAAAGCATGCAAAGGAGAGATTTTTGTATGCACTCATATTGGGGTTTCGAAAACCCTAATTGATCAGTGGGTTGTTATAAGGAGGCAGGAGGTCATAAAAAATGGTTACTCTTCTCAGAGAGAGAGGATTGAGAGTGAGGGTGACTTGTGCTTGCAGAGCGGGCGACTTCCAGAGAGAGGGGGGTGCATCTGCAGAGAGGGTGCAAAGAGGGTATACTGAGGCTTTGTTGGGTTACTTCTATGTGCTGAGATTTTTGGATCAGATTTTTTGTATTGAGTCTTGGGACTATCACTGTGTTCTTTGATTGTCATTGACCATCTGTACTTGAATGTACCTCAACTTATCATCTCTCTCTGCTTTGTAGTTACCCTCTAGTAATCGTCAGATTGTTCCTATTGGATGACTTGCCTTTGAGAATCACAGTCAGTTCTGAAAATTAATTTTCTAAGTATATAATAGGAAGGGTCCCACACTCTAGGTAAGTGTTCTAACCTGTTCTTCTTATCATGAATTAGACATGTTATTCTACTACTGCTGATTACATGTTACTGAAGATTACATTAACACGGGGACCTACTTGGTAGTGTTAAAGTTGAAAGATGAAAATTATGTTTTAAATTATATTGGTTGTTTACTGTTGTACTATTCTGCTTTAGTACTAATCTGTTGAATTTAATTCTGCATTAAAGTATAAGAATTTTTGATTTTTCTACATCAAACCCTAACCCTGACCAAAATTTAACACAGAGGAGTGAGTCCTTTTATCTGATGGATGAGCGAGATGCTCATGATCTTGAGGAGGCACATAGGAGTGAGTCTTTGGACTCGTATCAGATGGATGAGCGAGATGCTCATATAGGTACCAGTCGAAGATTGAGTTGGTATGAGATGACAGAGTTGGACTTAGCTCAGGAGAGAGATGAGTTAGTTCAGAGAGAGGGAGATTACGTACAGGTCAGTGGATCCGCTTGATGGCAATCTCAAAGATTGGCTACAACAGAGGTTTAGAGGGAGTCTGGATCAAGGATCAGTGACAGAGTGAGTGAGAGAGCGAGAGGCTTCTCCTAGGGCCACATTGATGGAGGTGGATAAGGTTACTTCAGATCAGAGTGCAATGGTGATAGTTAGGACAAATGGGTCAGTTACAACAACAGAGAATTTGTTTGATCTAGGCATCAGTGGTTGGACTTCCCTCGATAAGAGGGAGTGTTAGAGATAGTGGTATCTCGGGATGTCCTCCATGATCAGATGCCTAGCATGGAGGTACATTTGCAGTATAAGCATCAGGATGGGGTAGATGGTGAGATGCACTCTCCCAGATGGCATGAATTCACCGGTGGATGCATGTGGACCTTTCAGGGTGATTTGCCTCGTGCATGCAACTTTTTGCATTAACAGTTTTTAATTAAAAAGCATGCAAAAGCGGTATTTTTGCATGTACTCATATTAGAGTTTCAGAAACCCTAATTGATCAATGAGTTATTATAAGGAGGCAGGAGGTCATCATAAAAGGTTACTCGACAGTTTTCTCAGAGAGAGAGAGGATTGAGAGTGAGGGCGACTTGTGCATGCAGAGTGGGCGACTTCCAGAGAGAGGGGGGTGCATCTGCAGAGAGGGGGAGTGAGGGGATTTGAGTTGGATCAGTCATCACTTTATCAGAGACACAAATCTGCCATTACTGAGTGCTGTGAGAGCATCTGAGTGAAGACATCTCAGAGCATTGAGCTAGGGCGACTTTCCAGAGTAGGAGAGGAGGATGTGGATGATTGGTGGACAATTCTGCTTGAGGCTAGGTGAGTCGAGACTTACAGGATTGATCTTCTTCAATGTTTGAAGGAGATCTGAGATGATCTCAACAGTGTTTGAGTGAGATCAGAGGAGGGGCGACTTTACAACTACAGAATGAGGGTGCACTTCCCATACAGAGGGGGCACATTCTTCAGAGTGGAGTTGCAAACTTTCTTCCTTGACAGAGCAAATCGGGGCGATGGATTGGGATAGGTGGTACTACATCCTGAGACAGGCGGAGACAGACCTTTAGAGAGATCCAGATCTGAATAGACAACAAGGACGCATTTCCCAAGAGAAACAGTAGCTATTGCTACAGATCTAGGGTTTTATACCCTTCAAGTTCGATTGTACTTTTTGAGCTTCTATATGTAACTACTTTCTCTTATTTTGCTCTGGGCTCGAGAAAGAAGTAAGCCTCCATCGGAGTTGGTTTTCCCCATTGGGTTTTCCAGGGTGTAATATTGTGAGTCAAATTTGTGTGATTGCTTATTATTTGGTCAAAGTTGTTAAAAGATCTTTAGTGCTTTCTATTATAAGTTGATTTTACATATGATCTTCTCTGGCATAGAGAAGCAGGGTTTGTTTGGCTTATAGAGACTCAAGGCCATTGAGATCTCAGGGTTCCCAGATCGAGTAGTGACATCTGGGACATAAATTAATAGTTTGAACTCCCTAAGAATTTATTCTTTTGGATTTAACTCCCAAGTACCTACAAAACAAGAATGGTAATTAAATTTAAATAATGGAGGAAAAATTGATAATTGCAACAAACTAAAATTTACTTGAAACCCTAGACTAGTGCCTTGAGGAAAACATCAATCTTGGGCGAATGGAGTCAAAATTGATATGAAGGTTTGGATGAAAATCTTCAATGGAGGGTGGAGGATAACGCAATCCCTCTCCTTTTTCTAGTTGAAGTATTCCAACAGATCCCCTACTCTAAAATAACTCATAGGAACCTATGATCATCAATAAAACAATCTATCTAACACACAAGAACCACAAATCACTTAGTTAAGGATATAGTGAATAAAATCCAAACATGAACAAAGGAGGTTACAACAATCAATTGAAACATGACTGAATTTTAAACATGATGGACAAGGTTGCAACAATTACCCACTACTTTACTATATTAAAGCAACAATACTACAAAATCACCTCAAGTTAGTGAAGCCATAATCCAACATCACGTCAAGATCTCACCATAAGTCCCACAAGAAGAACCCCAAGTACACCAATCAAGAATCAAAGCAAGATAATTTCATTGCAATTTGAAAAAGTCCATTCTTAGAGGGGAAATCAGCCTCCTTTAAATAGCCAAGGAGGGTCGATTTCTCTGTTCGGTTTGTACAAGGTTGTTACATGAGAAATTACCAAGTGATGATCCCAAGGAGGGTTGTTACTTGATCTAAGGTTAAGTTTCAACCTCCTCACAATAAAAAAATACAAGATATTGCGAAGTCTTTGGGCCGGTAGGGCACCTTCGTTGGTTTAGAAGTCAAAAATATTAAAAATATGCCAAATACCATGGGTCTCTTCAATACAATAAGGATAATACCATGTGTTGTTTACAAAACCATTGCTTGTTTGCTGAATCCATGTGTTCTTTTCCTCACATTAAGTGTTTGACTTGAAACCGCTTCTTTGCCAAGCCATTGGAGGCCCATGAATTGCTCCAAGGGGGACGATCCATGTGCCAAGAGTTCAAATCAATGGTTGGTATTTAATTTCTAGTTTAGATTTGCTTTATCTTATCCCAAGACACTTCCACGTGTGCCCAAGTGCCACATCACCTTTATTTGCCTCAACATAAGTGCAACAAGTCAACTTAGGCAAATCAACCTAGGTTATTTAGGCTAATAATTATGAATTAATCACAAAGTGCCATCTCAACTCAAAATTAGAACATAAAGTGCACTTTTTCCTCTTAATGAATTATTAAACACCAACTTAATGAAAAACCTTAGGTATGCCATCAGTTAATCCATAATTAGCTTGAAATAAGCCTGCAAAACCCTCTTGTGCCTGTAAAAGGGCTTTGATGGACAATGTCCTTGGAGGATGATGAGTTGATTAGTTGGGCCAATTGGGTGCCCAAATCCACCAAGTTGTTGTCAAGTTGATGGCTGAATATTTTCCATGCACGTTCATGGAGTTTTTAGGTTGTTGCTGACACTGAGAATGAGCCCTTGTGGAATCTGGTCAATCTGGAGGGGCGTTTTGACATGCAATGGTTGGAGGTTGTAGAAGGGCCAAATGGGTGGCCAAATATACCCTTGTATCTTAAAAATACTAAGTATAACATCCCCATGCACGATCATGAAAATCAATAATGCAGTTTGCAGGGAGAAGCCCACCACCTTTTTGGAAATGTCTGATTTGAGGTAGTAATGACCAGTCTGATTTCATATACCTAGGTAAGTGGCCAAATGGGTATCCAAATATGCTTTTACATCTTCAAGATACTTTCTAAAACTCGGCTCTACAAACTCTGATACACTGATGAAGACCTGATGAATTCTCTGTGGCAATGAACAAGATGTACTAGCATCACATTTGTCCCTGGTGGACCAACAACAAAGGGTGTCCATGTGGACCAGTACATTGAAAATGCCATTAACCATCAAATTGAGTCATTATATAACTAGTCATGTATACATGATTATATACCTATGCCTCAAGTATCTTCAAACAAGTTTCTGAGAAGCAAGTTTTACCTACTAACCATAGCCTAAGTCACACGGTTCGGGTTCGGGTTCGGGTTCGGCAAGGATTAGGTTCGGTTCGGGTTCGAATTTTCTGATGAGGTTCGGATGAGGTTCGACAATAGGTTCGACTATGCAAACACAGAATTATATATATATATAACAAATAATGCAACAACATGATCAATAAATATTTATATAACATAAATACATGAGGGATAAATATATAGCATCAATAACATAACTAACATCAATATACATGATCAATAAATATTCACATATATTTAACAATGACAAATTCCAATCATCAATGCTTTTTTAATATTTAATTATAGTGCAATTGCAAATTGTCGCCCACGTGAAGTGCCCACGACCCGTGATGGATTCGAGCTGGAGGGCCGCACTCCCAGTCGAATAGATGGCCGCTCACAAAGTTGGGGATGCAGTCAAGTAATGGAGGGCCACACTCGCAGTTGGGGATGCAGTCGCGTGATGGATTCGAGCTGGAGGGCCGCACTTTGTTGGGGATGCAGTCGGGTAATGGAGGGCCACACTCGCAGTTGGGGATGCAGTCGCGTGATGGATTCGAGCTGGAGGGCCGCACTCACAGTCGGCGACGTAGTCGGGGATGCCAGATGGAGGGAGGGCGTCGTCGCAGTTGCAGTCCAATGGAGCTCGGTCAAAGTAATGGCGGCGAGTGCAGAGGTCTAGTCAAGTGAAAGCTTTCCTCGTGAAATGAAAGCGAGGGTTAGGTCGGGCGGTTTTTTTAATTTCAATTTTTTTCATGAAAAAATTCAAACCTCAACCAATAATTCGAACCTCAACGAAAATTTGACTTTAGGTTCGCCTTCAGGTTCGGGTTCGACTTGGTTCAGGTTCGGGATTAGGTTCGTCTTTCAGGTTCGGCGAACCTGAACGAACTTCAATTTTTTTTTTAGGTTCGCCGAACCTCGAACTTCAAGGGTTAGGTTCGGCGAACCCTGTGACTTAGACCATAGCCATGACAACATTCAAATACTTGCAAGGACTAGTTTCGTCAATGGGGTGGACAAGATGGACAAAACAAGTTTAGTTAAGTGATACTATTGGTCAAGATATGAATTGATTGACTCAAGGTGTAAAGGGGAAGGGAATACTCCAAGGTTATCTTTGTCAATAGAATCAACAAATAAAAGCCATATATGTCATCAAAGAGGAGTGTCAGAGAGTTGCACCCTTTGAATTTAGCCTTATTTAATAGGGGGAGCTCATTGACTTGGAAGAGATGCCAATCGCGGGAGTCTAGCGAGCTTCCACTAAATAATGCTTGAGGTGCATAACATCCCACACAAAGTGTTAGGGTGTTCAACTATTAGTGCTAGTCAAGAGTCTATAGCCCTGACGATGCCTAGTCCCCATACTTCCAAACCAAGAGACTTATTTTCATTTTTATATTTGCATTTGTATCACTTCTTTCCTTTTATCTTCATAGGCATACCTCTTTTATTTTCCTTTCTATTTTTGCATTTCATGCTTCTTGTCGTGATTGAAAAGCTAGAAGGCCATGGGTCGCAATCCCACTAGAGCGCCTAGCTAGAGGAATCCCTAGCACATAGTCAACTCTAAGACACATTTTCCAACAGTCAACACCGCCAACTTGATAACAAAGGAGGGGAAACAAGAGTGAACTCCATCAATCCTCAGACCAAGGATGTAGACTAGAATTATGGGCGAAGTGGATGGATGGAGGGCCATACTATGGGCCCATAGAGGGGGGTACAATTCTTTGCAAGATACTAAAACATTACCTAGGTTCAATGGTACATAAGTAAATCAAGGATCTACTACCCTAGTCAACGTGAAGGTGTGATACTACTAGCTATACTCTTCAGACAACAACATATAGTACATCATTCATTAATTCATCATCACGGCATAGCATAGCAGTAGAGGCATTGGCATATCATTGATCATCACATTCCTACATCTCATCCTTCTAAGGAGGGAGGCCTAAGAGCAACAAAGATAAGCCTCAATACTTTGGCTTGCATCTTGCTTCAAACACAAAAAATTATCCGGAAAAAGGTATGCCCCACAAGCAGCTACCACCACTGTTCTTCTCCTTCTTCCCAATCTTGGTCACATGCTTCCACAGACGAGAATCAATAGGGTATGTTGGTAGTACATGTTCAAGTACTTGTTGCCGTTCATTTCTTTGATGATCGTTGCTTCCTCTCCCAAAACTACTCCTCCTACCACAAACTCCATGCCCAGATTGAATTGATTGATGAGAGGCCATTGGTGGTGTTTAGTGAAACATTGAACATTGGAAAATGGTCAAACCTGCTAGCACAAGACCATACATTATAATTATGTTATTTTGAATTTTATTATATTATAATTTTCCCAATTTTATAAAAAAATGAGGGCCTTGTCTATGCTTGTTGGCATAGACATGCTTGCTTTGTATTCCAACAGGGCACACACAGACCTGTTGGCAGGCTTGAAGCTACGTATGCCAACATGGCACACATAGGATTAATTATTAATCCTATGTATGCGTGTTGGTGTACACAGGCTTGGTGTGTGTGCCAATAGGGTGCACACAGGCCTGTTGGCAGGCTTGCCTATGTATGCTAGTCACATGGTTTGGGTTCGAATTCGAGTTCAGCAACCTTGAAATTCGGGTTCGAATTCGGCTTTTCAAATGAAGTTTGAAATAAGGTTCGACATTAAGTTCGACCATATTCACTGATAATATAAAATATAATATAAATACAAATATAAAATATTATATGAAATATAAAAAAATCAAAATAAATAATCAATTATATAAGTAAAATCATCATAATATTAATAAATACTAAATAACTAAATAAACATAAATAATCTATTAATATCTAAACCTAATAACAAAAGCCAACATTAAAATTTAAAAAGAAATATTGTCCGCTAGTGCTCGAGCTCCCAACTTACGAGTCGAGCCAACACATAGGAACCTACCACCAATTGAGTTGGGATTACAAATTTGCGGCAATCGATAATCATGGAAGAAGCCGACAACACAAAATGGATCGTGGTGCGGCGGACATAGCACCGGCAGGATTCACCGTGGCAGGATTTGTAGCGACAGGGATCGCTGCGCGTAAGAAAATCGAGACAACACCGACAAACTCAGGGTTAATGCATGGATCGTGGTTCGGCGAACATAGCACCGGCATGACTCACGGTGGTAGGATTTGCAGCGACAGGGATCGCTGCGCGGCAGAAAATCGAGACAACACCGACAAACAGGGTTAATGCATGGTATTTTTTTTAAACGAACTTCATCGTCGTACCTCAACGAACCTTGGATTTATTTTGAAGTTCACCGAATTTCGAACCTTAAGGTTCAAATCCAGCGAACCCTGTGACTTAGTATGTATGCTTGTTGGAATACATAGGGAAGCAATGCTATGTATACCTGTTAGCATACACAACAAACAAATTGTTTGTTGTGTATGCTAACAAGCATACACAACACACACATTACCCATGTCCCAAACATGAAACAACTAAGTTTTAACAAATAAAGTAATAATTAGTAAAGTAATTTATAAAACCGAGGGAGCTTACTAGTAACTTGTGTCCTGAACTAGTTGATTCAAACTCCAAATGCCTCCAAACCCTTGCTCAGATGCTGCTCCTCAATTTCTGTTCCAAGTGCCCTTGCTTGGTCGCTTCTTGGTCACAATGCGGTGGATAAATTTCGACCTTCTCTCCCAAAACGATATCGGGGCTCGTGAAATCTCTCCTGTGGGTATTTATGCAAGCAACATATGTGTTTTTTGTTTAATGGAGAGGAATCAGTTCCAGTTGAAGGAACCTATTCCCAACTTTCAGGAATCGGTCTTCAACTAGAACCAATTCCTAAATATACAAAACCGTTTCCCCAAATCAGAAATGAATCCGACGAAGAAGGATCCGTTTTTAAAAATCGGAATCGGATCCCAAACAAATTTGCAAATTTTTTGGAATCCAATATGGATCCCCGAATCTGTGGTTCCGCTGCAATTCCTATACGGAAACAAGCAGGGGAGGGCCGAATCCGGTATCTCTGCTAATGACAGATTATTCATAAAGGGGAAAATGAAGTGGATGGATGAATTGGCTAACAAAAATGAAAATGGCTAGGTAAATTGTTATGAAGTGGATGAAAACACTTTAACTTAGTTTACTAAGGTACAAATAAACCTTCGGACTAAGAAACTTCTAAGGTAGAGCACACCAAAGAAAGACTATGACATGAGTAATTGTTTTAAGCATATGACTCGTTCTACGAGCATAAAAGTAGCAATCCATGCAAACATATCGTCATATAAGAAAACATGCTAAGAGTAAACGAGGGTTAGAGATGTCACAATATGTACAGGATCAGACACTATATCGGGTTAGGTACATCCAAGGCACATGGACCATCTGATATATGCTGAAGGACATCTGACCAATGATCTATGGTGAAGCCACATATATCATCCCAGGAACAATTGATCAAAATCACCCCTTGCTGAAAGAGGGGCAACAGGCAGTACCTGCTTTCTGCTTTTTGCTGTATTTAGGAGCCATTTCTGTGCTCCCACTTTGTATCGATACATGTGTACTAAGCAATCCCATTGACCTACATTTGTGGTCATTTGTTGAACATTAATTAAGTTATATTATCATATCTTTTCTCTCCTCCAATGGGTTTTCTAATTTTTTCTGACTTGTAAAGCTGCCATGTTGGCCATTTTGACCTTACTACTTCGATATTCATGAATATAATTCAAGTGGCAACTTCATATAGCATTTCCCCTGTCAATACTCAATTACTCAATACAGTGTCTTATAATTGACAATCATTCATTGCTGACAGATTGTAAGAGAATCCCAAGTTCCAACCATTGATGTTAGTTATTCAATCTTCAAAACTGATGGATATTTAACAGACCATGCTCAAGAACATCACTTCCTCCATTTGTGGTATTTTAATGCTCCAGAACATAGAGATAATGGGTCTATCAACTGCAAATCTAACTCAACCTCGTGGTCAGGAATATTGGAGGGCTTAATTATTGTAGGAGCATTACAAAGTTATGTTATTATTGTCTTAGAACAGTCAGCATAGTTACTAAGGTAAAGACATCTCTGATTGATATTCAATATAAACTTGCTTGGGGTTTCCACTTTTAAAGTATTGTTTTCTCCAAGAATATTTTTGATCAGTCTAAGCTATCTCATTTAACCTTAGGTATTGGTTGAGTTGTGTGTATCTTGTTGCAGCTTTTAGGTGACTTGATTCTAGGGATGTATGGATAGATAGATAAATTCAAGCCCTGTTTACACCACGTTACCTTCAATCAATGGATTAAGCTTAATATAATGCATGTGGCAAATGTCCGTCCAAAAACCAATATTTGACACCAGAATTTGGAATCCATTCTGTGAAATTATGCACATGAGCTCAATGATGATCAGCATGAGAAAATAATTATAGCTTAGTACTGATGGCAACATAGCAGTGCAATTGCAGATGTTCGTATTGGCATTCCAGTCACATTACAGCTGAAGGTTGCTCCGTTCATTGATGCTTCACCTGGTGTTAAGCCTGGGTCTTTGATAGCTTGTGAGCGGGTTCACATTCCAGGCCTTCCAAGGTTTACTAACGTCAATAAATATGCTCATTCATTTCGAGTCAGGGTGGAATCCTCAGAAGTGTTGTCAGGAAGATTTGCTGAAAAGATTGAAGTCTGCTTTCATCAGTAAGTAACTTTTCATGATTTTAATAGGTCCCTTTTTGAGTTGCGTGATTCCTATACAATTAATTTGTTTGAAACTTTAACTTGCATTCATAGTAGTTCTTCTTACTTTTGTTAGCGTTTCTCTAATTGCATTGACAGCTGGAGTGGGGTTCCTTACACCTTCATGTTAGTTTTCTTGTTTTTTTAGCTAATCAACGGTGTTTGTAATATATATTCCAAGAATAGAGAATCAGAGATATCTGTTTCTAAGTAGTTGATTTTAGGAACTTAGATCCTCCCATCTAGGGTGCGATTTCAACTTGTAGGTGAAAATATACTTTTCAACTCAACTTTAAAATCTCTTTTTACAAAAGCATTTTCTTTATTATTAATACCGGAGGATCTTGGAACGAACTGTTGGGAGAAGAAAGAAATGAGCCAAAAAGGAATTTATATAGTTCGTCACTCACATGTCTTCAAGAAACTTCATATTAGCTTGTAATCTTGATTATCAGCATGAGGAAAAACTGTGTATGGATGAAATTACGAACAGAACAGAACAAAGAATACTAACAGTTGAATGGGTATTCTATCCTCAATACTTATCTGGTAACCAACAGAATAGGGTCTGTAACATACCATGGAGGGTTTACTGCATGGATCTCATTCTTGTGAAAGCATGTTTTAAGTTTCATTCTTTAAAGTTTAAAGTTTAGATATAATACAAATGTATCCTTGCATGGTTGACAATGTTCTATTAGAAATGGTAAAAATTAATACATATGAGGATGAAATGAGAGTGCATATTGTTTTTTCTGGCAAATATGTCAATAAATTTAAGGGTTTGGAAGTGTGCAGGCAGGGCAGGGGCTTCATGTCTTTGGCATAAACATCTTTTATGGTGAAATCGTTTTTCTGCTATAGTTTCACACTTTAGTTGATGTTTATTTGTGCTGTTAGAGCTTTATTTTTTTTGCAATAGTTGTTTGGTTGATTAGGAAGGAAAATTAAAAGGAAAACAAAAGGTAGGGGGTGGATATTCATGTATGTCTAGCTTAGATAAAGCATATAAAGGCTTTTGGCTCTTTTTTGTGATTTATCAGATTTTATCAGTGGTATTTAGAAGGGGCATACTATTAAGCATTTATTTATATTTCATACCTAGTTAAAGAAGTTATATGATTATTTATGGCTATTAAACCAGAATTACGTTTTCAAAGGGACAGCTAATGATGCTCTATTAGAAATTTGGTAGATTACATTTGAAGACTTGAGTACCAGTAACACAGCATGGACTTTCCTTTTCAGGAATGCATCTCTTGGACTTGGGCAATGCCCTAAGGATGAGTGGAAATCGCTGCAAAAGGGGCTATGGAGTGCCACCATGTCACCTTATGAGACTAAATTTGTTGATATTAGGATTATAGATTCATTTTCTGTCTCTGTTACAGTTTCAGTTGATGAAGGCAAGTGATAAAGTTTCTGAATCAATTGTTAGTCTTTCATCTGGAAATTATTCATGGCATATTTGCAGCTTGATAAGAATGATTTATTTTAGTTTAAAGTTAAACCATTGATCTCATTGGATGAAATTAATGTTTGTTGGTGCAGAGTTCCGTCTATGGCGTTTAGGTTTCTTGGCTTCAGGTTTAGTAATGCTGTTTTTGGCACCTATTGTGAGTGAGTGGGTGCCCTTTTATTACAGCAGTGCAATGGCTCTTGGCATTATTCTCGTAATATTGATTCTTCTTTTTCAGGTGATTATTCAAGTAGTCTCTTCTTTTTCTCTCTTCAATTTACTTGATGGGCCCAGATTTAAAGCATAAACATTTATGTCTGCTTAGTTCTTTGTTATGAAGAAAATAAACTCTTGGGTTTCATTAACATGAAAGTCACTGATAGTGAATTATTGCGCAAACTAGCAGGTGTAGCTAAAGCCCCAAAGATTGCTACTAGTCCACAACAACAAAGAGGTGTTACCCACTGTCACCATGAAAACTACCTCTATGCACTTCCGGTTGGCTGTTCTCCAACTCGAGGAGGCGTCCCTAGGATAAGATTGTTGGGTTATGGGAATGAGGGCACAAGTTGATTTGGAAGAGATAGCCTTAGCAAAACGGGGTTTGGAGTTTTTAGGGTTGATTAGAACAGGTGATGGAGAGACTCGAAGATTAGTGCCAATATCCAACCAGGGCAATGGAGTCAAGGTGAATCAAATAGCAAGTGAGGCCAAGAAGAATAGTAAATACCCTTCAATAGTCGTTCTATTTCCTTCAAAGGTTAGGCGTTGGGACTATGGAAATTATTCACTTAACCAATGAGGATAAACAATGGACTTCAAGGTGTACAAGAGGGAGCTCCAATGGGGGAAAGTCCCTAACCACCCAAGATCAACTATGGAGAAGGTAAATACCTCAAAACCCTTGCCAAGGGAGCCAATATTGAGAAAGTGAAATTCTTATATAGGTTGAAATGAGTTCGAGCCAATCCACTTTATGAATGTGGGATAGATCGATAAAAGCAGATAAAGAAATTTAAGCATAAAAACCTAAAAGTAAACTAAAGTCATAAAGTGACTTTATTAACACCTAAGTCTAATATCTAATTGACCATTACATAAAGTAAGTTTCACTTCAACATCCTCCCTTAATGATCACTCTACCAACTACACCAAGTTTCTCTCGAAATTTTACATGTTTTTTTTGGACCCAATGACTCGGTGAAAATGTCTGCAGTTTGGTCCTCTGGAAACTGCCATACCTCAAGACGTAGAAAGTAGTGCATCTTGCGAAGGTCCTGATATCACCTAAACTGTAGTTACCCCTATGGATGTATCCACTCATGGATGGCAATAGGGAAGGGCAACTCAAAAGGTGCAACCACGATCACCTCGACCTCCAATAGATGGTTGTCACGCCAGTCGAGGCAACCTTCACTTTATGTTATCTAGCCCAGACAACAAAGGGAGAGACCCGATCTACTCTTGACAGGAGAGATCAAAACCAAGACACCAAATCAAGTTAATTCTAAGTGAAGTAAGGTGTATGGTTTATCCTATACCTTAGGATGAAGTCACAAGACAAGTGAGGGGTTCAATGAGTATAGCTTTGGTTCATTAATGATGTGAGAGTGACTTATGATTTGTGAAATAGGATCCAGGATTAAATTACTAGTTCAATGTGACAAAATCCTCTGCCTTGGGAACCGTGTCCAATGCAGGGCAGTTTAGGGGTTGAATTGGGGCTAACTAGTACAAGTGACAAGCTTGATCATGATACATGATGACATCAAAGGGTTTAGTTCACCACACAAGGGTCAAACCACAAGTTAATCCAACAATCTAGGAAAGTCGAATTGACTTGGAGAGAGACCAGTGCCTTGGGAATTGGGATAATGGAGTCAAAGTGTAATTAACTTATGATTGATAACTCCTATTGCATGAGATAAGTGGGCAATTAAAGTCTTGATGGATGAATAGGTCTAGATCTAGGTTTGACCTAAGTGGACCACAATCCCTTAAAACAAGGAATGCTATCCCCAAGGCAAGTTTTGATGAAGTGACACACTAGACCTAGGTTTTGAATTATGCCTGTCCCATATCCACTGAAATCTCAAGTACCCATGTCCTAGAAGTGGGCCAACTCACTTCTCCAAGGTGGTGCGACTTTGCCCAAGGAGGGTAAAATGTGGGATAAATGGAATCAAGACAAGTCCAATGACATCCAAATTTTAGATCCAAGTATGTTGATCAAATGAGAGTGTGGATCTACAATTTCAAGGCAATCCAATGGCTAGATCTTACTAGATCTGAGTTTGAAGATACCAAGTGGTCCAAAATAGGGATTAAATCCCTTAAAATGTGGAATAGGGCCCACAAGGTAGAAATTGCCAAAGTAAGAGTCTAGGGGTAGGTTTTAGGATGTGTAGATCATGAATCAATTAAAATCTCAACTACCCATCAACTAGATCTAGGTCAACTCAACTCTCCAAGAAGTGCTCCCTCACTTGGGGAAGCCAAGTTGGCTTGGGAAGGGGATCGAATGAAGGCCAATCCTCACCAAATTATAGATCCGGGATGCCGTGGATACTATAGAGGTGGGTTTTCAATATTATACCCAACAACCCACTAGATCTTAGTAGATCTAAGAAAATGTAACAATGGGGGTTTTGATTAATTAGGGTTTGCAATATTTAAGACAAGTGGATAGATCATGGAGATAGAAATTACCTTGAGATCATACTTGAGTGATGAAGAGAGATGCCTGGATGTTGAGGAAGATTCCTGCAGAGATCAAATGAGAGATGGTTGATTTTGCTTGCCAAATGAAGAGAGATGCCTGGATGTTGAGGAAGATTCCTGCAGAGATCAAATGAGAGATGGTTGATTTTGCTTGCCAAATTGATGCCCTAGCCCACAAGTGCGACCTCCTCTACCTGTCAAACCAAGGAATAGCGATTCAATCAGTAAGACCAAATATGGAGGAAATACAAGCGAAATGCAATAGTAACATGAAATAGAAGGTCCTGGGACAGTAATACTCCCTGTTACCAACGAAGAGATCCAAAGAAGAAGTAGGGAGAGTCTTCCCCTACCAATACTTCCTCCTCAAAGCAAATCGGTCTCCACCTGTAGATGCAAAAACGTGGTACAAAAGATATGGCAAAACAAGATCTCCAATAACTCAGTGCAAAGGAAGAACCAATGAACGAACACCAAAAACATTCACCACAACACTGGAGATAGATGCAATAATAATTTTCTATTCCAATAATCTAGAGCCACAAGTCCCCTTACAATGAGAAGCTCTCTCCTTTAAATAGGAAGGAGAGGCATCAAAATCCTAACCACTTTTTGAATGAGTGGCAAGATTAAAAGATACAAATGTCTAATCAATGGTTGGGATGAGCTCAACAATAAAATACATGGATCACTCATAAAATATAATATAAGTGGACAAAATCGCCCTAGAAGAGGGGAATCCCACCAAATCATGATGACAAAATATAATAAGAAGCTTATGGTGGGTCCAAGGGGTAATTTTAGCCACCCTTGGTCAATCCCCATAGCACAATAATAATAAAATAGTCATCAATATACCAAATCTTGCTTCTATGGACAACTCGTAGGCCTCAAAAGACCTCAGAAATCATCAGAAAGTGCCATAAGTGATGGATGCGGGCCCCGATGAAGCTGAAACTGCTGGAGGAGGTGTGGAAGACATCAATCCATCATCACTGATCATCCCATGGCAAGACATTGCCTCAGTAGCCCAAATCGAATTCCTCAATAGCCATTTCTACCAATCCTGAAATGCCTCGGGAAGCGTGAAATTGCCCCAAACTGCCTCCTGGAGTGCCTGCGTTGTCAAGGTGAGGGCACCAGTGTGTTCGGGAGGGGGGTAATATGGTAAAAACAAGTGGCTGGACCACCCCCTCCAAGCATAGCGCCCTAGGTCAACCGGATAAAAATCACATCTGCTCTGACAGGGTCTCCGACAGACCAAAACTGCACTGGGATAGCCTACTGAGGCTCAATCATCACTGTAAGTGCCCGGAACTGAAAACAAACTGTCTCATTGGACTCAGAAGGTCCAAATCTATCCAAGATGTGTACTCATACACCATTTGAATCTCTGCATGATCAAAATACATATCCAATATACCGGAACAGGTCAAATAATAATAATCTGTAAATGATCAAATACTGCTGTAAACCATGAATCATCATCATAACCCTGTATCTGCTGCATAGAATCATCATGTACATGTACATAGACCATATATCATCTATCCATATCATCACAAGGTCCAACCATCTCATGTCCTATGGTTGACCTTGGTCAAACTATGTTTGACCAAGTCAACATGACCAAATATAACTCAGACCATCATCGGAAGCTGCTGCAAAGTGTCAAAGGTTAATGCATGCTCTACAACTTATTCAAATAACAATTATAACACAAAGTAATCATTACTGGCGATCTAAATCCAAATATATAATGTCATTAATTATTATTATTATTACTCAGACTAGACTTTCAAGATCATACTCACTTCATAGCTGTGATCAATTTGCAAGTGAAGGGTGAAGGCTAAAATAACTGGCTAGGCTAAGGGATGACTTGACTGACTTAACATTGTGACACTTTGGAACAGGGAAAGGGAATACACACCATAGTATATACTGAATGAGCAACAACACAGGGAATGGCGGTGTCTCACAAATGGATGATTTGTTCAAAGAGGGTTTATTCACCTTTAACAGATGCGCACAATCCATAATACAAATGAGGCCAACAATTATTTAGATATAGCATTTAAGTTCCATTGCTTTTGAGCTTGAAGTTTTCATAGCCTTTGATCTATGTGTGTTTATAAACACATTGCATAGATTTACATTTATTTGAGGCTTTCTGCTGCAAGTGTGTTTTTAAGGCACTTGTTTACTGAGCACTTCTAGGTGTGTCACAGACAGCTTGTTTACCTAGGTATTTACATTTCCAAAAGATATAACATTTTATTTTCATGGCCATTTTCATTTGGCATTTCTTTAATTCATGTGTGTTTAGAAACACATTTCATGAATGGGCTTTTCATACAATATATAACATTTCATTTTTTTCCAGACTTTGTATTCATGGCAGCACTAAAAGTTTCAGGTTTAGCCAACACAACTTTAGTGACTAGGGGGAATTCACAAGGAATTCCAACTCACCATAGGTAAGTTTTGTCACCAACTCAGAGCCGAGACACAATAAATAGGGAAGCTCATCCAATACAGAGGCTACAATGGGGAAAAGATCCTCCATGTCACTAGTCAAGTAGTAAGTCAAGGTGATAAACTAAAAGGTAGGCAATGGATGGATGAAGACAATGAATAATGGAGCCGACACTAGCAAGCGAAAGTATGGTGGAATGATCACTTCTATTCTCCCTAAGGAGGGTAAAACCAATGAGTATGAATAGTGAACTTCGAAGTATGAGTAGGGACAATATAATATATATAATAAGATCAGCTGGGTCCACATATCTATATGATCGCCAGATCATGACACTAAGTGCTAAGACATGCTATAAGAATAAATATAAAAGCAATATAACCATAACACAATGATATACCTGCTGAGTCATATACCTGAATGCTCATCAACCTGTACCATCATCTGTCCTCTGAAACTGCTACTGCAACTCTGGGCACTACTGACTGCTTTGTACCAATGGTATAATGGTTACATCGGTCATCTCTCTGAGTGTCCTGAGACTCAATCATGGCATGGGGTATACATACTGCTGTCCACAATCTGATAGTGATCCAATAGATGCTCATCTCAGCATGTCAAATGTAAGGGAACTGGCTGAATAGTGTACTGGCATCAGAAAAATAATGTATGGTAGCCCGGCTACTATATATGTGATAACATCTGGCTCCGGCTGGGACAAGTGCTCTGCTGAAATGAGCGCTTGAGAACCTCAGAATCTCTGGTCATCGAACTCTGCTACTCGAATCCACGATCTAGCACTCTACCATTTTGCTTTCAGCTCTTATTTTATGCAACCTATTTATGCATTCACAAACATCAAAATACTTCATGCCGCATGTGTGGGAAAAATATAAAACCAACTGAAATAAAATCTATTCTATGTCAAAAATATAAATGCATGAAATAGAAAGTATCACTTCCAGGATTCTTTATATCCTGTCATGTGTTTTGAAGTTCCTCTATCCACTAGCCAAGTATCACTTCCATGAGATATTGAACCAGTGAGTGCTGAGATAAGAACATATTCTTCACTGGAGTCTTCATTATTTTTGGTCTTGTCATCATCGTCACTATCTTCCGCTGCATGAGCATGGAACCTCTTCTTTTGCTTCTTGTGATGTCCATGTTTGTTTGGACAATTCCTTGCAATGTGTCCAGTCTTGTGGCATGAGTAACACTCAATTGAAGAGAAATCTTTTCTGGTCCTTCTCTTCTTTTGGGGTCTCCTTGGAGAGTCCTCTCGAGGACGGGGGTTGTCCTTCCTTTTCTTTCCACCTGTAGCATGAGTAGCTAAAGCTTGGTCTTCATCGTTATTTAACTTCTCCTCTCTTACGACTATTCTTTCTTCTTCTTGGACACATTCTTCCCATAGGTTTCTGAACTTGATTAGTTTCTTTCTGGCACAAATGCCTCCAACAAATGGTTCCCAATCTCGGGGGAGACCATTCAAAGTAGTCATCACCACTTCTGCATCCTTAATCATATCCCCAATGGCTTCTAGTTGTTCTTTGATCTGGGATACCCTGGAGAAATATGAGTGCATGGTTTCAAACTTCATGCACTTCACACCCTTTAGTTGATTTCTTAAGGTCATCTTTCTGTTGATGTTCTTTCCTTCAAATAGACTAGTCAAGGCATCAAACATTTCCTTTGGTGTCTTCTTGGAAGACACATGGGGGATCAAGTGATCCTTGATGGAATCAACATTGATCCTTTTTGCTTTGATAAGATTCTTCTTATGTCTTGCCTTCTCTTCATCTCCCTCTGGTTCTGTAAGCCCTTCCTTCACATAGTCTTCTAGCTCATGCTCCTCAACGATGAGCATGACTCTATACATCCAGGATCTGAAGTTCTTAGCTCCTTCAAGCTTCTCATCAAGCTTGGTATTGCTTATCATCTTGCTATAATGAGTACTTCAAATGGAAATAGAAATAGATTTGAGACATACCAGAAATTTTGCCCTTCGGAGATCTGCTCCTCTTTGACCTAGGGTTTGTCAGAGAAACCCTAAAAATTAAAAATTTGAATTTCAAGTTTCGTAAAGGATAGAAAGATGCGCCTTGCAAAGTTGGTCAAGCTGGTATACTTCAAATTTGAAATCTGCAAAATTTGGCCCCTCAAAAATTGCCTTGAAACTTCCTGATCTTCTGGACAAGATCCCGAACTAGGGTTTGATAAACCTGGCCTTCTGCCCAACCAAAAGGTTCGATCTTGTGCTCAAAAGTTCGATTTTTTTGAGGATTATCCAACCGTGGTCACAGATTCCAAAAATTTCAACTTTTGCAAAAACCCTAATTTTCACCTTTCCGATCAAAATCCTGATTTAGGGTTTGATGGAGCCCAGCCTTCTGCCCAACCAAAAAGTTCAATCTAGGGCTCAAAGGTTCGATTTTTCTGAGAGGATCAATCCTATGCAGAGAAAACTCAAAAAGTCTCTTTCTGTGAAAAGCCCTAATTTTTCGTGGCTGCACAATGTAATCTTTCAGGCTAGCTCTGATACCATGTTAGTTTTTACTTGAGCAGCATATAGCATATAAACAATTACTGAAAGATAATCAAGCACAACATAAAAGACAAGAGACAATTTATCCTGGGAAACCCTCTTGGGGTAGAAAACCCAACAAACCTTCCTCAATATAGAAATCACAAAGTACAAGATAAACCCAAGACAAAACAACTACTCCTCCACTTGTGCGCACCTCTCTTCTTCACCTATGAGAATTTGCTTGAGTGAATGAGTGATTAGAAGTGAGAGAGAGCACTTCTATTTATATTCTTCTGTTGAGATGACTAATTCCCCAACAAGGCCGACTTGTCTACTTGACTGGTCAATTACATAATATAATAATATTTTAGGGATTTTTCTAAGCCGACACATGTCCTAGGGTTTACATTGATTCTTTCAATGACCTTTACATTATTAATTACATGACCATCAACTCCCATAAGGAGGAATACAATAATATAAATAGAATATCTTCCGTAGTTACATTATTTTAACAGTTTCTTCTTTAGAGAAGGAAACAACTTCTGTATTTCTAGGAGGTATATCTTCTTCATATACTTCTTCACATTGGCTCTTTCTAGATCTTTTGAGAGCAACTTCTTCATCAAATGTTACATCTCTACTAATTTCCATGTGATGGAATCCTGGGATGTATATTCTGAATGCTTTGGATGCTTCACAATATCCAACAAATATTCCCTTCTTTCCGGAAGGGTCCAGCTTAGTTCTCTTTTCTTTTGGTATGTGAACATATACAGGGCACCCAAATATCTTGAGGTGGCTTGCCTTAGGCTTCTTCCCTGTGAACATTTCTTCTGGAGTTTTGAATCCAAGGGCACTATGAGATAATCTATTTTGGACATAGATTGTCGTCCTTGCTGCTTCAGCCTAGAGATGCATAGGAAGATCTTGATCATGTATCATTGTTTTCATTGCTTCCATAATGGTCCTATTCTTTCTTTCTGCAACACCATTTTGTTGAGGATTGTAGGGAGTGGTTAATTTCCTCTTGATTCCAGCTTCTTTACAAAAGACTTCAAAATCCTTTGAAGTGTATGCTCCACCATTATCTGTCCTGAGTGTCTTGATTTTCTTTTCTGAATGATTTTGTATCAAGGCTTTGAATTCCTTGAATTTTCCAAAGACTTCATCTTTTCCTTTTAGGAAATATATCCAAGTCTTTCTTGAATAGTCATCAATAAATGTAAGGTGGTATTCATATCCTCTCAAGGATGTGGAAGGCATTGGACCACATACATCTGGATGAATCAGTTCCAAAGTACTTTTAGTCTTTGTTTCACTCTTTGGAAATGGATTCTTGATATTCTTCCCTTTTGCACATCCTTTGAAAGTGCCTTCATGATCAACCTTCAAATCTGGTAATCTTGTTACTACTTTGCTCACATAGGGTAATGCTTTGTAGTTGATGTGAGCAAGCCTTCTATGCCATAGCTCACTTGGGCTAGTGGCTTCATGAACAAGGGCTGCTTCTGAATGACCCTTGAGTTTATATAGCCCTCCTTCCTCTTTACCAATAACAACTGCATCCTCAATTGATTTTCCTTTGGGCTACACGAGTACTTGTCCATCTATGAATGCAACCCTATAACCTTTCTTATCTAATGCTGAGATAGAAAGTAGGTTCTTCTTCAAACTTGGTACATATAAAACTTCCTTCATCTTCATGGGGGTTCCAGAATCAAGCTTGTAGCTTGATTCACCAATTCCTTTCATAGGATATTGATAGTCATCTCCTAATGATACCTTCTGTGGATAGGTCTTCTCTTCAAGTCTTGAAAGAGTTTTCTTTTGTCCCGTCATATGCTTTGAAGCACCACTATCAATAAGCCATGTGTCTTCTCCAGGTGTTACAGACTCAGAGAGTGCAGAGAATAGAACATACTCTTTTGCATCTTCTTCTTCTATTTTAGCTCTTTTCCTTTGAGGTATTTCCTCCTCTTCATCTTCACTATCATCTTCTGCTAGATGTGCTTGATGTCTTTTGTGGTGGAAACCCTTCTTCTTCTTTGAAGGACAATCCTTAGCAATGTGTCCTATTTTGTGACAATTGAAACATTGGAATGAAGAGTAGTTTCTTTCTGGAATGGTTCTTCTTTTTTTTTGAAAACTTTGTGGAGGTTGAGACTCCTTGTGGCTTTCCTTCTTGAAGTTGGATTGTCTCCTTCTTTTGGTATGGGTGTCTAATGCTTGATTATCTTCTTTGAGTAGGGATTCTTTATTGGCTACTCTAGCCTCTTCTTGAGTGCAATCCTCCCATACAATATCAAACTTCATGCTTTCCTTTCTGGCACACATGGTCTGGATGAATGAATCCCAAGGTCCAGTGAGACCATTGAGAGCAGTCATGACCAGTGTTATCGGAACCGGAAAAACCGGCCGGTCCGACCGGTTTACAGAGTTAACCGGTCCGGTCAGTGACCAAAACCGGTTGAACTGGATTTTTTTATGAATCGGGTACTGAATCGGCTGGAACCGGCCAGAACCGGTCAAAATTGGCCGAACCGGCCGGTCGGAACAGTGGACCCACAAAACTGAAATTAAAAAAAAAACACAAAAAACAAGTTTTCTATGCTTCTATGATTATTTTATTTTTATTCATTAGTATTATGGTTGCCATTTCGAGCCTCTTTGTTGATGTACTTTGGTTCAGAACCTCATAGATGTATTGCGCTAGGTGTTGTTTTGGTTATTTGCACCTATACTTGCTATATATATGAGAAAATTTGCATATTTGTGTATTAATGGTTTGGATTCATATGTATGCACATGAATATATATGTTTTTTTACAAAATATGAATATTTTATGTATGTTTTAGTCGACCGGTTTTTTTCCGGTTCCGGTCCAGTTCACATTTTGGGCTTCGCCGGTTCGATGACCGATCCGGTTCCGATAACATTGGTCATGACTAGCTCATCTTCATCAAGGGAGTCTCCAATGGCTTCTAGTTGTTCCTTGAACTGGGAGACCCTTGCGAAGTAATCTTGAATGGATTCTCCTTGACTCATCTTAGTGTTCTTCAATTGAGCTCTCAGGTTCATCTTCCTATTGATGTTCCTTCCTTCATACATTCTGGCTAGGGCATCATAAATTTCTTTTGGGGTCTTCTTGGATGACACTTGAGGGATCAAGTGATCTTTGATAGAATCAACAATGATTCTCTTTGCCCTAATGACGTCCTTGTACTTCTCTTTAGCTTCATCTTCATCAGGTTCTGCAACTTCATTTTTGATGTATTGGGCAAGATCATTCTCTTCAAGAATGAGACCAATCCTATATTTCCATGCTTGAAAATTCTCTATGCCTTCTAGCCTAAGTTGCATGATACAGTGAAATGGAAACGTGTATCTGATAGAGAAACGCATTGGAAATGCGACCCCCCAAAATTTAGGAAACGGGGAAACACGATATATCTATATCTATATATATATATGCAAATTAGCAAGGATATAAAAATTAAATGCGAAACATAACTGACAAGTGATAAATCATAATTTCAAACATCAAATATCACATTTTACTCATAAGTCCATCTTTGTATCATTAATAATTGTCATAGATGATTACATAATGCAAGTTTCCAAGTAGTAATATCCAAAAACAACCTTGGCAATACAATATATTCAAAATTTCAAAATCAGCCTTTATTTATGAGGCTACAATGCTACATATATCAAAATGTGAGTAGTCAACATAGAACTAAAACATAAGATAAGCCGATTTGCATAGTGTCGTATTAGATTGTCTTCAAATCGGCTTCCTCAAGTAATCCTTGCTTTGCTCAAATCATCGTGTGAGATGAGGGAAGTGAAATCCTCCTTTTATGCAAAAAATGACTTTTAGAGGCTTATAGAGGTATCCTAAACCATCATTAACCCATTAAGAAACAACTTAACCCATTGATTAAGCTAACGGGTTCTTTTTTTGGATGGAAAAGCGAGAATTCGAGGAAATGCGCCATACGGACGCGGATACGGCACGGAAACGGGTTTCCAGCCGTACCACCCATGTTTCGTCCACGTGAAACGTGGTGGCATGGTTGGAAACACGTTTCAGAGGAGTACCAAACACATTTCCGAGTTTCCTACCTGGTACGATAGTGGTACGGGGCCTAGTACCAAGTTTCCTGCAACTTAGCTTCTAGCTTATCCTCAAGCTTAGTGCTTGGGGCCATCTTATCCAGGAGGTCACCAAAAATTGAAAATTCTCAAAATACAAAATAGACCTTACCAGGAGATGTGCTTGACTAAGTTGAGTTGACTGGTGTACTTGATTTCTGGAAACTTCAGCTTTTCACCCTTCAAACTTGACCAACAAATTTCGGATCTGCATAGGTTTTCTGGTTTACTAGTTCGCAGCTTTTCTAGTTTACTGGTGCACAGGTTCGCAGCTTTTCTGGTTCACTGGTGCACAGGTTCGCAGTTTTTTTGGTTCACTGGTTTTTCGGTCCAGAAGTCAAACTAGGGTTTGACTTTCCTGGAGATCTACCCACTCAAAAAGTTCTATCTAGGGCTCAAAATTTTGCTTTTGAGGAGGAGCATCCAACCATGCAATCAGATTCAAAAAATTCCAACTTTTGCAGGAACCTTAATTTTCACCGGAGGAGGAGAGAGAGATATTTTCACCTTGTGAAAGATGTCCTATTCAGGCTAGCTCTGAAACCATGTTAAGATTAGCATAAAATTCACAGCAAGAGCATAGTAAGGATCACTGAAAGAAACACAATCACAGGATAGACACAAATTTATCCTGGGAAACCCTCATGGGGTAGAAAACCCAGCAAAGCTTCCTCAATATAGATGACCAACAAATACAAAGATGTAATCCCCAAACAAGATCTCCTTCTCCTCCTTCGCAGATCTCTCTCTCTCTCCTATGCACAATTCACAAGTGAGTGAATGAGTGAGTGTGTGTTCAAATGAGGAACACACCTCCTCTATTTATACTTTACTTCACTTGACTTTTAACCCTAACTGGGCCGACTTCTCCTAGGAGAGTTTAATAACCCCTAAACACTTAAATCAGGGCCAACCCCACTAGGGAAGTCTAATAACCCTAGTTACAACATCCCGACAGAGGAATAAACATCTCCAGATATATAATAATGTCCCATCGGAGGAATGAAACATCTCCAGATAATAAAGTACAAATAGAATATTTTTTTAAGTTACAATATTTCAACAGGCTGATATATCTTTATGTGCTATGTTGTTGCTCACTTCACCTACACTGTTATGTAGTCTTGCCATAGCCTTCAAGAAAACCACTTTATTCCCTGCTGATAGGGACATGTAGATGTCGCTCACAAAAACACTATTATGATTTGCTTCAAGTTCATGCAGAAATGGTTTTTAAAATTAACAATATCAATCATGGTTACAACTCATCAAATTATCAGTTATGGTTCATGAATTCTCTTTTTTGGCAATAACCTATAGTTCTACTCTTGAGTTTCATGAATAGTTTTGATTCTTCACTCTATATTTTTATTTATTATATAAATATTTTATATTTTTTTGTACTTGCCATTTCCCCGCCGTATCCAGATCCTAGGTTTTAAAAAATATGGCGATTCCGTATCCGGATTTGGATCTTGGTAACTTACGTTTGATAAAATCTCTGAAAGAACAGTTGGTAGCTTTTATCAAAATTTCTTCATGGTATCAAAGCGAGATTACTGATAGACTGTGAACATTTTGATTTCTTGCTAAGATAGTAAGAACTGTTAGGGCTTGTTGATACAAGTGACTTGTAAGTGTTGCTTGCAACAAAAGATAGCTCTAAAGACAAGCTGCATATTATTGGGATGACTTCACTCAGGAAAGAGGAGGAGGTTACCTCTTTTAATTCAAGTTGTGGTAGTACCGGTTACCAGGATGCTAGGACTTGGTCGATTGATAGTAGAACATCTAGACATATGATAGGAACATGGGATATGTTCCTTAGTGTTTTAGAATCAGGTCTAGGACATCATGTACAGATTGGAGTAGGATTAGTGCATGAGGTAAGAGGAGTTGGGAGAGTTCATTTCCAACTTGCACTTGGAGAATTTCTGGGGGTTGATTATGTACTTTTTGTTCTAGGGTTGACAGATGACTTGCTCTCAATATCAGTCTTGGAGGATGATGGATACGTAGTATTGTTCAGACATGAACACGTGTTCATCTATTCAGTGAGAGTGGGTTTGGTTGTGATAGTGTTGTTGGGTGATCAGGGAGATAGAGAATACATAGTGTGTGGTTGGCTTGTGTATGAGGGATCTGGATGGATTTCAGATTCTAGATCAGTGTCAGAGGAAGAGGGAGAGCAGGATGCCTTGGAGATTGTGTTAGTGCCAAGTAGGTAGTCTTCGATATGGCGAAGCGGGTGAGAGGCTAGGATGGGAGAGTGGAGTCTCCTAGGAGCTCAGATTTCAGGGTTGTTTACAGGCATTCATCTCTAGGTCAGATTCCAGAGTAAGAGGGAGTAGCTGCAGGGAACAATGATCCATGTGGAGGAGATTCAGGTGGTGCCGGAAGGACATCCCTCGTTAAGAGGGAGTGTTGAAAAAGTATCTCAAGATGTCCTTTGTATCATGATGTCTAAGTGTAAAGGACATTAATAAATGTCTTGAATGTAATTATTGAGAAAATTACTTTATAATTATAAAATGAGATTATATTACAAAGTTGTTCATTTATTGTTATTAATGACTTATAAAAACATTTAATGAGATATTAAATGAGAGCCCTAGGATGATGAGATCTAATCTCATCCATTGATCTTGGGTGGTTAATGGTAGTTAGGGTTTAGTCATTATGAAGAAAGATTATAAATGCATTAATTCATTGAAGAGAGCCATCAAGTAGGGAGAGGGCGAGACATCAGATTAAGAATAGCAAGTTTCCAAGTAAGAATATAGGGCATGATTTTCAAGAAATCTCAGCAGTTTGTTAGTGGCTCGATTTTCAATGAAGTCAGAGTTATTTCTGGCACATTTACCAAGAAGACAGAGAGTTTAATGCATGGGAAGTACAACATTAAATGCTAGTACAAAATTATAGTCTGAAGCATTTATTGTGGTGGCACAAATCCCCAAAAAATTGACGAACCGTACCTCGTTAATTGCTGCAGTAAATCTGGCACTGATTTCCAGGCAATTATGAGTGCATTAATTATCAGTTTGACATTGTCGTACAGAAGCAGCAGATTGGCATGTGTGAGGGAGGCTGTACAGCTGCAAAAGGCACAAAAATCGAGGCATCAGTTAGATAGTAAGAGACTGGCGTGATGGGCTGAGATAAGCTGTCTTGTTAATGCTATTATGATTCTCTGAGTGGAAAAATAAATTTCTGTAAAAAGTTTCAGCTTGCTCTCAGTTCAATAAAATTCTTTCTCTTGGTTTTCCATTGTTGGGGTTTTGCCTTGGGCGTGGCCCTAAATTTTATGTGTTCATTATTCTTTTCAGTTCAACAGTTTGACAGTGATTAGGTTCTTTGTATTTATTTTCAAGTTCAGATCTGTGGGACAGTATTATTATTATTGGATTAATGAACTCAATGAAGAATAAATCAAAGTTGAGCTTAAGTGTTTGATAAAATCTCTGAAAGAACAGTTGGTAGCTTTTATCAAAATTTCTTCACCCTACACCTATTCTAGAGAGGCCACCACTATCACCTCTGTAATTTGAAGCCACTGAGATGCCTGTCATTCATGAACCTTGGGAAAAAGCTGTCACCCCCTCACAATTACCCTTCCTTGGCATGGGTCAATGGTAAGGGCGATCATGGATTAAATGGTCTCGTGCTTGACATGCAAAGCAAGTGTTTGGCAGATTAAGGTATTGAACCTTTTCCTGCGTGATTCCATCAATAGTGCAAACTGATATTAATGCATGGAGCTTCTTCTTTAAGCCCACCTCCATACACGCCCTAAACAAAGCTTGAAAAGGGTTACGTTGGCCATCTAGAATAAGAACTTCACCAAACAATTAAGAAAATAGATCAACAAGCATACGCATGTCATCGGGGAGGCCAGGGAACTCTATCGATATGGGGTGATTATCATGACATTGGTCCTTTGGGTTGAAATATGCTCTCCATGGCTACACATATGTGAGTGAGCCAACAATGTTCCATATACCAAACCGAAGGACATGACGAGCAACCGCATCTAAGTTGAACAATAGACATGCATACTTCGAACCCAATCCCCGATAGGAATTCAAAGAAATACCTCTGGCTTCTCAGTTCAATAGAGACCACAGATTGAATGCTTTCTCATTTGGCATGTGATGCAAAAGGTACAGAATAAATCCTAGTGTCTAAAGATGCATGTGCTCCTCAATGTATTCCTTGTTACCCGCAAGGGAAAAATTAAAAGCACCTTGATTTGAATGAGAATGTGCATCAAGTTGACTAGAGGTGGAGAGGGGGCCTTAGACTCCTCCATAGAGGGAACCTCCACATGCTGCTCGCTATGCTTAGGTACAACATCACCCATGGTCGAATCCTTGCCCACAACCCCCATGTCGATCCTTGAAGGAAAAATTGGCTCCAGTGGATGTCCTATGAAGGGGACATTCTCCACACATACAAACTCGTCCACAGGTATTTCGTTGTGCATACACTTAGAATCTGCGGTGAAATTGATCAGCAACGAACCACTCATATGTCCAACTACGAGAGAGATTACTATCTCCTTCTCAGTAATATAAAATCTGGCATGTAAAGAGTGCACTATTGTTTGCACATTGCCATCACTATCAGAAGCAATGCTAATGTAATCCATGGGTTGTTCTTTGGACAAACTCCGATGTTGGTACATGTTTTCAAACCCAAGAGGGCGCCCATGGTCTTTGAAGGAATTCAATACATTGTATACTCCAACCGTATGACCTCCCTTCCTAGCATTCCCTATTCAATCAATGACAGAATCGTGTTTCCCCTGTGGTTTGATTGTTTCCTGTAGAACCATAACTGTATGGATCCATATGCCCTTGACCCACCTACCCTTCCTCTGCTCGCCCTTTCCCTCTTGTGCATTGCTTTGCTACACCCTTGCCCTCTTTCTCCATCCGCCCCTCTAGCATGCAACCCCCCTTTTTTTCTGTTTGTGGGTCTCATCCGATTCCTCCTCCGCCACCTCCATCTCCACTTCCTCGTTGGCATCTTCCAATCTCTCTAGCCCATTCCTCCTTCCCATGACCCTCCTTCCCACCACAAACTCCCATTTGTGCCACTGCCATCCCTGTGAATGCTTTCCCTTCCCATCGATCTGCACCTATATTGCTGGATTAGGTTGTCATCATCTTCATATTGAAGGTAGAATGCTTGGTATTGATGCCATCTACTCACCTAAGCAACTGATCGTCTTGAGCAACAATCTTCTTGATGTTCTTCTTAGTTAGAGGCTTCACCTTATAGGATACTCGTTGAGGTTCATAAGAGATAGGGAAAGAATCGATTGGAACTTATGCAAAACCTACATTTGTGATTAAGAGAAACATAAACTAGCACTAGGGTAGTGCAACACTTAGAGCAAAATCAATGAAGAGGAGTGTAACCCTAGAGAAAGAGTGAACCCAATGATAAGTGCTCTAGAGACAGAAATAAGCCCAACACATGAGAGTCCAACGCTTGATAGGTGCCCTTAGTCAAAACACTTTATTAAGAGTGAAAGATAATCGGATGATAATAAATTAAAAATGGGAGTTGGATATATATACATAGCTTAAGCGGTAGGGTACTTTCCCCAAGAGGGGTCATGAGCCTACGTGTACAAGGTTGGTGTTAGGAAAACTTAGAAATATGTAATGATTAGAGTATAGGGTTTGTCTTAGTCGAAAGTGAAGCTTACACCATTTCAACATCCTCACTTAAGTTGAATAGGGGGCCATGGAGAACAATGCTGAATACAAATGAGAGTGTATGTAAATACCCAACTCAATATTCAATTGTGGCTGAAATACAAATGATAGTTAGTGTGTAGATAACCAACTCTATATAAGGTCGGTCGTGGCTGAAATACAAATGAAAGTGGGTGTTAAGCTTACACTTTTTTTACATCCCACCGTTAAGTTGAATAGGAGGCCACGGAGAAAAATGATGAACACAAATGAGAGTGGGTGTGTAGATACCTAACTCAATGTAATGGCTGTTGTGGCTGAAATACAGATGACAGTAGGTGTATAAATACCTAATTCAATATAAAGTTAGATGTGGCCATAAGTGAAGATTGCTCCGTTATATTCAACATCTCCCCTTAATCTGAACAAGGGTCCTCGGAGAGAAGGCGTTACATCACAAGCTTCACATCCCCCCTTAATGTTGAGCAAGGGCCACATGGAGAAGACATTACATCATTATTCTCCCTGAACGCCATAACTCCCACACCAGTACAATTTGATAAGTTGATGAAGGTTATCTCTGGCAAAAACATAGAAGAAGAGGCCTTTACAAGATGGGATTTGGACAAGTCATCAATAAGTGTAAATGTTTGATCCAGAGTTCAAGTGGTATGAGTCTCGATATCAATACAACGTTAATATGAACTCAAACAACTAGATCTGCATTTACCAACTGAACAATATAAATGCAATCATACATAAACAACAAATATACCCTGGAACCCTTTCGGGAGAAACCAACAAACTATGGGGCTATCTTCTTTCTCGAGCCCAGAGCATATAGGAAAAGAGACAAGTACAATACAGGGTTACCTCAGTAATCTTTTCTGGCCAACTCAAGATTTGCATGCATCTAGTTGATGCATGCTCGGAAGAGATAAGCCCTTACTGGAAAACTGGATCTGAATGTCCCTGTATCCGCCTCTGCCTGATCTATCTGTCTCTATCCTCAGTTCTGCTCTGCTCGCTCTGAAGACTACCCTGTGACTGAAAACATCGTCTTCTTGCATGCACAAGTGCGCCCTCCCTCTAACAGTGAAAGGCTCGTACTGAATCAGATCTCAGCAGATCTGAGTTCTGATCATCACTGATCTTCCTCAATCTCTGAGACGAAGATACTCTGTAAGTTACAGACACTCAAATGCTCTACCGGATGCGGTATGAGCTTCTCCCTCCTTGAAGAATGCACCCTCCTTCACATGTGAAGTCGTCCTCCTCTCTCTTGATCTATCTCAGATCAATGATCTCACTGATGAAGACAGTCACCTCCTGTCTTCCTTATAACATCTCATCATGAAGTTAGGTTTACCAAAAACCTAAAATAGTTGCATGCAAACCTTTTTGCATGCATTTCTCTCCGGTCATTTTCCTGGTTAATATATTAACAATAAGGTCCTCATTGTCAAGACCGGTCTTGCTAGTCACTATAGAGCAATGTTTTAAAAGTTGGAATCAGACTCGAAATTGATAGAAGGTCCAACCGGATTCGGGTTGGAATTAGACCAGTTTATAGTTTATGAACTGGTTTACTAGGAAATACATAAAATATGAAAATTTTAATAGAAAAAATATATATTCATGTACATCAATGTAAATCAAAGATTCCAAACCATTAGAGACTCTTGCTGAAATTGGGCTCTTTGCTTAAGTGATTTTTTTAACCAAGATAGACTCTATAAGCATGTACAGGAATTTTATGTTAGTTAATGACATTTTTGAATTATCTTCATGACTCTTCATTTATTTGAGTCTTCTTTCTATAACCAAAATAAATTATGAAGTTACTGTCCCCATTTCACTGTTATCAAGGTTACACGAACCGTGGGTGCTATAGAAATCAACAGAAGAATCTAGTGCCGGTGTGACACTTGTCCGAAAATTAGGAATCAGGGAATTGGATTGCTATCCTTGATCTTTATATATATATTCTCAATCATTGCCTTCTATTTCAGAGAATTCTTAGGGTAATAAAAATTCCAAAGAAGTCTGTCTTGACTTCCAACTATGTGCATATCATAAGCATGCTTTTCTTAAGGATAAATGTTTCATTCTCTTGCTCTTCTGAACTGGAGGGAGTTATTTTTATTTGCAACTTTGGGATCTTGAGGCAAGATCCAACTATTTTCAATTTTGCACCTCAGGTTACTCTGCTTTGGCCATATACCTGTTGCAAAAAACATCCAGTTATGTTCAATGTAACTTAGTAAAATGGAAAGGAACAAAAATAAAATGTGCTTGTCTTTCAATGTAGCTCTAGAGAAATTATTCATTGTTAAAAAATTGCTAAACCACATAAATTTTTTATATTATAAAACTTATTTTAAAATTATGCTTGTACTTTTGCTTCAATGTTATTGTTTTAGTGTGAAAAAACATTGGATGGATATTCCTTAACTCTTTTAATGCAGTGGGGAGAAGATTTTTATACCAAGATGACACAAGATAGGTGTATCTGCTTGCTACAATAAGATGTAGCTAAAGGACCTGCAACTGATGGAAGTGAGATAATTAGGTGTTTGTAGTTCGGGAGATTAAGGTAGACTTCAGATTCAAATTTTAGTAAATAGCTAAGTTGCACTGAAGTGGATACGGATACGGGGGGAGAAGCGGATACGGATACGGGGGGAGAAACAGATACGACAAATTTTCAAAAAGGCCACATACGATACGACAGGGAAACGACATATATATATTGTCATCATCATATATATTATCATTGTACATCATCATCATCACCTGACACTATTATCGAATATCATTAATCATACATGTAACATGATACTATGAAATTGTTTGACTAATATCATCTGAATCCCCATGCTTAGAGTTAGAATCATCATCTATGTCCTCAACAAAAGTAGATCGAAAATAGGGATCCCAAGCCTGGCTTGATTACCCTGGGATTGAAGGCACCTGCCCAACACCAATGTTCACATCCTCTGGCTATGGAAGTGGGTCCAAGTCCATCCAAGATAGAGGAGTTCAACAATCAGCGCCACCAACATCAAGGTACATAGAGGGGTTGATGTGCTTGATTGAATGCCAATCCCATACGCTCATATATGATAGAATCCAGTGGCAATGTTGCAATTCTGAAATCCTGAAATACTGAAATCCTGAAAACTATTAAGTCTGTTGAATTCTGAATGGGATTAAAAGTTCTACTTTTTGCATGTGAAGTCCGATGAGGTTGGAACCACTCTCAAACATCCTGAAAACAATTAATGGTAATGTTAAAAATGTAGGTAAAAGGATAGAAAATGAACTATAAGGAGAATGTCACTTTTACTTTAAGAATTTAATATTACCATTTCCCTGAAACGTATCACCTTTAGGCCGAAACGTATCCAAAACCCTTGAAACGTATCCGTACCAATCTGATACGTATTAGTGCCGTTTCAACTTAATGTTATCGGAACCGGACCGGTCATCGAATCGGCGAAGCCCAAAATGTGAATCGGACCGGAATCGGCAAAAAACCGAGTAAAAAACCGGCCGACTAAAAAATACATAAAATATTCATATTTTGTAAAAAAACATATATATTCATGTGCATACATATGAATCCAAACCATTAATACACAAATATGCAAAGTTTCTCATATATATAGCAAATATGGGTGCAAATAACCAAAATAGCACCTAGTGCAATACATCTCTGAGGTTATGAACCAAAGTACATCAGCAAAGAGGCTCTAAATGGCCACTACAATCCAAAAATAAACCATAGTACTAATGAATAACAATAAAGTATAAACTGATCATATGCCACTACCCTACTAGTGTCTACTGTCTAGTAGTCTACTACTCGGACTCCTCCTCATCATCCTCCTCATCGTCATCCTCATCCTCTTCAGGAGTGGGATTCTGAACCCCACTTGATTCCCCTATCCCTGAAGGTGGAACCTTTAGAGGTGGGTTCAAATCCAACCAAGAAAGGTCTTCATTATCAAAAACTGGTGCTTGAGTCTCCACAACCCACTCTGATGATGGATCAAAGTCATCCAAGGTTATGTTGCCTGATGCTGGTGTCTTGTTCAACAACTGGTTACGCCTCAGTCTAAGATTGTACTGGACATAGACCATATCATTCAACCGTTTGTGTTCCAAACGGTTTCGTTTCTTGGTGTGTATATGCTCAAATACACTCCAATTGCGTTCACATCCAGAAGCACTGCATGGCTGGCTCAATATTCGAACTGCAAAATTTTTCAAATCGCTGCAGCTCCCACCAAACTGACCCCACCAATAGGCTGCAATAAGAGTTGAATGCAAACAAGTTTCAGCAAATGGCTTTGGAAATTTAACTCATTCTTTACAATGGATAATATAATTTGAAAACTTTGAAAATTCTTACCCGGTGGATCCTTGGATCTGCCTCGTATGGCCATGCTCATGCCAAAGCTACCCATACTCTCATTGAATTGCAGTAGCTTACTGTGTATCTCATCTTGTATCCTGGCATCAGGAACCATGCGCTCAATGCATCTATACAATCCATCTTTTACCTCCCCATCATCATTGGCTTCAAAGTCTTTTGTATAGTGGTACCTTCAAAAGTTCAAAGTTCAAAAGACAAAAAATATTCAAAGTTAATGTTTGAAATTAAAAGAAAACGTATAACTTTGAAATTTGAATAGGAATTTAGAGATTTCTTACCTTGGGTTTAAGTAATAGCCAGCTGCATGCAAAGGACAATGGAGTTGTCTGTTCCATCTGTCATCAAAGATATTCCAAATAGAAAAATACTTCTGCCTTTTATCACCATATGCTTTCTTTATTGCTTCTTTGGCCTGATCCATGGCCTCATAAATAAAACCCATAGCGGGTTTATCACCATCTACCATTCGCAACACTCTCACAAGAGGCTCACTGAATAAAACTATCTCTTCTGCCTTTTTCCAAATGTTTTTCAAACACTTTGTCAGCTATATCTTCCCCTTCAACCTTTTTATTCCATTGACATTCATTCCACTCATTGCAGGAAAACATCTTCCGCAAATTGGCTTTTTGATCAACAAGGGATTGCAACGAAAGAAAGTTTGTTGCAAATCGTGTAATGGCTGATCTAACAAGCTCTTTACACCCAATGTTCTTCCTCATAAGACTCAAAACCCATGAGTGGTTGTAGATGTACCTGGTTATTGATTTTGCCTGCTCCACACACTTCTTCACCCACTCAATTTGCCAATATCCTCCAGCATGAGGTCCAAACAATGGGCTGCACATGGTGTCCACCAAATGGTGGGGTGTTTTTCCTCTAACATCCTTCCTGCTGCAACATAGTTTGAGGCATTGTTAGTGATGATCTGTACAACATTCTCTGGCCCCACCTCCATAACTACTCCATCCAAAAGATGAAATAATAATTGTGCATCCTTCACCTGATCAGAGGCATCCACAGATTTAAGAAACATGGTTCCTTTTGGGCAAGCAATCAGGAAATTGATAATAGTGTGGGATTTTCTATCACTCCATCCATCAGACATTATTGTGCACCCTGTTCTACTCCAGGACTGCTTGAACTCCATCAGATATTCATCTATTCTTTGAACTTCATTTTTTAAAAGGGGTCCTCTAATATCATGAAAACTAGGGCCTTTGAAACCCGGACCACATGAAGCTATAGCATCTATCATAGGTTGATAATAAGAAGAATTAGTTGCATTGAAGGGTATGTCTGCATCATACCACCATCTGGCTATGCATTCCCAAGCAGCTTCCTTCTCATCTTCTTCCATTTAGCATCAATGGTGGGCTGAGCACCAGGGGTAGTGCGGGGCACAAAGAAGAGTTAAGCCTTCTATTGCTGGTCGGGGTAGTAATATTACGTGGCCTCTTCAGGTTCAAATTGGATGCTCTACGTCCACCTCACCCCCTAACAGGAAAACTGGAGGATTCTTCAAAACTAGTCAAATGACCTTGAGGGGTTTCAGGATCACCACCCTCAGGATCATAGTCAATCTCATCCTCAAATGGCATTGAACTTCTCCCTATGTCTTCTTGAATTTTTTTTGACTTGGCTTTTTCTTCTTGGTAGGCTTCAATACTACTTAGCATTTCTGCTCTAAGATCATCAGAGACTTTCCTACAAGGTTCAACATTGCCTCTAGCACCAGCTAAGTGTTGTTTTAACCTATGGATACCCCCCCACCTATTTTCTTCCCACAATAATTGCATACTTTTTTCCCACCCTCATCCAATTGGCAATGAACCCATGCCGCATCCTTCCTCTCTTTTGGAGCCATGGCAAAGTTGCAAACAAGAGCTGGAAATACAATTTTTAATTTATTAATAACTAATTAACTAAGGAAAAAAAAATTTAAAGAGAAAAGTCTTGAGACTTGACATACCTTTGAGAAATAAGAAGAAATGAAGGAAAGCTTGAGAAATTTGTTGCTGCCAAGAGAAAAAGAAGAAACTGCTCTGCTATAACAGTCCACAAATTCTGCACAAAAAGCCTTCAAAACCTCCAAAACAGTCCACGTAGTAGCTCTTAATCAGCTGCAAAAAATAATGAAGGCAAGCTCCTCCAAAACCTCCCTGCAAAACACACTTTAATCTGCCCCAACTGTAGCTGCAAACCAATGAAAAAACACAGCTGAGAAACAATGTAAAACTGCCCACCAAACCGTCCTCTCAAGAATGCCAAAAGATGAGCAATGAATAGTGTGAGTGATGTAGGGGGTGGGGGGGTCTTTAAATAGTGTTAGGATAGGCTTAGGGTTAGGTTAGATGCTTAGGTTAGGGTTTTAGTTTTGTTTTTTTGTTTTTAAATTTGAAATCCGTGGGTCCCCAGGCCGCAGCCGTACGGCAGGGTACGGACCGGCCGGTTCCATACAGAACCGGTCAAAACCGGCCGGTTCGGCGGTTTTGACCGGTTCCGTACGGAACCGGCCGGTTTGAAAAAAAATCCCATTTTCAAATTTTTTTTGCCGGACCGGACCGGCCAAGCCTGTGAACCGGTCTGACCGGCCGGTTTTGCCGGTTCCGGTCCGGTTCCGATAACACTTTCAAGTCCGTATCCCCTCCGTTTCAAGTTTCGAAACGGGGAATGATGTTTCACCAAGGATGCTTGGGAGTTTCCGGTAACTTAGGTAAATAGACAGCATGAACAAAACACACCACAATGTAACAAGAGGACAGTGTGGACAGAACACAAATTCATATGCATTTGTTAAGCATACATTTTTTATTGTGCAAGAATTTTGTCACCGGAAATGGATCTACTTATACTAGAAGTGATCCAGAAAACAGAAAACATTTGAAGAATCCAATATGGATCTGAGATTCCCCAATTCCAAGAAGATTCCGGTGGGGGTGCAGGGTGCCCTAAGGAGAATCTGGTAATTGCAACTTATTAATTCAAGATGATATTTCTTGGCTTTTCGACTTTAGAGGGCTAGTGCAGAGGTCAAGGGGGTGGGAACCCCCTTGCAGCCTCCCTGCACTGCTGCAGGCTGGGTCAAGGGCAGAGCCCATGTTTCTTTTGTTTTAAATTCCAAGCGCATGCAAATTCCACCGATTTCACATGGTCTTTATTGGGGTAGTGCAGTGGTCAAGGGGGTGGCAACAATCTCTATGTCGACCAAGGCCATCTTACCAACAAATTGGACGGGGATGTTCTGGAGGAGATTTTGAGGCTGGGAAGGTCGTTCGTTATACACACACAATGTCATAAGGGAAAACGATAATCCAAGGGAACTAAACCGTCACTGGCAACTCCCTTGCAGCCTTCCTGTGCTGTTGTAGGGTGGGTCAGGGGCAGAGCCCTTGTTGTTTTTGTTGTAAATTCTAAGCATATGCAAATTCCACAGATTTCCGCACAGTAGTAGTGAATCAATCCCCACTCCACAATAAATATGCTAATGTCAATGTGTTAGGATCCTACCCTAACCTTCCTGCTTCAGGGTACTTAGGACTTTGTCAATTAATGTATGCAGGCATTCCCCTGAGATAGTGACAATTATTTAATGTGAAAGGGTCTTCTTTATGAAATAAGGCCCACTAGGTAGTTGGTACTCATTAATGTTGTGCCCACAAATAGTTAGGTTTTTTCTATCGAGAATCTATTTAAAGAGCTAGGAGGATATGGAATGTTTGGTCGAGTATTATTGTGTCTGGGCTCTGGAATTTTCTCAGGGAAAGGTTGCTCCATCCTCAAGTGGCAAGTGGATATTGTTTAACATCTTTCGATAAATCATTAGTACAAGGTTATATTTCACATATGTCTTCTTACCTGTCTCTTGTATCTAGTTTTCTGTATCTAGAATCACTCTATACCTGGTTTGTGTTTCAAGTTCAAGGGTTAAGCCACAACACAAGTGGTGTTAGAGCTCTTTCTTGAGCTAACACACATCCAAATTTTATAATTTTTATTTTTAGACTAGAGATGTGTTTCATCATCTTTAAATAACACAGACATCCATTGTTTAGTGGGTAAAACTGCGGTTGAGGAAGAATACATGCAGAAAATACAAGTCGTGTAACCTGGTTGGACACCCTTGTAACCTCTATTGTTAACCCTTCGAGTAGCACCACATCAGAAAACAACTGTGTACGGAATTGTTTTCCACTTAACTTGGCGTTTATCGGAAGCCCTTTAGGTGCATCTAAACCAACCTTACATAAACCTGCGGCGGTCTTGTTGCTATAGTACACTGAGAATAACACTCAGGGAGATCACTCACATACTAAGGAATCGGGTAGTACGGCTAAGGATACAGTCTATCCTCCTCATTGTTGTGAAAGATTCGACAGAGTATTATTGTTGGAAACCCTCTGGTATATCATAGAGCTATAGCACTTGACATTGTTGGAAGTATGCAATCTGTGTGCTGGTTTGTGGAAATAATCTGTTGTGTGTGTCAGGTCTATCAGTTCTGCACATTTTCTTAATTTTTTCTGTTACTGCGTGCTGTTCTTTCCCGAGGGTTGTTCACATCTGCTGGGGTTTGTCAAGGTATCAAACGATGGTCTTGTCTCACTGCCTTTTCTTTCTGTCTTTTTTTGTTTTAATTGTTTCCCTTCATAATTTTTTGTAAAGTATAAAATTTATATGAAAAAATAACCATTTAAGTGATAAATTGGATTGAATTAACTTGTTCTTTTCTGCTGAGCACCAATTTCGTTCTGCTTTGTGCTCTGTGTTCCTGCTGCCTTGATACCACAATTGGTATTTTCACCATGCATGATCATAACACAAAAGAGACATATGGAGAATGAATTTATAATTTTATTTGATTAAAATAGAGGTGCCATTTATACAATGTGATGGAATCCTGTTATTCATACATTAGGTAGTTGTGCTACCTAATTACCTTAATTACCTTCACTTAACTCTAGCGACATTTTATTAACCTAGTTGGTTACTTATATATGTGACCTTGCAATACTTTTTGAGTGTTACTATTACCAATTTTTATCTTGATATAATTGTTCCATTGGAGCTTGAGACCCTTCATGGAAGGCTTTGCTTGCATCTACACAGCAATATTATGCTGCCATGATTGACTTAGAAATGTGCAGTTCTGGTTTTCTCAAGTGTTTTACATTTGTCCTTAAAAATATTTAATTTTTGAATTGTTCTTTTTGTGGTAATGATTTCTGTTTTCCTCAGCTGATTGCAACCTCTTAAAAATTTTGCACATTTTTCTAAATAGCTGTTAAGGCATTGTTTAGCTGTTGCATGCAACACCCTGAAACTTGTTCTGATGAAACTATTTGAATTGCATGCAACCTTGCAATGCTGTCTCTTTCTTTACCAATTGAAATCATAGGACGACATTCTGGTTCATCCAGACATTGCTTATTAAAAAAATATTCTCTGAAGCAGGGCATGAAGCTATTGCCAACAGGGCGGAAAAGTGCTATATATTTTGCATTTTATGGGTCAGTGGTAAGTTTTTACCATTACTGTCAGTAATCAGAAAGTGTTTGCTTCTGTTTATGAGTGGATACAATTTGTTTGCTTTGTTGAATTGACACCATCTTTCAATGCTGTTTCAGGTAGGACTTGGCTCATTATTTGTACAGTACTTGTCGGGCCTAGTGAATTCTCTTCTTCAGAAACTTGGACTTGGTGAGGAAATGTACAATCCTGTAAGTGCTTCTTAATGTTTATCTCAGTTTTGTCAGAATTCATTTTATCTATGTTGTTATATATATATATATATATATATATATCAAATAAGAATAAAAGGTATCACATCCTAACTAAGGGACTTGATTGTTCAACAATGGCGACTGATCAGTGCATATAAGTATACTATCACTTGGAAGTTGGCATTGTAACATGATTCTCATTCATTCTTTTTTTTTGTAATTGCTGCAAATTCTATTAAGCTGAAAGAAGTAAAAATACAGAGGAAATTACATACTGAGGTGGTCTTATCAGTTGCCAACCTTGAAAAACAGCATTGCCAAGGCCATATAGACCCAAAAAGATAAAAAAACCCTGATACCAGCGTGCGAGTTCAAAGCCATGAAGGCTGTGGATGAGCTAACAGTCTGATACTTAACAAAAAACAGGAAACTAAAATTGAACTACAGAAAAACCTTGTTAATCAACTGCAGAGGGAGCTTCGGCATCAGAAGGAATTTCTTCCAGGATGGGGCAACTGTAGCAGGTATCGTCCTCCTCAATCCGAGCAGGTGGCGGGGTGCTTTTCACAGGTGGCAGGGAGTTCTTTGCTGAAGTCCGGATGTCACGCACAGGAAGCTTGATGGGCAAAGGAGACGTCTTCTTCATCTCAGAGATGCCGTTGTTAGGTTCATTGCCTGTGCACTTTGCCAAAATCGGCCCTAGAGTGGAGGGGATGGGAAAGGACACGTGAGCAGGTTCCTTGTCTTTCTGCGAGCTACCACAAGGCTGGACCAAATTGAAACCAGCTGTTATGTTCCGAGCGCTGCCAGGAATAGAAGCCCGAATGCTAGGTGGAGTGGCCTTGCCAAGAGGAGGTGCCAGAATGCCAGGTGGAGAGGCCTTTGAAGGAGAGGTGGCCAGATTGCCAAGTGTAGTGGCCTTGGAGCTCAGTGTGTTGGCCAAAGTGCCCAAGCCAAGAGAGGTGGCCAAATTTCCAAATCCTTGAGTAGTGCCAAGGCCATGTGACATAGCCAAATTGCATTCGTTTCTGGCCATAGTGGGCATGGCCGAAGAACCAGGTACGCTGCTACTGGGGCGAAGGTCACAGTGAAGGTGCCGAGCGGGAGCGTAGGAGTCCCAAGCGAATGCGCTCTCCAAGTTGCACAGTATAGCTGCAATATTGGGCAGGGAGGCACTCAGAGATTGAGTGGCGTGCTTGGCAGAGGCCCAATTTGACAGCATATCCTCGATTAAGTCTCCTAACATGTTTTTTGCAAGCCAGTAGGGGTCCCGTGGCTGCTCTTGGTTCCTGTGAGAGAGAGTATCAGCAATGAGGCGAGCTTCCCAATTGTCTATCAGAAGACTGACATGGATGGAGATTTCAGGTTTGTAGCCTTTCCTGCTCTGGTCGGTATCAGGAGTGTCCTTCGTCTTTCCGCTCTTGGAGCCTTTCGGCCTGCCCATGGTGAGGGAATTACAGAGCCTATCAAACCAGAGCTTGGGGGACATTGGCACAGGAAGAAGAGAAGCCAGGAGCCGAGCGATCAAAACACGAATGAGCCGGGCAAGGAGCCAAGGAAATTTTTTTAAGGAACTTCGTTGAAGCCAGGTAGCTGGCTGGCAGGGTTTCACACGCCTGGGCGCCATGAGGCAAGTGCAGGACAGGCAGAGTGAGGCGACGTCAAAGGTCGAGGAGTTTAATGCTCCCAGTGACTTGACGTCGCTTCGAAGTCATGTCGTCCCCTCTGTCTAGCTTCGACCCCTCCGTTTGGGTGAGGCTCACTGCTAACCTCAGCATTGCCACTTGGGATGGGTGCTGTGATGTGGTCAGTCCTGGTGACGTGTCCCCTAGAGTCACTCACACCCGTTGGAGCCCTCTTGTGTCCATCTGTATGACCTGCATCCGGGGAACATGATTCTCATTCATTCATATTTTATTTATATTTTATATTACTCGTCTGATATGGATTTCTGTTTATTGTCTTTCTTATATTGGATATTTGTTAGTAAATGAACTCTTGTTTATTTCACAACCACCTTGTGAATGGTGGGATCATAAAAGTGGTTAAACCAAATAGAGAAGTCTTATCTTGTGAACAAATGTTAGACTAAAACCAAATAGAGAAAGGGGGGTTGGAATTATAAATCTAGATGGATGGAAGTGTCTTTATCATACAAATTTACAGCTGTCCCAAGAGTGGGCAGCGATCTAACGTGATCAAAAGTGCCAAATAAATGTTTTTAGGGTGACTTTTGATGACATGCAACAACATGCACTAACATGCAAGGTGAGAAAGCAATAAATCTATCTATGCATGTGATGAAGTTGGACATGCATGCATCTTTTGAAGACATGCATGAACATGCAATGTTTTTCCTAGATCTACTTCTAAGTTATTAAACTGCTTATTAACAAGATTTATGCATGCAAATGCTTTTACTTAGAATTTCCTTGAAAAAGTATAGATTAATGCATGCACAAAATAAGTAAAGAGGGAGTAATTTTCTTTTTATTTGGATGGTTAAGAAAGAAATATAGTTGTGCCTTCTCACACAATTGGGGAATGGTGTTGTTATCACAATTTCTGTAGTGACCCTAATATATGATCCTATCCATGATGGCAGAGAGCTATGGCCATTGAGAATGTGATACTTAAAGAATCCTACCCACCAAAGTTGTTGGTTGCCACACCGAATGGGTTTCCTCTCTCTTTAGGCTTCCTAATCCTCTCAAGGTGAACTAGACTAGCCACGGGAGGTGTCCCAAGTGAAGCTTGATAGCTAGACACCTTTTTAGGCTACAGGGAAATAATAAAGATTTAATGATTAATGGATGAAATACACCTTGAGAAGTGCTTCCTAGACTTAATAAAATAACTACTAAGCTATAATTATATGGATTGGCTATGTGGTTAGCCAATAGTTGAATTACCTTGAAGTCTTGGAAGGCTAGTGCTAGAGTTGAATTGATTCCAAGTCACTTCCTTGAGGAAATGATTAATCGATTTGAATATAACAAGGATGGGAAATAAAACATATTTAATGAAAACCCTAACATCGAGATACTTGCTACAAACTGAAGATTAACATCTGACAAACAACAACAAGTTAACACACATGCAAGGATAAAACATCCCAAGCCCACTTGGAGTGAATTAGTTTGAAGATCGGTGCCTTAGTTTTGGGGTAAATGGGGTCCAAGATGAAGTCGCTATGGCTAGATTTTTGCCCCAAATGCAAAATAAAAATTACCCAAATGAATAATTGACTTATCAAACCAAGCATGCATTCACAAATTTTTTTGAAATTTTTTTTATTTTTAAATTGACAAATGGTTTTCAGAGTGTTGTATCAAAGAGTTTGGGTACTTACCTTGATCCAGAGAAGTATATGGAGTTCGTTGTCTTTGCCCAACATCACCAAATAAATCTCAGCTTCGTTTCTAATCATGTCGCACTTGTAGATCCGGTGAGCTTCAACCTGTAAAATAAACAAAAAAACTATTAGAGAAGTTGATCACATTAACTAAAAGACAATCTTTTTATTTTGCAAATCAAATGAACTAGCATACGAGACAAAGGGAAATAACAAGAAATTGATAGCAAATGCAAATTGATTTCATTCACAAATGAAACCTCTTGTCACAAAGAGATAGTTTCCCTAGACGTCCATGTCGTCCCAAGTCGCCCAAGGTGAAATCGCCCTCCTTCCCTGCAATTAAAATTACCACGAAAATATCCAAGGAGAGAGAAAATCATGATCTAGTAGTAGAAGAGGCTCAATAAGTAAGAAAATTGATCCATTTCATCCAAGGCACAAAGAATTTGCACCACAAACCTATCTGATATTATTCTGCTGAAAAATGAGCTCAGAGTCCATTTCAAATGAGGAGCTTACTCTCTTATATAGCTTGAGATGAGCAAATCCCTAACCAATCCTTATGTGGACAACTAAGATTAAAAGATACAACAATATGATCAATGGATGAGATTTAATCTCATTTTATCTTTCTAACAAAGCTAGAAATTTCTATCTAGTGGAGGGGGGCGAATTACCTACAAAGCCCAAGTATAGTGCTCTCAATGCAAGAGAGATACATCAAATAATATTCTAGGGGGCTTCATTCACCCCTAGATGATCACAATCCACTTTTACATCACATCCCAGCTCAAGATCTAAGTCACAAAATGAGAAAGTCGCCCCCCTAGGGAGAAAGGCACCCCCACCATAGAGATGAATACATATGTGAAGTGATAACATGTTGAGATGCTAGGAAAAGTGGTTAAAAGTGTCTAGGGAGACATTAGATCATAACCCAAGCCATATCTTACCATTCACTTACCCCAAATCATACATCAAAAACCTTGGTCATCTTTTAATTTTTATTTTTCTGCTGCAAAATAATAATAAATCATGAATCTGCTCAAATATGAGTCTTCCCTTGCTTGGAATGGAAATGGGACTGCACGAATGGATCTGTAGACCTCAAAAACCATAAGATCCATTACTTATATGCCCATAACCAATATGATATAGCCTCAATGAAGAATTCTCCAAATATTTTAATAAAAACATGCTTAATTATTTTCCGCAAACCTTATAAAAATAATTAATTAAGCCTATTAATCCACAACTGATACTTGGAGGGGTCCAATTGGCCTCCAATGGAAAAGATATGATCACTGATGAACCGTAGTTGGATCCAGTTGTTGACTTGATCCATTGAACATGTCAAATTGAGGTTTGACCAAGTCAAAAAGTCAAACTTTGGTCAAAATTTTACCATAGCTCAAGATAAACAAATAAACATGTCTGATGCTTGCAAGAGGTGTTAGTGCACTTATCATGACTAATATTGATAAACGACTAAATGCTAAGTTATGCTAATACAATTATGGTCAACTTGAAAACAACAAGAGTAAGACAACTACCTAGTGCAGTATAGGACAAGAGAAACCAGTTTTACATACATACTCCTACTCAATTTAAATGCAAATGCAATGCATTGATCAATCCTTGCCCTCCTGGGTGACAGTGGAGTAAGTGACAGTCATAGGCTTTGGTCAAAGCGAGGGTTGACTTTAGGATAGACTTAATTTACCTTTGGGGATAAAGGGATTCCAGGGGCCTTTGTGACATTTGTTCGAGTGATGAACGCTAAGGAAGCACGATGTCTCACAAATGGATGAAGTGCCTAGAAGGCACCCTTTTGAGTTTAGCAAGCCCCCCTTTTATTTCACACTATAATTTTTCACTTTTCACATTTGACTTTCATTTTCATGTTTCTTTCTTTGGATATTTCTTTGAAGCACTTTTCATTTTTGCAGTTCCTTTAGTTAGCTAATGGCCAAAAGGTATAGGACCCAGATAGCCTTCTGGGCCCCATGTAATGTTCCATTTTGATAAAACAGGAACAACTGACATGCAGAGCATGCAAAAAGTGAGATGCATGCAACTCAACTGAAAAATAGAAGAGAAGAGTGACTTAGGTATACAAAAGTTAGGGCATGCAATGTCAAAGCTATAAAAGAAGGATAAAGCGAGTTACTCTGTATCTATTGTTATGATTGATCATTGAGATTCATGTTAAGAGCTCTAAGAGCCATTTAGGGTTTAGGGCACACTGCGCTAACCAACATTTGTTTTGATGGTGAAATCTATCCGTCCTAGTCAATACTGAGGGTAGGTCATCCGGAGTTATCACCGTGCTTCAAAGACAACCAAGAGGGTTCGAGCTTCAAGGCTGAGCCGATCTTGGAGGAGGTTGGGCGCATTTTCCTTGTCTAGGGCAGCGATACTCTTCACCATTGCTGCTCAGATATTTAATGAAATCATTGTCACTGTGTAAAAGTGTGAAGGACAGCCATTAGAAGATACCTAGTGGCAGAATAAGAGTGTGATCACTATATTGGAGGGCGCATTATTGGTTATTGGAGCAAGACACATCATCCAATAAATAGAGGCGTGTTCTTCCTCTAAGGGGCAGCGATCCCATATCACGTGACTGGTATTTTGTGTGGGCAGATTACTGTGGGAAGCTGAGCATAAGGGTGCACTTACACAGAGGTAACATCCACCATGGACATAAGGGTGAATTGAGCCATCATAAGAGCAACATCCCTCTCTCATAGGTGCTGCATGGAGTCTGCGTGGATCGCTGGTGAAATTGTGAGAATCAAGGGCCAGCCTCAACCCATTATCATCAACGAACAGTAGCAAGAAGACATCCTCTCTGTATTGAAAGTGCTCACATATATCAGATCTGTTTATTCGTTTACCTTCAGGACAGCCTCAAAATCGGTTTAGAAGATATCTGATCTTGCATTAAATCCTATGCATACTTAATAGCAGAAAGTGACATCAATTATCAACACCTACAACAAGCTTATTTATCTCATGCGTGGAACAACATATATCTCAATTCTGCAATCTAATTATCCACTCATCAATTATAGTGGAGGAGTCGCTTACATACACTTGGGGCATATATTGTTCTGAGGCAACACACTTTCATTGAAGTCTATTTACAAATCTGCATGACTGACAAGCTGCTACAGCCATCAACAGTCCACTCCCATCATTAACTAAGGTAAGAAATATTCAATCTCTGATAGCTGGTTATCATTGATTAGTGTGAAGTATATTTATTACCAGCCTTGCATAATCAGATCTATATATCTTCCGGGAATTCTTTAGCTTGTTATCATTGAACTTGTGATGTTCATTTATCAAATATGGGGAATGCAATTGATATTTGAATAAGCAAACCATCATGCAATACCACGCTATGTTATTTTGGTTCATGCAAGTACATTATCTATAAGCTTTGGGTATCAAATTACTAAACCAACACCTAGTATCTCATCAGTTTGGGATCTTACACCTCACTTATGCCACGACCTTAGCTACGCTGCCAGTGAGCGTCCATAGCCTCGACGGAGTTGCCACAATAATGCCTTTTTTAAGGGCAAGTAGGCTTAACCCCATACAAAGGAGGATTACCTACCCCTCTAGCCACTAACTAATTTCAAGGATGGGAGTACTTGTTTTGAATCTAGGGGATACACTTCTGATGACTAGGCCTACTTCACCGCACTCAATCCACTTGAGCTACAAGCAAAAAAAGATCAACAGGTCTATATACTTTTCCACACACTTCATGGCCGAGACACCAGGGGAAAACATGGAAGCCATCGAATCAAAGAGGTCATAGAGTGGGAGGTCCTTGTGTTCATCAATCATGTCCAAGTCAAAGGATTTTGAAAACAAACAAATGAAAGAGATAAGTGGAACAAGGCCAAGTATGGAAGCAGGAGAGAGGGAATTGATGTATATTTTACATAAGTAATTAACCCAAGCAAGAGCATGTACATGAAACCAATGTTGCACGACTCGGACTTGGCAAAGACTCGGTTGGCATATGACTCGTGGACTCGGGAAAAACTTGGGAAAGACTCGGGACAGACTCGGCAAATAGGAAAAAAAATAAAAATATTGTACATTTTATGATTTTGGGTACAAAAAAGAGGTTAAAAACATTTCCAATCCATATAAGCTATAAAACTAAAATTTATACAATAATTCATAACATTGTCTCATAAACTATGACTATACTACATAACACAATCGATTTTAAACTAAATAAAATTAAAAAATATATATATAAAATATATAACAAAAATAAAATAAAATATAAAAAAACAAAATATATAACAAAAATTTAATAAATATGAATTTAAAATATATAACATAAATACAAATTTAAAATAAAAAATAACACATTAAATAAAATCAAAATAAAAATTTATAAAATAAAATATAAATAAACAAAACTATATAAGAAAAAATATAAATAAAAAATTACATATATAAATTTTTAATATATATTATATATAAAATATAAAAATTATATATATAATTAAAAACTATATAACATAAAATATAAATAATAAAAAGTTTTTTTATAAAACTATATAACACAAAGTTGAAAGTTAAAAAAAACTATATAATAATTTAATAAAAAACATGACATAAACAGCAGCTCGCCCGCCGTCGAACAGCAGAACAACAACCCGTCGTCGAAGATTTCGTGCTCCACGATTGAGCGACTGATGAAGGTCCGCGGGATTTTCCCATGGCGATGACCTTCATCATCTGTGGGATTTTCCCTTTCCAATGACCTTCATCAACTGTAAGCTTTTCCCTTGCCGATGACCTGCGACTCGATAAATTATATCTAAGTGTTGAAGCCACAGAGAGGTATTTGGTTCGGCCTTCCCTCAATCATATAACAAGCCATAGCATGGCCGCCATCACAATAACAAGCTGCACGACCACCGGAATGCAAAGGACGACCATTAGAACAAACGCCGAGTCTTGGGCGAGTCCGACCGAGTAAGTATCGATTCTGGGCGAGTCTCTTGAGTTTGTCGAGTTGGCGAGTCTATCCACGAGTATGGGCCAGTTACTCGTTTTCAGGTCTGACTCGGGAAGACTCGCGAGTACCCGCGAGTTTTGGCCGAGTCGTGCTTCACTGCACGAAACTACCACTAGTGCACTTATATTACTCCGAGTACAAGTTCTACTAATAACAACTAGAAACTCATATGATCACTAGTGCACAACAAGGTCCAACAGTCTGTCTATCAATAGGAATCATGAATTCCATAATATACCTCTACCATATACCTGCTCTGAGCGGCAGCTGCAAAATGTAATCCATCTGTACCAATTTTGTTGACTCTGAATGGCAAGGAGAGATAAGACCTAGCTGTATAACTCTGCTCTTGAATGCCCACTGAGCCAAGGTTTGAAATGTATGACAAGGGAGGTCATGAAGAGGGCTCAATAATGACTAGGGTGTCCCCTCGGTTGCTATGCCCTTGTATGATCCAACTGCTTGAAAATGATGGAAATGAACCATCCACTGATATCCTTCGATAAAACACTGCAGCAAGTGTAAGGAATAGGTTCATGGTTGAAATCTGCTCTACCAAAATGAGATGTAGCTCCCAACTACAAAATATGTGATGACAGGAGTCTCCAAGGAACAAACCCGAGGGCCTTCCTTTCTTGAAAAAATGACAGAGAGTAAGAGGTTGCATGGGCTAACCTTAGGCTACTCAGCGGATGGGACAACTTGCACAAGTCAGTTCTAAACATATAAAAGGAGAGAGAGACCCTCCTTGGCTTCTTCTTCTACAGGTGCAATATAGAGGGAAATTGTTAATATAGTACAATCTAGACAAACGTAAAGATGCTAAAAATAACTTCCTTCACTATTACTTAATAGTAGATCTATACTAGCAAAACTATGAAGCAAGATACTACTCAATGAGGTAGTAATACCCTTCCAAGGACCACAATAGAATTAGAAATACATGCATGAAATAACAAGATATAGATTACCTTCACAAAAGCATGAAAAGCAAGCTATGCCACACAATAATGAGCCATACCACAAGTAGCCTCTTAGATGAACAAAGTTCGTTCACACATAAATTATCCAAAATATCTAGGACATAAAGTAATCCATTTAAAATAATCATATATTGAGTAAATGTATATGAATGAATGAGATGATAGATTACAATTGAAGTCTCTTTTTATATATTTAGACGGAGTGCCCTTTCATTAATAGTCATGTCTTTTCGATAAGACATCTTTTCATTATGTCTCTTCATTAATTATTATTATTATTAGTTATTAATATTATTGATATTATCTTATGTATATTCATGTTATTTATGTTTATAACATTGCCTTCCTCTTTAGAAATACTTTGTCCTCAAAGCATATTAATGAAAAGGCTTTACGTCTTTACTCTTGTCTGTAATGTTGTCGCATCATTCTATGTTCTATTGTAGTTGATGATACGAGACGATACGAACCTTTGATTTGCGTAGAAAATTTTTTGAACTGTAAAAGGATCGGACCATCCTAATTCAATTCTTTGCGGAAGGTTGCACTTCCACGATGAACCGTTATCAATAGACTTAATTGCGTTGGTGTCAATATTTTTTGGTTGATAATTTAGTTGTTCTCGACCTTAAGGGATATTGATACTCTGGTTGTTTAAGATATCTGCTTTTATGATTTGGATGTCGATAAGGAGTTCTTATAACATCATTTTCCTTTATCATGCTGGTAGTGTTTTCTTTGTTTAATTTCGGTATATGATTTTCTTCACGCATTGATGTTGATTGGTTAATTGATGAACTTCTATTAGTACGTACACTTGGAGTTCCCATCGTTTGTTCCAACATCCTTATATGTTTGTTCTTCAACTTGATTGGCATCTTCTTGAGATGTGATGTGGATTGGATTTGTATTTGTTCCTTTTTCCACAACTTGGATTTTTACTCATGAGGACTTTGATGCCTCCTTTTGGATTTGCTCTAACTTCTTTTCCAACAACCTCTTGTCATTCTTAAGCTTCTTATTTTGCATTAGTAGGTTTTGGTGATGATTTTTAGACGTGAATTTTCTTCATTATTTGATTTGTTGATATCTTTAATATCTAGATTTTCAAGTTTCTCTTCTTTCAACTTTCTGATTTTTTCTAGTAGCCCTTGATTAAGGTTTTTTAAATGAGAATTTTCTTCATTTCTTTTTGATAGGTTCTTCTCGAGATCTTGATTCTCTTGTTCCAACTTCTGAACGCATTGTTTTCTATCTTTTTACTTCTTGATTTGTGTAAGTAGTTTTTGACAGTGGTCTTTGAAGCGAGAATTTTTTTTATTTTTATCTGTGATAACTTTGTCAAATTCTTTTTGCATTTTTTGTACTGTCTTCTGACTATCTTCAAGGATAATTTTTGAGATATTTTTAAGGTCTTTTGATTACGCTGTATTTGATTCCATTGTAGAGTCCTGTAATATTATCATTTTCTTTTTGTATGAAAATTTCAAAAGCTTCTTCTTCGTGTAAATTTTTATTGTGCATTCCCCAACCCGGTTTCAAGTTAGTTTCTCATTGTTTAATGCCCAACCCAATGAACATGTCTGTTGCAACTGAGTTGTTTTCTCATAAACAAATTGTACAGGAAACACTAGAAGAATGAAACAAATTTAAAGAGCAGAAATAAAATTAATTTCACACCATGAAAATTGCAAACTCAGAAATTTTTCGCAAACTGCTCAGGAAAAAACCCCCAAGGGGAAAACCTGTGAGAGAGAGTGAGAGTATTTATTTCTTTAAATATGAAATGTATAGCAGTAAACTAATAGTAAAACCACTTATCTCAACCCTATGAAGACAATCTTTTATCTCAACCCTATGAAGACAATCTTTATTTCTGGAGCTGTAGGTGACTCATACTTAGTACAACAAACCACATAGGAACCTATGCCAAACTCAGCCTGTACGGATTGTCTGCTCACACAGTCAATGCCTCGAATTCTGTGCACATTTAATGATGCCCTCACCTCGGTTTGCGTGCTCACTGTAATAGCTGCAAACTAACTAGAACTGTGTGCCCACTCTATCTAGAATTTGGTCCCCCCATGGAGGGGCGGGGTGTGTAGGAGTTGGGAATTGTGGTTGAATGCTTCCCTGATGAAGAGGGGGGGGCATCTCTAGTCCTGATGCCCAAGCACAAGTGCGTCACACAATAAATGCACAATTGCACGTAGATTAAATAAATGCCAAACACAAGAGAATGCCAAAGATATAAGTGCCCTTCGATATCGAACATCCTGATGCCCAAGCACAAGTGTGTCACACAAGAAATGCACAAGTGCACGTAAAAGAAATAAATGCCAAACACAAGAGAATGCCAAAGATATAGGTGCCCTTCGATATCGAACACTTTATAAGAGAGATCAAGGAGATCACAAGATCAAGTTATACAAATGAAAGTTTTGTTTGTATTTCTACACATGAAGTACATGTGCACAGAGAAGAAATAAATGCCAAACATAAGAGAATGCCAAAGATATAGGTGCCCTTCGATATCAAACACTTTATAAGAGAGATCAAGGAGATCACAAGATGAAGTTATACAAATGAGAGTTTTGTTGTAGTTATACACAACTCATGTAGGTTGCTACCTGCAATAGGGGTTAATAATGCTACATGTACAAGTTTGAGCATGTTGGCCTTAACCACTCCATAGTATTACAACAAATGGTAATAAATGATTAAAGGATTACATTTTCCATAATTAGTAATACAATAATGATATACATGAGTGTGTCGTGGCCACATGTGAAGATTACACCCATAATTCTAACAAATATACCCTCTTAATGTTGAAGTTGTCAACTCAAACATTTTATATAGTTACATAAATTGTGTAAGCTTGTAATGATGGCTTTCCCTTGACAAGCTGTTTATCCCTTTAAGGGGAATAACCATAGGGAATGTGTAACTGTGATTATGTAATGTCTGCTTCTGCTTAAGCATAGAGGACCATCCCGCTAACCTATCTAATTCCCATAGGTTTGAGCGAGTACTGACATTCAGGGAATTGACTAAGGATTGATGCCATTTACACCATAAGAAGATCTTAATTCATGGTTATTAGATCATCAGTAGGTAAATGAGGGGCACAAGAACTAGGGGCCACCTGCATGCATGGCATGCGGGCATATTTCATGATGCATGCACTGAAACACCTTATTTGAGCTTTCATACACACAGAAAGCACTACATGCAAGTCAACTGGAAATTAGAAGAGAAAAACAACCTAATCATGCAAAAGTTAGGTTAGACCTGTAAAAGTTATAAAAGAAAGGTAGAGTGAGTGAGTAAGGTCTGCTTATTTGATTATTGATTTGAGAAGTCGACTTGGAGAGCTCAGAGAGCCAGTTTACGGTTGAGGGCACACCACTCAACCATTCAGTGTATTTTGGCAGCGAAATCTATCTGCCCTAGTCACTATCAGGGTTGGATCATCCAGATTCAACATTACTACTATCATTAGGTATCATTCTTCAGCATTCTGCATGTTTCAAGCTATATACGGATCAAGGGAACTCACTATCTTTTCATGGGAGAATTGTACAAGTGAGATATCTTCATATTTCATCACACAGGGATCCTTTTGTCTGCATGTTGGCTTCATCCTTCGAGAGCACCACTATTACCCTAATCCTGGAAGACGGGCTTCCTATTCGGATCCAGGAGCTAGTTATCAACATCACCATTATTCAGAGAGTGCCTTCTCCTGCATGGGCGACTTTCCTTGAGGCATTGCGCATTGGGTCTCAGACTTCATGCATGGTCTGCATGCTTACTCCATACTGATTAGAGGGGCAATGTAACCCTAGTACTAGTTTACGGCAACATTCTAGCATCAGTGGAGCAGTTATTATCCACCTTTCATTCAGAGGAAGGCGCATTCTCTACAAGGGCGCATTCTTGGAGGCAGAGCACTCCATATCTTGCTAGATCACCGCCACATGTTTTGCATGCTGGCTTCATATTGATCTACGTCCACTACTTCAGCTATAGGTATGTACATGCATCTCTTCTATCCCTACTTTATAGCATTTCTGAATATTTGGGTTATTTAGGGTTTTGGCAAGCCCATGCACTTGCATGCATGATCATGCAACGTTAGTACAACACATGCATTCACATTTTACTATAGTATTGAGTTACAAGGCATCATAAAAGCAAGAAACGACATCAGATAGCTACATAAGACAACAAAATATCAGTAATAATACTATAGATTACTGTTCCCTTGTTACGTATTTTTTCCTTGGAATATAGATTCTCAAGAATCCCTTAGGTAATTCCCCTCATTCTCGGGATGGTAACCATTGTAAAGCAGACGACATAGACTTATAGTGCTTGAGTCGATAGGGACATCGAGTGAGGTCCACAATATCAATTACATCCCAAATCTTTATTACTGCACAAACTAGCATTTGTGGTTAAATCCCCAAAGATCGCTACTAGTTCATGGTATCTTGAGAGGTGTTACCAATGGTCACCACAAAAACTACCTCTATGCACATTCGGTTGTCTCTTCTCCAACTCAAGGGGGCGCCCCTAGATAGGATTGCTAGGCTATGGCAATGATGGCACACAGTGATTTTGAAGAGATAACCTTAGCAAAACGGGGTTGTAGTTTTTTGGGTTTTTTGAGTAAGTGATGGAGAGACCCAGGAGATTAGTGCCAATATCCAACAAGGGAAATGGAGTAAAGGTGAATCAAATGGCAAGCAAGGCCAAGAAGAATGGTCCTTCAAGAATTGGTCTATTTCCTTCTAAGGTTAGGGGTTGGGACACACTAGTCACATCACCCAATTGAGGATAAATAATGGACTTCAAGGTTTGTGAGTGGGAGGTCCAACAGTGAAAAGGCCCTAGCCACCCAAGATCAACTGTGGAGAATATAAATACCTAGAAACCCTTGCCAAGGACCCAGAATGCATATCTAGACAAGGTCTAAAATACTCATCCAAACCAACAAAGGAGAATGTGCAAGCCAATAGCCTAGGATGGCCTCCCTCCAACTATTCTTTGGATCAATCATGAGAGGTTTGTAGAAGACTTGAACATTCCAACATTAATCCTTAAGCAAAATAATAGAACCAAGAAGAAGAAGCTTCAAGAGTTGACAATACTTTTCACCACATAGAATGAACCCTCAACACCATAAATTGCACAAATGAAAGATATATCGATGAAGCTCCAAAAGAGAGAGAACTCTAAAAGTCCAACCTTGAAAATGAAATGAGGAAGTGCCTCTCTATTTATAGGAGAGGCTAAAACTTCCTTTACAATAAAATATCAATATTTTCCTAAGATTTAGCCTAGGGTGGGGTAATATATAAGAAAACCCCCACTTCAAGCAACTAATACAATAAAATAAGGTGGTCATTGCCACTTGTACAATGGTGAGATACATAGGGCCCCTTAATGAGGGGGACATATTCAGTAAGCAAGGATCATAGCTTTGTTGATGCCACATGGCCTCCAAAGGCTCCTTCAAGGAAGTTCTTTAATAAGCCAAATCTGTAATATCCCAAACTGATATTTTCTTTTTTTTGTTGTACTGTAGATGGCTAGTAGGCTTATGTCTCAAGAGAATATGAAAGTAAACCCCGATCTCTGCATGCATGCATTTGCATGCAGATCTGTAACCCAGATAATACTGAAATGCTAGAAAGTAGGAGGAATTAATGCATGTACATACCAGTATATAGATCTGCTAATGTTGATGAAGATGATCCCAGCATGCAAGAATTGGGATGGATGAATAAGCAGATATGCCAAGTCATCCTCCAATAGATAAGTGTGCCCTCCTCCCAGCTATAATTGCTCCTCAATAATTAATACTTGACTGATGAATGCCCAGATAAGGTGTAGTAGGGTTATGCTGCCCTTTTGGAGAAGATGGAAGCAACATGCATAAACTTTGATGGCTCAAAGGCCTAAAACGTGAAGATCTCCTCTTGAGGAATTCGCCCAAGGCATGCAAACGTCCTCCAATAGTGATAAATGCTGATATATAGCTTGGAACTCAAGCTGAGAGACCGTTGTTCTAGGGGAAGGGTAGTAGTGCTGCTCTGAGAAGGATGAGAGTTGCATGCAGAGAATTTGACCCCTGTAGACTGCAATACGAATGGGAGGCTATCTGGACAATGTGCCCATGCAAGGGAGAGCAAGCCCACAGTATAATATAAAAGAGAATGCTGCAGAATCTGAATGATGATAATACCTGATGATGAACAATGTTGAATCTGGATGATCCAACCTGATGATGAACTAGGGAAGATAGATTTCGCTGCTGAAATACACCAGTTAGCTGAGCATGCACTCAACCCCAACTTAGCTCGCTGAGCTCTCCAATTCGAATTCTTAAATCAATAATCATATAAGTGTCCTCCATTCGCTTTACCTCTCTTTTATAACACTCAACTGCAAATAACCTAACTTTTGACCTAATTAGGTCACTTTACCTTCTAATTTGCAGTTGACTTGCATGTAGGTGCCTGGAGACTCAAACAGGTGCATGCATCATGAAATAATGCTCAGATGTCATGCATGCAGGTGGCCTTTGGCTCTAGTGGCCCTTGTCTACCTAATGGTGATATAATATCAATGCCCTAGACCTTCTTATATGGCATCAATCCTCAACTGAATCCCTGATTGTTAGTGCCTGCTCGAACCTATGGGAATCATATAGGTTAGCGGGATGGTCCTCAATGCTTAAGCAAAAGAGGACATTACAGTCCTCCCCGCTCGAATTTGCTTGTCCTCAAGCAACTGTAAAGTTGGGTGCTGTAATACCTGTTCTCCCTCCCAAGTGGTCTCCTCTATAGGCAGATCTCGCCACTGAACCAAGTAGTCTCTTATGATCCCGTTCCTCAGTTTCCGCTCTCGCACCTCTAGGATGCGCTCGGGAATCATAATCAATTGCCCCTCATCATCAAGTGGGGGCAGCTCTAAAGATGTAACAATCTGCTGACCAACTGCCTTCTTGAGGTTGGAGACATGAAAGACGTTGTGAATCTTGCTCTTTGGGGGTAGTTTTAGAGATGACTGTCCGTAAGGTTGGAGGCGTAAATAAATGAGGTCTCCTACCTCAAAATTGTGCTCAATCCTGTGCCTGTTTGCATATATCTTCTGCTGATTCTGAGCAGACTGTATGTTCTTTCTGAGTATGCTAAGGATGTCTTCACCCTCTTGAATCCACTCTTTGGCCTTGGGGGCCCTGCTATCACCAAATACCAAATCTGCAAAAGTTAGGGCGTCGTATCCGTATAGAGCTCGGAAAGGAGTCATTCCAATGGTCATATGGCGGGTGGTATTGTAGCAATGCTCACCTAAGTGTAGCCACCTGATCCATGTCCTCTGCTGGCCTGCTACGTAATTCCTCAAATACCCCTCAATCAACTTGTTAAGTATCTCGGTCTGTCCATCGCTCTGTGGATGATAACTCGTGCTCATAGCTAACTCGGTTCCCACCAATCTGAAGAGCTCTTGCCAAAAGGCTCCAGTGAATTTGCTATCTCTATCGCTGACAATGGAGTCTGAATACCTCTCTGGAGAATAGTTCTGCCACCTGAGCTGCTGAATAATCTCAAGGAATGGCAAAGAAGTGAGCGAACTTGGTCAACCTATCCACCACTACGTACAAGAAGTCTCTACCCTGAACCTTGGGCAACCCTATAATGAAGTCCATGGAGATGCTCTCCCACTTCTGCTCAGGAATAAGTGAGGGTTGTAATAAACCAGTCGAGTGGGTGTGCTCTATTTTATTCTGTCGGCACAAGCAGCAATCTCTCACATGTTGTGTCACATCATTCTTGAGCCCTTTCCATGAGAACCTCTCTCTAATGGTGAATCATGCGATGCCTGTAAAATCTTCTTCTTGAGGGAAGACTCTGGAACTAAGAAGATTTTGTTCGTGTAGTATATGATGTCATCAATAACCCGGTACCTGTCATCCTGAATCTGCCCATCCAATAGCTCGCAAGCAACTTATCTTTGGAGTACTCAACCAAAAGATGAGATCTCCAATCTGATGAGATGCTCATAAGGGATAAAGTAGTTGGTCGTCTAGAAAGCGTACTCAATCTCAAAGTCATAGGCCTGAATTTTGCTCGCCCATTTCTGCTGCCTCTCGTTTAACTATTTCTGCTCTAGGAAGTATTTCAAGCTGTTATGATCTGTCTTAACTTTGAATCTGCCACCCACTAAGTACTGCTTGAACTTGGTTAGCGCATGGAGAATGGCTAACATCTCTTGTCATATATCGAATAGTGGCGCTCATAGTCTTTGAGCTTCCTGCTCTCAAATGCAATGGGGTGGTTGTTCTGCATCAATACTGCCCCAATTCCCTCTCTTGAAGCATCACATTCTAACACGAAGGGTTGAGAAAAGTCTAGTAGATCTAATACTGGGCATGGACTCATTACCTTTTTCATTTTCTCGAATGTCTGTCGTGCTGTCTTCGACCAACTGAATGCCCCCTTGGTAAGATCTGTGAGGGGTGCAGTCATCTGTGAGAATCCACTGGCATACCTCCTGTAGTAGGTGCAAAGTCCCAAAAAGCCCTTCAGTTCTGTCACATTTTAGGTGTAGGCCAATCGAATATGGCCCGAATCTTCTCTAGATGCACCTGGACCTCGTTGGCCCCTATCACATGCCCTAAATATAACATCTCGAGCATGCCGAACTCACACTTGGACATCTTGGCATATAGCGACTGCTCCTGTAAAATGCCAAGTACCTCATCAAGATGTCTCAAATGTTCTTCCCAAGTCCTACTGTATATCAATATGTCGTCGAAGAATACCAGAAGATGCTTATGTACTGGAGCCTTGAAGATGTTGTTCATGCACGACTGGAAAGTAGCTGGGGCATTAGTGAGCCCAAATGGCATCACTAGAAACTCATAATGTTCGTAGTGGCAACAAAAGGCGGTCTTTGGAACATCTTGTTCCCTAACCCGAATCTGATGGTAACCTGAGCAGAGGTCAATCTTGGAAAAGTACTTTGCCCCCTATAGTTCATCCATCAACTCATTAATCCTGGGTATTAGATACATGTTCTTTATGGTCTTCTTGTTAAGTGCCCTGTAGTTGATGCACATGCGTAAGGTTCCATCCTTTTTCTTCACTAGCACTACTGAAGATGCAAATGGAGTGGAGCTAGGTTTAATGTACCCTAGTTTGAGCAGTTCTTTGATTGTGCTCTCTATCTCGTCTTTGTACCTCTTGGGATGTCTGCAAGGAGTGGTGATAACTGCTTCAGTTCCCTCCTCTAACTCAATAATGTGCTCACTATCTGGAGGTCGACCTGCTGGAAGGTCTCCAAATACTACTTTGTGCTTCTGCAATAAAGCCTCTATATCTGCTGGATGTTGTGTGGCTTTATCTGGTGGTTTCCTAAAGGTAACCAAGCACTCTGCTGCCCACTCAATATCTCCCTGTCGGAGTACTGCCTCCATCCTGTGTGATGTCACTGCTGTGGGAGGGTAGGTATTCATCTCTCTCAATACTACCTTCTGTCCCTCTGCCCCTATGAACTCCATCTCCATGGTCTGGTAGTTCGTGGAATACTTCCCTATGGAATACAACCATTGAACTCCTAATACCACATTCATGTCAGGTACATCTACCACATAGAATGTCTCTATCACTGTATAATTCCCAAGTGTTACTTTTAATTTAGGAATCCTCTGACTACACTCCATGGTGTGACCTGCTGCCTTTACTGAAAACCCATCAAAACTCTCAGTCTGAATGCCTCTCCTTTTAACCCATGCCGCATCAATAAAATTGTGGGATGCCCCACCATCTATCAACACTCCCACTCAGTGTCCCTGTACGGTACCTTTGATCCGGAGAGTGTGGAATCGAGGGACCCCTGTCATGGTAGCAATGGTACCTCCTGAGGGCTGTCCCTCATCAACTGTCTTTGGTGTCTCTCTCTGCTCCTGATCATGATCCTCCTCATCTTCCCCACTGTTGGAATAGGCCTCTATGTAGTAGGCCTTTCCCTTCCCCGAACATTTGTGACCTGGTTCCCATGCTTCTTTACGGTGAAACATAACTTTTTTCTTCTAAGGTCTTGGCGAACATCATTATCCATCCATTCTTTCTTTGGCCACTCTTTCTGAAATGGTTTCCTTTCTTTATCTTTAATAGGGAAATTAGTTCTAGGGGGGAATCTATTCTTGGGTACTGCATCTTACAAATCTCTAGTCCGACTAATGGCATCGGCTAGGGTGGTGGGTCTATAGGACTTGACCCATCCACGTAAGGGCTCAGTGAGAGCCTCTGTAAATAGCATAATCAATCTGCTCTCTGAAATATCTGTCACTATGATTGCCACCCTTTGAAACTCTGAAATGAAGGTATCTGCACTACCTGACTGCTTGAGCTGTGCCAGCTCTTTAAAATGCACCTCAGGGTCCTTCCTGTCAAATCGCTCAATTAACCTCTGTGTAAAATCAGAGTATGAGGTGATGGTGTTTTAACTCAATGTCACCAACTCGTGGTACCACCACTCATGGGCCTCTCCATCCAGATGCAAGGTAGCCAGTTTAATGCCATCTGTCTTAATCATGGGGTTGAGCTGGAAGTATGTATCCAACTTCTGTACCCAATTCCGAGCTGGGCCACCTTGGGCACCCTCAAAGGTAGGGATAGTCAGTTTCCCTACTGTGCGCTGTAACTCATAGTTCTGGGTGAATGGCCTATTGTAAGCTTTGGGTCTGTTCTTACTTTTAAAGTGGCAGAAGTCAGTGAATTTCATGGCTGACTGGAAGTCATCTCCTAAAGCTCTGTACTCTCTCAAATAGGTACTCATGGACTCTTCTAGTTCTACATGTGCTAGAGGCACTGTAGCTGGGCTATCTAAGAAGTGAGGCATGGTAGGTCGGGATGGCTTGTTGTATATATGGGGATGGCTTTGCATGTTGGTATGTAAGTGTTCCCCACTACTACTGGTGGATACGCTATCACTATTGGCAAACAAAGGGCTGTGTGGGGTGGGCCCATTTTTCTGTCATTTGTCTGAAGGTACTCATCATCTCTTTCTATCCATTAGTGAGATCTTTTATAGCTGTGATGAGACTGTTGAGGGTTGTTTTATCATCCTCGGCCATTGTTTCTTTGCCCTTTCCAAACTGATACTCTCTATCCCCCAGTTCTATATCCTCTAACTCTTCTTCTCCTCTATCACTGTTTCTAAACCTCTGTCTCTTGTAAGTAATGTTGTATGGGTCTTCTGAATTCATTTACAATTTTGCATGCCCACAACTGGCAAGGAACATGCTCTGATACCATTGTAATATCCCAAACTGATATATATATATTTTTTGTTGTACTGTAGATGGCTAGTAGGCTTATGTCTCAAGAGAATATGAAAGTAAACCCTGATCTCTGCATGCATGTAGATCTGTAACCCAGATAATACTGAAATGCTAGAAAGTAGGAGGAATTAATGCATGTACATACCAGTATATAGATCTGCTAATGTTGACGAAGATGATCCCAACATGCAAGAATTGTGATGGATGAATAGGAAGATATGCCAAGTCGTCCTCCAATAGATAAGTGCCCCCTCCTCCCAGCTATAATTGCTCCTCAATAATTAATACTTGACTGATGAATGCCTAGATAAGGTGTAGTAGGGTTATGCTGCCCTTCTGGAGAAGATGGAAGCAACATGCATAAACTCTAATGGCTCAAAGGCCTAAAACGGGAAGATCTCCTCTAAAACGGGAAGATCTCCTCTTGAGGAATTCGCCCAAGGCATGCAAACGTCCTCCAATAGTGATAAATGTTGATATATAGCTCAGAACTCAAGCTGAGAGACCCTTCTTCCAGGGGAAGGGTAATAGTGCTGCTCTGAGAAGGATGAGAGCTGCATGCAGAGAATTTGACCCATGTAGACTGCAATACAAATGGGAGGCTATTTGGACAATGCGCCCATTCAAGGGAGAGCAAGCTCACAGTATAATATAAAAGAGAACACTGCAGAATCTGAATGATGATAATACCTGATGATGAACAATGTTGAATCTGGATGATCCAACCTGATGATGAACTAGGGCAAATAGATTTCGCTGCCGAAATACACCAGTTAGCTTAGCATGCGCTCAACCCCAACTTAGCTTGCTGAGCTCTCCAATTCGAATCCTCAAATCAATAATCATATAAGTGTCCTTCTCCATTCGCTTTACCTCTATTTTATAAGACTCAACTGCAAATAACTTAACTTTTGATATAATTAGGTCACTTTACCTTCTAATTTGCAGTTGACTTGCATGTAGGTGCCTGGAGACTCAAATAGGTGCAAGCATCATGAAATAATGCTCAGATGTCATGCATGCAGGTGGCCTTTGGCTCTGGTGGCCCCTGTCTACGTAATGGTGATATATTATCAATGCCCTAGATCTTCTTATATGGCATCAATCCTCAACTGATTCCCTGACTATCAGTGCCCGCTCGAACCTATGGGAATCATGTAGGTTAGCGGGATGGTCCTCAATGCTTAAGCAGAAGAGGACATTACAAAATCTATGAAGCAACTGAGCCTTGTCCACTAGGTAACCAGCTTCAAATTTCAAGAACACCCCATCACACAAAGAAAACTTTGAAAGGTTCCTTCCAAGGCAGCTTTTGTCCACCTTGTTTTTGTGTTTTGTTTTTAAATATTTAAAGTCCCTTTTCCTCAAATACCTTAATAACCACTTTTCTAAGGTGGTTATATTCACATGGTCTAAACCAACTACAAACCATGACATTGAAGCGCCCTTTTGCCTTTAAACCAACTCTATAAAGTATAGCGAATCGATCATCTTTAAAAAGAGTTCAACAAAGTTCCGAAATAGTGGGCATCCGGGTTGATAATGCTATTGAATCAATGAATCGAGCCAGCAAAACATGAAACCACCTCGACCTGTTGAGCGGGATGGCCCAGGCAGCTCCATGATCATACAAAATAACTTCGAGATAGTGTTGAAAATTTACCGAGGAGATGTTGTTCACCTTGTGGTGCCTTGGGGTGGACATAAAACATTAAATGAGGTCCCTAGTACTTTATAAAGTGTGATGCACTTTATTTTTTATAAAGTCACTTTATAAAGTGAGCTTGAGGGTTTAATTTTAATTCGATTTTATGAGACTTAAGTGAACATTTAATTAAAAAGGGTCACTTACGTAAGTGAATGAAAAAGCGATTTAATTTAATTTAATAAGACATTAATAAGCAACTAATGTGGGTCCTAGATCTCATCATTTTAAGATTAAATCCTAGCCATGGATTTGGTGGGTGTTGGTTATCTCATATAAAACTAGGGAAAAGGCACAAAACCTAATTCATTGTTACCCAAGAGATTTGGAGAGCAAGAGAAGAAGAGAAGAGAAGTCGAGAAGACACAAAGGAGAGAGGAAACCCTTGCACAAGAATTGAAGAGGCTGAGTAATAGCTCAATTCCCAAGGGGAGCACATTTTTCAAGACAGTCTGCTACAACATTTATTGCAGACCGTACAGCAGCAGAGAAGATATTTATTGCAGACTATACAGCAGAAGATTAGGCACAGATTTCGAGGTACAAGTCTGGTTCAGAATTTGAGGAGGCCGTACAGCTGCAGATTGAGCACAGATTTTGAGATCTAATCAGGCACAGAAATTGAGGAGGCTGTACAGGCTGTTACAGGCACAGAAATCAAGAAATCCGTACTGCATTTAATGCTGACCGTACTGCTGTTAATTCTGGGCACATTTTCCTAGGCCGTATTGCTGTATTTATGACTGGCACGTGTGGGCCGTACTGCTGTCAGAAGGGTTAAGAGTTATTGCTGAGTTTGGCACACTTTTTGAGATGAAAAGTTGAGATAAGTACTGTTGTGAATTTGTAAATTGTGTCTGAAAAATAAATTTCTCTCTCCTAGTCAGGTTTTCCCTTCAGGGTTTTTCCTGAGCCAATTTGGCTAAAACTTCTTAGTCTTAAATTTGTGGTTTGGCTGTTATTTAATTTTCTGAGTTGTTTAAAGAAAAAAATTTCCATGTGTTTCAAGAAAGATTAAATTTTCATGCATGTAAATTGTAAAGCTAATTTGCAGCTATGGGGTTTGGGCATTAAACTTCATGTGAAAACCAAAACTTGAAACCGGGTTGGGAATACAAAATTTTCAGACAGCTCACCACGTCTAAGGGCAAACGATCTGCATGCAAGAGTGTGAACTTCTCAACATCGTCGTGAACAGTTAAAACAGGCCCGATCCAAAACGCCCAAAGGTTATTTGCCATGGAAAGTTTTAGAACCCAGGGCTCCACAAACGGATTATCATATGCATCGAGTAATCAATTGTTGCAGCTGAGAGATCCCATGGGTCGGATTTATCTCTTTTCTTCTCAATAGGGCACACCAATTTACAGTGCGAGGGTTCACACCAATGAAGACCCTGTGCAAGCATCGATGACTGAGGAGACCAACTGCCTACTGATCTATGATGCTGCATAAAATTTTGCACAAAAAAAGTTTGCTGCAGCAACACCAGAAATAATGCTCTCAAGCTTTGTGGATTATTCGCATTGCTGAAGGAGAAACCCCTTGGGAAAAATATCTATCAGCTACGGGAGCCTTAGTTATTGTCTACCTCGATTCGCTTAATCTCTGGAGGAACGACAGTCAATGGAATAGCTGACATAATGCTTATTTCTGGAATCTGAAGCAATATCTAACAATCTGTTCTAGAAAATGATCCAGAACTCTCTTATGACTTCCTCCAAAACAGACTATGATGATATAGCCGTAGATATATACCTTGACTGCGCTCTCGATTCAGCCATAAATTATGCTGCAAGTGTACACTGAGAAGACTGTCCATCATACATCTTTCTTTTAGACTGCTCGAGGAGTTTGAAATAGGTCCTTAAAAGTGCACTTACAGCATGGCAGATATATCCCTTCAATACTGATCATGGAATGGCATAGCACTTTGGAGCTGGATCTTCCTCTATTTTTGGCAACTGGTGCTCAAGTTTGGTTTGAAGATGAATCTGAAATGCTGCTGATTAGGACCACTCTACCAGTCTGAAATGGTGTGAATTTCCTTAGGCATTAGAGCCTCATTGGGCTGGAAATGACCTTAGAGATCTGCTGAGTGATTTCTGGAAAGTTCTCTTTTTATACTGCTGTAGAAACTCATGTAATATCTCTAAAAAATGCACCCAGGCTGCAGGATCCATGATCTCCATAGTATACTTTATTGCTGGGCAAAATTTGAATAACAACAAGCTCCTAAACCCTGACCTCTTTGGTGGCCACAAACATCCAAATATACTGACATATTGATATACATCTGCAAATAGGGCTGCTTTTTAGATTTAGGGCTGTTCATGAGATCATGCCCATATTGGCTATAGTCAGGCCTAGAATCCCCGTATCTTGCTGTAGTTCACTACCTGAGATTGTAGATACTGCCCAGAATTCCCTTCTGAGGTTACAGACTGCCCAGATTCAAGAATTACTGCTGTACACGCACAGGATTGAGGGTTTCAGGCTTCTTCAATACCCAGACTGTTGCTACAGGAAGGTTGCAAATCAAAGCTCTACTTGTGCCCAGAACTGTTATTTATCATGAATGGATGCCCATACAAAATGGGTGGTAACAGTCTTGTTGCGCCAAGAGTAGTGAGGTGCTCTACAACCCGGTATGGTGGAGATGTTGTCACGTAAGTAATGTAGGTGACAAAAAAAATTACATAAAGCTATTCAACAACATATGTCGTCTCAATTGCTCCATATTCATGTGGTAATGTGTTTATTTGATGCTCTTGTTGCTTTAGATGTTTAAAAAATTGAAAAAAATGAAAATTTTTGTATTTCTTTAAAGTTTTCCAATATATTGCCGATGTTTGCTGACATTTTCCCCGATAAATCCGATAATTTTTTTCTGGACCCTTGGCTATTTATTCTTTTTTTTTTTATAACAAAAACAGGGAAGAAATCTCTAGAGGGACTAAAAGAGTTTTTTCAGAAGGAGAAATCTCTAGAGGGACTGTAATTTCTGTCAACATATCTTTAAAAGCTCTGAATCTTGTCTTTCTAGAGCTATCCAAAATGATACTGGAATAAACCCTGATAAACTGATTGTTTAGGAGAATGCAGAAATTCATTGGCAAAATAGATACAAAATTTGAAACCTGGGCTAGAAAATGAGTTAGCCATAATTCTTTAACTGAGCTGAAACTGCGTCCACCATTTCCTGATTAATCTCTTGGTTGACCGTGGGGGTTTCCTGCACTTGGCTTCCTTGCGTTTTCCCTGTCAGCACTGCAATGTCTTCCTGTAGAACATCAACCTTTTCCATAAGCTTGAACAGATTTTTCTCCAAATCGTCAATTCTTGAATCCTGACATGATAGATGGGTGACTGTATAACTGAGGTCCAAGGCCAACTCCTTGTTTTGCTTCACACTAGTGCAGACGGCGTCGTAGGTGCTGCAGATTGAGAGTTTTACATACCATGGTGCGGCTCAAGGCAGCTATGGCTGCCATTACATTTTGCATTGTGCTGAGGCTATGTCGGAGGACAAACGGGGGTAGCAGAGAGGGTCTGGAAATAGGTGGAGGAGGGGAGTCTGAATCGCACAGTGAGAGCCGGCTAAGAGCAAAGCTGGGGAAATGAGGAGGTCGGGCCATTGCAGAGGATGGATAGAAAGGTGTGGAGGGAGGAGTTAATACGGGCTTGTGAGAGTTGACAACGGGACAAGAGGCCATGTGACAAGTGTGTGGAGGAAGGGGATGGCGTGTGGCGGACAATAAAAAGATCGAGGATGAACTATGGAAGCTTGACCTTAAATGAGGGATGGGGAGAGCCCTCGGTGAACCGTGAAGACCATGCTTTAAGCATGGAAAAGAGAGTGAAGTCCTTGACAATGATTAGGGAATAAAGTGAAAGCCCTTAGCACCATTGTGATCATGGATGTGCCCTGGTTCTAGTAAATTCCTTTATTTGCCTCGAGGTCTGCTAGACGATTATTCTCTCTTAAAATGTGAAAAAAAGAGACATCAGTGGGGAGAGCATAGGAGCTTAATCTTGGAAGGTATCTATGAGCTTTCAAACCTTGGGGGGTAGAGCCCTTTCTCATAGCTTGTATGACATGCCTAGAATCATCAAAGATTTTGAGATTGTCAATGTTGAAGGAGGTGGCCAGCTATATTGAGAGTATAAGTGCTAGCCATTCTGCCTCGTTGTTCGTTTTCTTGCCTAGCCCCCAAGAGAATGCTGCGACTTTGTTTCCTCCGGGATCAAAGAGTATCCCTCCAGCAACTGTCACCCCAGGATTCCCTTTGGAAGCCCCGTCGAAGAAAATACTATGACTGTTTTGCTCAGTCCACCATTTGGTGAAGGAGTCGGGATCTTTCCTGATTTCCCAGTCTGAGTATGGATGGAACTTTTTGGACTGAAGGGAGCTTGCCTTCACGAAGACATGACTCCATTGGTATTCGGACAAAGAGAGAGGTTCATGAGCTGGAATGGTTACTCCTTTAGATGAGAGGGACTCGGAAATCATTGCTATGGCTTTGTTGGCCGTTCTATTGCTGTTTACAGTCTTGCCTTCAAAGGTGCTTTTGTTTCGATTCAACCAAACCTGCCAACAGATGTTCATGGGGATGAGATTCCATATTCTTGACATTGTTCGCTTGGATTTTTCTCTTCCTGGAAAGGAGCGACCCCAATGTTCAGTGATATTGTTTAGATTCCTGGGAAGAAGGGAACTTCTCCATTGATTCCCCAAAACCCGAGCCCACACTTGTCCAACAAAGGAGCATTCCAAGAAGATGTGTTGGGAATTTTCCTCTGCGTTTTTACACAGTGTGCATCTTGAGGGACCTTCTATGCCCCTAGTTCTGAGATTATCTGCAGTTAAAAGCTTGTTGTGAGCCAGTAGCCAGTAAAATATATTGATTTTGGGAATACCATCAGAATTCCAAACTTTTCCCCATATCTTGGGCACAGGGGTGTTTGAGAAGGTGAGTTTTTTGTAGCCAGCCTTAACTGTATATATACCTGCTTTCCCCCATCCCCGAAGGTCTTTTTCTTTAACATTCACCGGGGCTTTCCCATGCAGAAGGTTGAGAAAGATTTTGTACTCATTTTTGAGGTTTTCAGGAGGACTCAGCTGCTTCCATCTCTCCCATTCTCCAGTGGCCTTCCAAATCACTAAGTCTTTAAGTTTAAGGATTCCTATGCTTTGCAGCCAAGGCCGTATAGCATCAATACATTGCATTGTTCCTAGCGGCTTGTCCCCATTTATGCTATCAGTCCAAAGATTGATTCTTTTCCCGTTGCCGGGGATCCAATAGAGGCTTTCTTTGATTAGATCAGCAGAGGTGGAGATGAGACCCCAAATTGCTGTACCTTTTTTAGAATTTGTTTTGTCAAGGCATCTTAATCTTGAACTTTTGGTGTACTTTTTCCTAATGACTTCCTTCCACCATTCTTTCTTTCCAGAGACGATCCTCCATGCTAACTTAGCGCCCATTGCTCTGCTTACTAATGCTGGCTCACGAATTCCAAGCCCTCCTCTCTTGCGCTTTTCTTTGACAATCTTCCAGTTCACAAGTTGAAATTTTTTATTTTGCGTCTTTCCCCTTGCCAAAGGAACTTTCTTATCTCCGCGCTGAAAGCATTCAGGACAGAGACAGGGGCCAACATTATGGTAGCAGTGAAGACAGGCAGAGAGGAGAGAACAGATTTTATTAGAGTGACTTTCCCGGCCAAGTTCAACCAACGAGTTCCCCATGAATTTATTTTGATTTTGAACTTCTCAAAGATGGGAGTCCACAAGGAGGAGGTGGGTTTTTTAAGGGAAATGGGGGTGCCTAGGTACTTGAAGGAGGATCAGTCATGGCAAGGTTTAAAATCCAAAATGGCTGAGATGAGTCTGACGATGGTGGGCCGGAAATTCTAGGTGTAAATGTTGCACTTATTTTCATTTGTTTTGCCACCAGAGGCCTTAAGGTAGAGATCGAGAGTCAATTTAAATCTAGAGGCAATTTGTGGTGAGGCACTGCCAAGGAGTATGGTGTCATCAGCGAATTGAGCATGGTTTATTGCTGGAACACCTCGGGCAAAAGCAATACCAGGAAGGGAGCTTGAGGCTAGAAGGGAATTGAGTTTTCTACTGAGGGAATCGGCCATAATGACATAGAGAAAGGGAGAGAGGGGGCAGCCTTGCCACAGCCCCCGGGAAAGATGGAAAAAGGAAGAGGGTCTACCATTAATGAGGGGGGCGATCCAGGGCGAGCCTATGCAGGCTTTTATCCAGTTAACAAAATTCTCATCAAAGCCAAATTTTCTCAAAACAGTATATATAAAGGCATGTCTGACTCTATCAAATGCATTTGCCATATCTAATTTAATTGCAATACCTGCGTCCTTGTTCTGCATACTTGAGTGGATAGCCTCTTGTACTAAGAGAATGCTGTCATATATTTGCCTGCCATAAATGAAACCACCCCGATTGGGAGAAATGATATTAGGAAGTAGTTTCTTGACTCTGTTTGCTATGACTTTTGTGAGAATTTTATATGAGGAATTACATAGTGAGATTGGTCTGTATCTTCCTATGGACGAGGCCTTCTTCTCCTTAGGAATTAGAGTGATGAAGGTGGAGTTAGTGCCTCCTCCAATCTTCTCTCTATTCCTGGTCCAGTTTATCATTCTGACAAGGTCTTTTTTCAGCCAATGCCAACACTTTCTGTAAAAGTGGATGGTGAATCCGTCTGGACCTGGGGATTTTTCCAGGTGCAAAGACCACACAGCTTTCCTAACTTCCTCTTCGGTTACCTGTTCCATTATCATAGCGTTGTCTTGTGCAGAGATAAGGTTGGGGATTTCATGGCACATTAGATCCATGTTTGCGGCAGGCGGTTCCTCTTCCTCCTGATAGAGAGACTCTAAGTGATTTTTAGCCTCTATCTTGATGAGAGTGGGGTCATCTATCTTCCTTCCATCTTCTTTGGTGAGACTGAGAATGGTGTTTTTCCTATACCTTTCCTTGCACTGTGCATGAAAGAACTTAGTGTTCTTGTCTCCGGCTTTGAGCCACAAGCATCTAGAACGAAGTCTCCATTCTTCTTCCTCTTTTCTTGCCACCTGTTGGATTTGGGTTTCCAAGTCATTTTCTTTTCTCAGCATTGTTTCAGATATCAAGCTGTTTCCATTTTGTCTTGTAAAGCTTCCAGCTCTCTTTGCAAAGTGATTATTTCTTCTCCGGAATTCTTTATATTTTGCTTTACCCAGCTTTTTAAAGTCGCCTTGATAATCTTGAGTTTGGTTTCCCAAATATACCCCAGGGAGCCCAGGACAAACTGTTTCCATATGGCTTTGATTTCTTCGAAGCAGTCTTCATTTTCCAGCCACGCTGGATTATATCTGAAGGGAAGGGGACCGAGATTTCCAGGGTGGGTGAAGAAGAGTGAAATAGGGCGATGGTCAGAGGCGACAGAGGCCAGGATTTTAGAATCGGGTAAAAGGTGCTTATTTAGGAAGGATGAGCTGATTAGGAATCTATCAAGCCTAGCCGCGATATGTCCTGGGCCAATTCTTTTGTTGCTCCAGGTATAAGTTCCTTGCTTAGGTTTGATATCCACTAGATTCCAAGAGGCCTGGAGGTCTTCCAATCTTTCTCCAAACTGATCTCTAAACTTTGAGCCCCCTCTGCGTTCATTAGCATTGATAGTGACGTTGAAGTCTCCAGCAACGATGCAGGGGATGGAGTTCCTGCCTAGATGAAGGTCTATCAGGGCATTCCAGAAATTTTCTTTGAGCCCATGAAGTGTAGGCCCGTATACATTTCCTATCCAAAATTTTTCATTATTTGACAGATCTTCGATTTCTGCAAAGAGCCAATGTCTGTTAATAAGTGAAGAGTTACACTTGTACTTACCTTTGTCCCACCAGGTGATGAGCCCTCCCGAGGCTCCGATGGAGTTGACTGCTATTCCTTCTCCTTTGTGCCAAATTTGTGTCATAATTTTGAGGCTGTCTGCCTCCTACATTTTAGTCTCCTGGAGCATGAGTATTGAGGGGTTTTCCAGCTTTTTGATTCTTTTAATTGCTTCCGTCTTTTGCTTGCCTCCTAAACCTCTGCAATTCCAGGAGACTATCTTCATTATTTTTTAGAGAGGTTGGACACTGCTCTTTCTTTCTTCTCCTCTGCTGTTCCTTGATTTTGCTTTCCACTGGCTAAAATTCTTACATGATGATCAACACTGGTTTGCTTGCCCGCCGCCTTGTCTCTAGTTGCTTCTTGCTCTCTTACTATCTTGTTGAGTTTCCTGCCTTTTTTCATCTGGGGTTCCATTTCTTCTTCTTTACTTTCTGAGGTTTCTTCTTGAAACAACTTAGCTTTTGCTCTTGTGACTGAACCTCCTAATGCTTTGGGCATTTCGCTATCAAGCTCCTCTTGTTGGGTTGAGGGTATTACCTGGATTTCCCCATCCTCTAACTGCTGGTTGATGGTCTCCTGCCTTTCTTCAGCCCTAGTGCTTTCTTTCCCAGTTGCTTGTGCAGGGTCCTGCTCTTCCTCGATCACTTCCGTAGTTAGAAGTTGGTATTTGTTGACTCCCCTGTCTGAGATCTGTTGTTTTTTGGCCATTTCCTTCCTTTTTGGTGTTGCTTGTGAGGGAGGGGGGTTTCCCTCCTCTCTTTCTTGTCACCTCGTTCCAGTCTCCTTCTTGAGTTTCTTCCACTTTCGGCGGCTTTCTTTTAGGGCAGAGCTTAGCAAAATGTCCATATTCGTGACAGACTTTGCACTTGAAAGGGATCTGTTCGTAATCCACGGTTTGTAAATGATTCCATCCGTCCATTGACAGGCTTATAGCCTCTGGGAGCCCTTTCTCGAGGTCTACTTCTACGCAGATTCTGGCATAGGAGAACATAGTGGGTTTCGGTTGAGACTTGTCTATGTATTTCCCCAATGAGTTGCCGATTGCTTTTAGGTCCTCATCGTTCCAGCAATGCAACGGGAGATGAGGCAGCTTGACACATACTGGGACTGCAGAGGGGATATCCTTTTCAGGATCAAAGGAGAGATCCCACTTGTTAATTTACATTCCTCTTGGCCCGATGAAATAGGGGCCATTTCTAAATATTAAATCTCTGTCCTCTTTTTTCTCAAAATAGAAGACGAAGAAGCCCTTGCCGCAAAAAAATTGTTGAAATTCCCCCTGTATGAGGGGACGCCAGTTTTTGTTGAGCCAAACCTCTATGGATCTGGGGGAGGGCCATAAACCAGTGAAGTGCCCAACCAACCCTTTTTCTAAGAGAGCTAGGGCTTTGCATTTAGAGGCCGTGGAAGACAGCTTGACCTTTGGAATAACGGACTTTTTAACAAACCGAGAGTCGACAGGGCCGACCGACTTTGAGGATGCAGGTTGAGAAGCTACTAGCGAGCGAAAGAGGGCATCGAGGGGAGCTCGACCCGAATCAGGGGGCAGATCCATTGGCAGGCTGGCGGATAGCGACAAGGAAACCCTAGCTCAGAGCTCTGCGACAGAAGAAATTCTTTCAAGTGCTAGAAGCTTTGAATATCCAAAGAGACAATCCACATAACATGCTTGATCAAAAGCACACACACAATTACCCTTGGCGATATATTCACCGACATGATATTTGTAACTTTGATATATATATATATATATATATATATATATATATATATATATATATATATATTACTTGTTTTTTAATATTAAATTTATGCATTTATATCCACATATCCACAACATAGTTTTCTTTTAATAAGGGAAGACACGCGAACGTGATCCCTTGTGACTGCAATTTATAACGTTCACTACCCTCAATGGAAGATGCTAGACAAAACCCCTCTCAAGTGAAATGGAGATGACCTTTCTAGGCCATTGGCCTTCTTGATCGCCATTTGACCCTGCGAAGGTAATCATATATTTGCAACATATATAAAATAATATGTATAATATTAATATATTAATATTTATAGTATAAAATATTATATATTATCTATAGCCGAAGGGGTTAGTTCAATTGCTTGTTGGTAATGTTGTAAGGCACATATTAAAATATAGTTATATTTATGATATTAGATATTATGCATAGTGTAAGGGGTTAGCTCAATTGCTTGTTGCTAATGTTGTAGGGTGTTTGGCTAGTTTCATATTAGCAGGTACTTGTTAGAATCTCCTTGGGTGAGGCGCACTTGTCCACTCTGATGGTCTTACTAGGATGCCATCCATGAATGTGAAGAAACATCCCTTTGGTTTTTTTGCAAGGTTTCCTGTCCCTAAGACTTATCCGTGACATCCCTAAGACATTCCCAACATAGGAGGGCATCCCAGGGAAGTGGAGGCATCCCTCGATCCACGTTGAGGGACATTTGGACATCCTTGGCAACAAGTTCATAAATAAATCCATGTATAAAGGAAAGGCACTTATCATTGTTATATGTTATTCATTCTATTGTTATATGCAGTGTTCCACCAAGTTTTTGAGATGCGGGAGCGGGGAAAGCACGTTGGGGATGTATGGAGACCACCCCCAAATTTTAGGAAAATTTAGGGGATGGGGGGATGCCAAGGTCTTCAAAATTATTACAAATTTATAATTTATATAAATTCCAACATATTAACGTATAAATTCCTCATCCCATCACCATTTACATACTAAAACTTAAAAGTAAATAGTAAATACAAAATAGTAAATTCATCATTGTAAACACGGTTGTCAATTCGTCATTGATTATGAATCATTTATCATTTGAGTATTTGAATTTCACATTGATAAATTCTAAATTTGTAATAGTTGCACATCTTCCATTATAACTTTGAATCATAGACATAAACAATAGATGAAAATTTAAAATGTTAAAATCATAAAACTGAATCATAGACATGTCACATAAACTTCTCTTAAACACCTTCAAATTTAAAGAGTCAAAAGAGTGATGAGTCAAAGACTGACAGTATCTACTTCTATAGTCAAAAGTTAAACTGAAAACTAACAGTGGACACAGAACACTGAAAATAAAAGGTAGGGAAAAGAAAGTTGAAAGCATCAAAAGGGCATCAAGGAGATAGTTCGCGGGACTGGTCCTCCTCATGCATCTGCTGCATGAAACAATCGGGACCATCAATGGGAGTGTCACTATCTGAGTCTGAGTCAGAGTGACCAATGGCACACCAACCAAATCATGCTCCAACCTTCAAAGTTCAAACCCCTTGCTCTAGCTTTCAAACCCCTTGCTCCGGCCTTCATGCAATGAAATTGCTCTTTCCTTGGCAAATCGCTCCTTCCCTTTGGCAAATCGGTCCTCTCTTCTTTGCTGCCAGCCGCTTCTCTCAAAGGAAATCCGTTTGCATAAGATAAATGTTTCAAATGTGAGAATAAGGGATGGGTTGGGCTTTTAAGAGAGGGGTTGGATGGGGTAGCTTTTAGGTTTATTAGTTTAATGTTTTTTTTTGGTTTTTTTAAAGTTATGAAAAAATATTGATAATCGTATGGGGGCATCTAGGCGTCCCCCTTTTCGTGAGGGGGTGCCCAGACACCCCCCACCTCTTTGGGACGTTCCTTGTGCGTTTCCTTGAGTTTCCAGAAAAAAAGGGGACGTAGGGAAACGTTTCCCAAGGAGTGCCCAAGACCCTGGGGCATGGGAAACAAGGGGAGCGTGTCCCCGACCTTGGGGGACGCATCCCCGTGGAACACTTGTTATATATATATATATTATAAACAATATATATTATGAGAAGTGCCTTTCCTTTATACATATATTTATTTATGAACTTGTTGCCAAGGACGTCCAAATGTCCCTCAATGTGGGTCGAGGGATGCCTCCACTTCCTTGGGATGCTCACCCCCCCGTGTTGGGAATGTCTTAGGGATGCCATGGGTAAGTCCCAGGGACAGCAAGGGACATGGAAACGTGTATTACCTTGCACCTCTGGGAGGAAACATTGGGGACATTATCCCACAAAACAGTAAACACAGGTATATACCGATATTAAGAACTATATGTGAGTGTGGAATCTGAATTATTTTATCTGTTTTTGCTAAAAAGAAAGATAGTTATATTGTGACTAGATAACTATCAGGTGAATGGATAGCATTTACATTATTTTTTTTATGTTTGTCAGTCCTTATTGTGTTCACTATGTGATTAGTTTGCACAATTAAAAAGTCTGCTTTATCTCATTCTATTTTTCGTGAAATATTTCAGCTTTTCTTTGTGCCAAATTAAAATCCTGTGCAAATATTTTAATATTGTTTATATTTTTTGGTTACATAATTTTGTTGTTTGCAGGTAGCTGTCTTCGTTACAGTAGCAATTGTACTTACAGGTGCATGGTTTGGATTTTGGGGAGTGAGGAAATTTGTTCTCTCAGAAGATGGCGGTGTTGATTTTGGTACAGCTCAGTTTGTGAAATGGGCAATACGCATTCTGGCAGTTGTCACAATTCTTCAGGTGAGAGCTTTTGTAAAAGATGTGAAAATATGTCTCTTATGTATGAAAAGTTGCTTGTATTAGTAAAAATCGGTATGTCAAAATATTTTCATCCCATGATAAAAGAAGGCAAAAAGTTAGTAGCCTTAGTCTAGCTAAATCTGTAGCTACATCCTTTAGTTTTTGGAGATCTTTGTTCTAATTGGACCCTTTTTAAGCAAATGTTTTCTCAATGTTATATGATTATTCTCCTCATTTAAGGTAGTTTAGTAAAAAACGGATTAGATTGGAGCCAAATGTGATTGCACCACTTTATACATTGGAGAATGGAAGTTGTCATTGTTGTTCATCGTAGCATTGTGAATTTATTTTCTCAACTTTGTTTGGAGAAGTTGGCTTTATGTGTTGTCACAAATTTATCCTTACATAGCAAAGCATATCACTTCCTCACATGTTTGCTTTCTTTAATTAGCATCATCTTGTTGGGAGTGTGTTGAATTTGGATTTGGCATTTTAGTGTATGTATGAATTTTAGTTTTGATTTTTATTATGTCCTCTAGGAGTTGTGAGGATGCTTGGACAATGATCCTATGAAATAGTCTATTGGACCCAGAGTTGAAATTTATGAGAGATCTCTAGAAAAAGTAATTTTAAGTTTTGAGCATTTTTGGAAATAAATTGTATTATTTGTTCACATGTTGACTTTTTTTTGTTTTGTTTTGAAAATGCATCTTATATTACTTCAAATATGCACTTACAGTCGCAACAAATACACATAAGGATTATGTGAAGATCCTCTTCCTATGTGAGCTAAGGAGGCTAATATATGACCCTCTGTGCCCCAAGGGGCAAGGGGTTGTGTAATGTCTCTAATTATATTATTTATTTTAGTTGTAGTTTAGAGTCACAGCTCTTAGGATATTGGCATTCGTTAGACTCGATATAACACCACCTATTCACATATTCATTATTGTCATGGAGTTCAGCTTTCAGCTAGCGAAATATACATTACTTACCATGTAAAAAGTGGGAAGCAGGTAAGGTAGAGTTCCTTGACAGGTTTGCAGTTGCACGGCTTTGGCATATGAGGGGAGATCTCCATTGGACTAGAGAGAGATTGATGAGTTAGCTGTTTGGGCTAGCAAAACTCATTGCATGCAGATTGTTATGTACTGGAGTGCTAGATTAGGCAGAGTTCCATAGGTGGACATTGCATCATTGACATCACACCTAGTTCAGTTCATGCACCAACAGGTTGATTTTCACTTATTTGGGGTTTTAGGTGTAGGCAAATATTTCATGATGATAAAGGTCTTTCATTTTTTCAGGGTTGCATTTTGCTTTTTGTTTACAAGAGCGCTTTTGTTTTTGAAGAATGTGCTTTTTCAAGAGGGAGTTGCTTTTAGGACAAAAGCATTTCTGTGTATGTGTTTGTATGTGACAGGTTGATTGGTTGGCAAGTAAAATTGGCGAACTTATAGGTTTCGGGCTTTTGGCATGTGACTTGTGGATTATTTCAGAAAGAGGAACACCCATACTTGTGCTTTTGTTGGTGATTTTCAGAAATTGGGTATGTTGTGAGTTTAGCATGGTTTGCAAGGTAGATTTGTGCCATTCAGCCTTGGATCAGTTCTTATGCTTCAAAATGCATAGTCTGATCCATCAAATAGAGGTATTCCATTTTTGCTGTGCCTTGCAAAATTTCTCATAATCACCTTCCAGTTGTGAGACTGTTCTTGAAGGAACCCTCACTCTGATACCAATTGTTGGAATACTGAGACGGGGGGGGTGAATCAGTATTTGCACAATTATAAAATTTAATCAAGAGCACTTTGCTAATCACCAATCATAGCAGTATATCATTAACATTCATAATAAAAGGATGCACAGTAGACATAATTTTTACGTGGAAACCCAAGTCCTGGGAGAAAAACCACTAAGCCTTTTATAATAAATTTGATCCAGGAACAACTGGATTCACAATTTTGATACAACTTTTCCAGCTACAACCCCATAGGCTTTGTCAGCTGCAACTGACAAGCTGCTACAACAGCTTAACTCACAAAAATGTGAGCCCTAGCACCACCCTACCACCCTAAAGAATAAAATGATATTGGACTTCTGAACTGAACCTGAGGACCTGTCAAATCTGATTGGCAAACTCACTGTATATTGAATATGTCACTGTATAATAGTATATCATCAACTTCTTCAAAATTCAGACTGTCTATCTCCTGTAAAATTCGGGCTGCCCTTGTAAAATTTCGGACTGTCTCTTCTTCACTTCTGGATGTCAAATTCTTCAAATTTCAGGTTGCCAATGTCAATCTTCAGCAATTTAGGATTGTCAACTTGAGACACTTGTCAACCTTTAACCTCTGACTGTCCATAGTCCTGTAAACTCCAAAAGATATTCTGCTGTGAAATTTTCGGGTCTCTGGCTGCCTTACCACACAAGCTCCCCCTTCACTTCACTTATCCTTCATACTGTATCAACTTAAATGTTTGTCTCCTATTTATACTTTTCTCCCTCCATAAAATCATCAAGGCCAACAAGTCTTTTCACTTTATTTTATTATTCAAATGATTAAATAAATCAAAAGGATTTATTTAATAAGGTCATCCTTTAATCAAGGAAATGACCAACCATGCCATGTCATTTTCATTTTAACATCCACATAGTGGCTATCCTTTACCCACACGATTTATGCCACATCATTTGTTTTTAACCTTGAATGATTGAATAAATCCAAATAAGATTTACACAAGGTATCCACCTCATCATTTATATATACATATCTATTTAATTTTTTGTTGCCACATCATCATAGTTTTCTTATATCTTTTTCATGCCATGTCATTGCCTTCCAGAATGCCCGCATGGATACTTGTAATGCCCACAATATAACACAAAAATGCTCGCATAGTGTCCAATGTCATGCCTGCTTGGACCCCATGAAAATGCCCGCAGGGCATTCAAAATGCCTGCAGCAAGCTTTGAGATATGCCCGCAGCCTCTTCATTAAAATGCCCACAGGGGCATGTTTAATATGCCCGCAGCTAGGACTTTCACATGCCCGCAATGGGGCTTTAGAGATGCCCGCAAGGGCTCTCTAAAATGCCCGCAAAGGCACTTATATTATGCCCGCAGGAAGTCTTCCATTCATTTTTCCTTGTCCACCTCAACAATGTTGCCATATCACCACGCCATCTTGTCCTTTTCCCATTGCTAAGTCATCACTGCTTGCCATATCATCCATGCTTGTCATCCATTTCAAGTCAAGTCTTTGCAATGTCATCACTTTGACCTTTGTCATTAATGTGTTGTCATCAATGACAACTTTAGCCATCAGAGGGTTCTCCAAGGCATCATCATTAGGGGACTCGATTAGCCAACCTAAAAGGCACTCATCTTTAGGGAATTTGCCATCCTAGGGTTGGCCCATCTTTTTGCTGTTTCGCGATTCGGTTTTGCTTGTGAGCTTAGATACTTTCATAACCATCATCAAGCTATCTCCTTCAAGTGTTAGAAAGTCCTAATTCATCCTCAATCCACCATTCTGGGCATTCCACTAAAATCTACCTTCAAAGTGTAGTGGCATTGACTGTTGAAACTAACTTAGATTCTAGATCCTTTACTAAACGTTTAAGTCACTAATATAAACATATCGGGTTGTTCATTTCATATTCTTAAGCTTCCTAATTCGAGCATTAGTTATCTAGTGGCTTTATTCCTTAGATCTAGGGTTTCATTAGCTACTCACCTTATGTATGTTAAATTATAACTTCGGAAGCTATTTTTCATTTTACAAATTACCATGTAAACTTGTGTCAAGTGTCAACATTGGAGGGAAACTTGAGCTTCTTAGTTGGAGGGAAGCTTGAGCTGCTTAGCTGTAGGGCAGCTTGAGCTGTGTTACCCCCTAAAGTTGCACTTCAGTTGGACTTCAGTGAACCGCCAATGTTGCACAATTACTTGTGCTTTTCAGTGTTCAGAAGTTCCAAGTTTGGCCTGTTCAGGGTCCCTTTTTTAATTTTTGTAGTGCATGACCATGCCCCACGGGGTTTGTAATAAGTGTGCTATCATGGCGGTCTTTGAGTGACTCGGTTCCCTAGGACTTGACAGCTAAAGAAGGTATTCCAAGGAGTTTTTTTCCCTTGTCGATTATGCTTTGCCTTTAGCCGAGTATAATCGATGAGTTTTTCTCCTGCACCTCCAAAGCTGGAATGCCCAAAGTGGTGGTTAGGCCCTAGGGGGTTATTAGAGTCCATAATGTAACATGTATAAACATGCTAGACATTAGAATTTTATCATTTGGTCATGTACTAGGTCCCCCTGAAGTTTCAGTCGATTCCGAGAAAAATATTTTTTTCGCATTTTTAATGGTTTAAATGAAAAAATTCAAATGGTGATAAAAGTGTGCTCCGGAGTTGGATTTTAGCGTAGGGATGCTCGTTTTCAAGCTCAGAGCATCCTTTTTACCCTAGTACCCAGTTTTCCTATGTTTCGGGCGATCAAAACGCCCGTGGAGCAGTTTTGCCTATCAGAGCTACAAAGTGGCATTTTAATGCTGAAGAGGCAACAAATTCCATCAAGCCAAAAAATTAAAATAATAAAAAATGGGCATTTATCACATGCCAAATGAGTTAGCATTAGTTCTCTTAAGGTGGGCGATTAAGTGAAAGGGATAAAGCACATGTGGGAAGTCAAAATTAAAGGTTGAAACAATTGTATTATTTCCAAGGAAGCGTCCATCCTCACGTGGGCCAAATTCTCTTCATGGCATCTTATCTCATCATGTGGGCAACTAAGTGAATGGGTTAGAACCTTATGTTATAATTTATTTGGATGGGTGATAGTGATAAAGGAACAAACCATATGGTTAGAGGTCGAATTAAAATGATGAGTGATTATTCTTTTTTTATGCCCCTCTCTCCTTCACGTGGGCGTCATCCTTACGGATTGATTTGAGGCTGAGTTAATTCGGTGGGTGCCTACCATTGGGAGGTGGCACATCCATGTGCACAAGCTTCTAATTGAAGCCCCACCTAACCCCACCATCCAATGTGGCATAAAAAGCAACTCTTCATTCGAACAAGTTCGCCCTCCATCTTTCATGTGGGCCAGCTTGCTCCACACGGCCGGTTCATATTTTTTTGGTTGGAAGCTTCTTTTCTGTTTTGGGATGCGCTTACCTTGGCTGACAAAGCAACCAACCCAACGCTCCATCCATTGTAGAATGGAAACATCTTGCTCTCGGCCTTATCTTCACGTGAGCTGCTTTCTCCTCACAATAGCGTCCTCTTTCAGCTAATTTTTTCCAAGTGAAGAGGCGCATCTCCATTGGTTAGGAGCTGCCTTTCTCTACAATTAAGAAGGATCCTCTCCTTAGGGTTTTGCGTCTTAGATTGCTTACATGTTGCTATATATTGAGGAGCTTAGCTCCATTGTAAGGATTTGAAGGTGGAACATCTGCTTGTGTATTGTAATATTTTTCTGAGTTTAATAAAGAAGGCTTTGGAGGCTAGTCTAGTGATTGTCTTTGGTGAAGGATCTTCATGCTTGTATACTTGAGGTAAACTGTATTATGTTTCATAGTTAGTATTGTCGGGGTTGTATGTCTTTTAAAGGGAAGTTATCTTCTTAAAGAACTGTAAGTAATACTCTATAGTTTACTTACTCTTGTAAACTAAGTCACCTGACACGGGGACACGGGACACGTAGGACACGAAAATACGAGAGTCCGACACGAACACGGTGACCCCCGAAATCAGGACACGTAGGATACGTTTTATATACATATATATATATTTTTAAAATATATTAAAATTTAAAAATATAGACATATAGATCCAAAAATATTTAGAAACTAGAACATTTACAAATATTCAATAGAAATTAGAATAAAAACACATTAATGATTACACATTTGTCATTCACAACTCACGATGGATGGTAGGTCGAGCAAACGGTGAGCACGTAATCCAAGCCATAAGATGTCTCAACCGAATTGAACCCAGGTGGATGGAATGAAATCCAAAGTAATCCAAGCCATAAGATGTCTCAACTGAATTGAACCCTGGTGGATGGAATGAAATCCATTACAAATTCACGGACCACTTTACTTGTGGTGGCTGTGCTAATTTTATTATTAATTTATTAATGAGACCACGTGGTTTATACATATCTCAAGGCTCAACATGTAAAGTGGAATAATATAATACAATATTATTATGCTTATTGAACCATATTGATGATAGTGTTTATACCTGGTCAAAACAGAAATTTAAAAAAAACTAAAAGAAATAGGACTCAAAATAATTTGAAACAAAACCGTTTTATTGAAAGTTCAGTCTTAGCCAGAAAGCTAGGTCGAAATCGAATCAATCAGTTACATTATTTTTGGTTAAGTGATAAACACTCAGGATGAATATTTCGTATGAATTATGATCCATCTTTGTCAAATTTCATTCTTGACCAAGATGCTCATTGCTTGGTTCCTTGACGAGTAAACATGGTCGGCATGGAATCCATGAGGCACATTTCCTTGACCAGTAAACCAGATGAATGTTTCATATGATTCCGAATACGAGAATTCCTTTGATATTTCATCCCTGCCAACAAAACCTTGGTCGCCATTGAATGGATGGGGTATTTTGTTTTTGTTAGAAGTATATTTCATCTGATTTGGATTTGACATTATCGCTAGGGCCCAAAAAGGAATCCATCAACGGGCTATGAATTGATAACCGGTATTAAGTGTGAACTAATACAAACGGAAGGAATTTGGAAGTCTTCCTTTCTCCACTGGAAAAACAAACCCTAAAACAAAGCAATTCAAAAGGTGCTCCATGGACCGAAACACTTGAAAGATACGTCGCGTAAAAACAGAATCATGTGATTTCCACATAATTCATTAAAAGACAATCTGCGTTCAATCAAACGAACTACCTTCAATCATGTGATTTCCAAAAACGTGTCCTGTTTTTCGGGTACGTGTCCGACAGTCGGGACACGTTGTAAAATCGTGTCCGATTCGTTGTTGAGTGTGTGTCCCGATTTAGGATTCGATGCAAGGTCGAATCGGACACGACTTCATATCGAATCGTGTCCGATTCGACCGATTCGGGACACGGCAAGGGTTTCAAACGAATCCGGTTTCTGAGCTTGTAAATGATGTTAGGTTGCTAATAGTAGTGTGAGTTCCTGTTCGAATCCATTGCTTTACTGCTTTCTTTCAATCATTTACACATATGCTCTTAACCCCTTGCTAGTTGTTTGCAGCGGTTTACAGGTAGCCTAAGCTGAAGAAGTCCACGAACATGTTAGATCGTATCTTCATTCAGTAAATCTGAACAAAGTCTTGGTCCTACCGGTGCACCAGGGAGCTTGACTCCATTGTCCTTTCTTCAAAACGCTCAACCCCCAAGGGTTCCATTCCTTTGATCCAATTTTCTTCTGCTATCTTTGGTTACTGGTTACTTGTCTAAAGATTTACATTTTATCAAGCAAATATGAAAGTAAATCTAAGGTATTATGTTAGATCATAGTTCTTTCAAAGCGTAAATAATTAAATATTGATCTAATTACACAAGTCTTGTATATTTGGCTATTTTAAGAGCTTGCTATTGGCCGCACCAAAAGAGCAAGCCAAGATCCCAAGAAACGAACTTTCTAGTTCGTGTTCTTGGTTCATTTTTACTCGCTTTTCATTACTAGTTTAGCTAGATTTCATTTTTTGCAATTTCTAGTATTGTCAGAACACTCTTAAAGTGTTCTGATTCTCATTTCTAACCAACTTTAGCTCGCTGGTCTGTTTTATGTTCTTAGCAGGTTGGAGTAAAAAAACTCTCAGAAAAGTCATCTTGAAGCTCCCAGAACCACCCTGTGAATCAACTGTTCAAAGCGTTGTTTCACTTTCACATTTTATTGTAAACTATATTGTTCCCTATTGATAGAGAGAAAGCAGTAGTTCTCCGAGTTTCTTGATTATAATCAAAAGAATAAAAAGAGGATAGCAGGCAATTCCAACGCCTGATCTCAATCCCCCCAGGGGGATTCGCACTATTTCATTTTTATTTTTATTTTTTCGCAACTTTTTCTAACTTTTTCGTTTTAGATTAGTTTCATTTGAGCAGTAGTAATTAAACAACTCACTCAAGCACACAACATCCTCCAAGGACTCATTTAGCATCTTGTTATATGCTTATGTGTTTTATTCAATCATACAACTGTTCTTAAAATCTAACTATAAAATTAACCCCTTGCTCTACCGAAGTACTCCATCACTTTGTGGTGTGAGGAAAATATTTTCTTGGGTTGTAGTTTAGTTAATCATCTACTCACAAAAAGGATTTTTTTTTTTTGGATATTGGTTGAAGAGATGGAGTTTTTAGACTAGTGCTTTCAAACCCTTGGGAAAAATGGAGTCTTAGGATGATCCTCCTTAGGTCTTGTTTGTATGTGTTTGGTTAGAAACCCTGCGAATCTTGACAAATTCCTACCCCAAACTTTTGAAGCTCCTTGCAAAAGGAAGGAATACCTTGGTATAAACCTTCAATCAGGAAACCTAACTCAAACCTTAGTCTACAATACTAAAGCATGACATAAGTATAGAAGATTCTTACACTTAACCATTAGAGCAAGATTGCCCTTCTATGGACTAGATTAATAGACCTTACAATGCCAAAAGAAACAAGTTACCTTAATATTTAGCCACCAAATTGTGCCTCTAAAGAGGAAATCCCAATAGAACAAAGAACCAAAGATGCAAAGTGACAATACTATTCTCCAACAACAACAAAAAATTACAGATGAGGAAGATATATTTTATATAGGAGACAAATCTGGCTTCCTTCTCAATAAAATAATACTAAATGTAGCAAAACCCTAGATCTATGTCAGGGACTCTCCAAGATAGAGTAAAAAATGATAAACAATGCTCAACAACTAACTAGAACCCCAAGAGAGAGAGGGGCGCATGACCTAGTCATGGTCAAAGATACATGGAAATGGTCCATGAACTAGTGAAGGAAAACATAAATAAACTTGGAAAATTTAAGCCTAAAGGATGAAATAAAAACTAGAAATTTACCTAGGCTTATTTAGGGGAAAATCCTAAAAGATTTTAACCACGATATCTTGTGATTTAACCTTTCAAACAAAACAAAACAAAAAGGGAAGATATTATTTTTTGGATTTTGGTTGAAGAGATGGAGTTTTTAGACTAATGCCTTCAAACCCTTGGGCAAAATGGAGTCTTAGGATTATCCTCCTTAGGTCTTGTTTGTATGTGTTTGGTTGGAACCCCTGCAAATATTGACAAATTCCTACCCCAAACTTTTGAAGCTCCTTGCAAAAGGAAGGAATTCCTTAGCATAAAATTTCAATCTGGAAATCTAACTAAAACCTTAGTCTACACTACTAAAGCATGACATAAGTATAGCATATTCTTACACTTAAACCAATGGAGCAAGATTGACCTTCTATGGACTAGATTAATAGACCCTACAATGCCAAAATAAACAAGTTACACCTTTATTTAGCCACCAAGTTGTTTCTCTAATGAGGAAATCCTAACAGAACAAACAACCAAAGATGCAAAGTGACAATATTATTCTCCAACAACAACACCAAATTACAGATGGGGGAGATATCTCTTATATAAGAGGCAAATCTAGTTTCCTTCTCAATAAAATAATCCTAAATGTAGCAAAACCCTCTATCCCAGGTACTCTCGAAGATAGAGTAAAAAATAATAAACAATGCTCAACAATTAACTAGAACCCCAAGAGTGAGGGGGGCGCAACACCTAGCCATGGTTAAAGATACATGTGAATTGTACATGACATGGCTCAAGAGAGGGAGTGCTCCTCTAGGAATGGGTAATAATGCAACCAACCACATGAATATGGCCCAACAAACTAGGGTGCTTCAATATATGTAAATAAGGCTCCAAAAGCTAATGCGCTATTGAAAAGCCCACAAGTGTGGCCCCAAATTGGCAACAAAGAGGGATGTACAAACTCCAAATGGTCAGAGCTAGCAATGAATGGCCCCAAATGTAGGAGCACTCTCATCAAATCTCATGCCAAGTGGTGGGAGGGGCCAACCCCAAGGTCAAACCCTACAACACCCTCCTCAAATGCAAGGAAACAACCTCCAAAGGCTCCCACATGTGGGATGGCCCACCCAAATTGTTGTTGTAATTGTAACTTCGAAAGATATTCCCTTGTATTTTATATTGTTATTATTATTGTATTTCATTTGTACCTCTGATGGAGATGTTTTTCCTCCGTTCGGGGATGCCATTATTATGCTTAGTCATTCTAGGTCATTGAGGTAAAAGCCTCCATTGTAAGTCGGGGCGATATATCCCCTAAAGGTCAAATGTAATTGTATTATTGAGTCTCCTAGAGAAGTCGACCCAGTCAGTTTAGTTAGGGCTGACCTAGTCAGTTAAAAAGTCGCCCCAAAAGTAAAGTATAAATAGAGAGCAAGGCTCTCTCATTTGGACACACACTCACTCACTTGAGTTCGCATAAGTGAGAGAGAGAAGACAAGTTTGCATAGGAGAAAGAGAGAGAGCTGCAGAAGACTCTCTTGTTTTAGGGTTTTCCATCTTGTGATATTGTATTGGTGGCAATTCTATCTCTAATGAAGTTTCAGGGTTTTCTCCTTTATGGTTTCCCTGAGGAAAATATTTGTGTCTCTTGTGTCATGCTGTGCTTGTTATTCTTTCAGTTAAGGTCCTAGATAATATTGATTAAAAGTAGAAAAACTAACATGGTATCAGAGCTAACCTGAAAAGAAGACATTGTGCAGCTGCGGGAAGCTAGGGCTTCTAAGTTTGAGTTCTCTCCACAGATCATTCGAAAAAGGAGGCTAGGCTAACGCGCCCTAGGAGGGCGCATCTTTCTGTCGAAGGAGAATATGATTCCGAGAATTTTCAATTTTTGGCCCGTCACTACTGCCGGAGGAAAACTAGGGCATCAACTATTTTGGGATTCTGTTCACATATTTGGAGAAGTGAGTACATTGGACAACTTGCCTTGAGGAGGCGCATCTTCCTGTCCAATCAGAAGTTCCAAATTCCATGTTTGGAAAATTAAGGTTTCTCTGACAAACCCTAGGCCAACTAGCTCCAGAACCAGTTTGGACATCTCAAAAGTGGTAAGACCCAAAAGCTTTGCTATTTCCATTTGAAGTATTCATTCAGTATGTCTCACCACAACAAGCATGAGGATAAGCTTGAAGGAGCTGATAACTTCCGAGCAATGGAAGTATAGGATTGCTCTTGTCCTTGAAGAAAATGATTTGGACAAGTATGTAAATGAAAAGGTTCCAACACCAGAGGGAGATGAGGCTAAGGCTATCCACAAGAAGAACTTGGTTAAGGCCAAGAGAATTATTGCAGACTCCATTAAGGATCATCTCATCCCACATGTATCATCCTTGAAGAAACTTAAGGAGATGTTCGATGCTTTGACAAAGCTACTTGAAGGGAAGAACATCAATCGAAAGATGAACTTGAGGAACCAACTTAAGAATGTGAAGATTCAAAATGCAGAGACCATGCAATCCTATTTCACAAGGGTCTCACAGATCAAGGAGCAACTTGAAGCAGTTGTAGAAAAGGTAGAAGAAGGAGAGATCGTGATGACCACCTTGAATGGTCTCCCAAGATCATGGGACTCATTCATTCAAGAGATATGTGCTAGAAAGAAGTTGATCACATTCAGTAGACTATGGGAAGAATGTACATAAGAAGAAGCTCGACTTGTGGCACGAGAAGAGAAGATGGGAGCAAATGATGATCAAGCTCTCACAGCACACACCAGAAGAAATAATAACAAAAGGGAGCACCATCATCACAATAAGAGGGAGAAACACCATCAAAATCAGAGGGAGAACTATAGAAGATCTAGAAGAGATCTATCCAATATTAGATGTTATACATGTGATGAGAAGGGACACTACTTCAGAGTCCAGAGATTGTCCCAGAAGCATAAGTGTCTCCCACAATAAGAAGACCCACAAGAAAAGACACCATGCTCACACCGCGGAAGATGATGAACCTGCAAGGAAGAGAAGCAACGAAGAAAGTGATGAATCTTCAAGTCATGAAGAATATCTCCTGATCTCAGCACTCACGGGCATTGTCACACATGGGAGTAATGATTGGCTTGTAGATAGTGGAGCTTCCAAGCATATGACGAGATACAAAGAATCTTTCATAAATCTATCTGAGCATGAGTAACCTCATAAGGTGAAACTTGGGGATGATTACCAATACCCCATAAAAGGAAGTGGAGAAGCTTCATACAAGCTAGACTCCGACAAATCTTTGAAGATGAAAGATGTCCTATATGTTTCAGGACTAAAGAAGAACCTTCTCTCCATATTAGATGCTAAAGGTATGAGAGTTGCATTTGTTGATGGCCAAGTCCTAATGTGTCCAAAGGGAAAGACAATAGATGATGCGATTACGATTGGAGAGCAAGAGGGAGGTTTGTACAAATTAAAGGGCCAACCTGAACAAACCTTGGTTCATGACTCCATGGAGCCAAGTGAACTATGGCACAGAAGGCTTTCACATGTGCACTATAGAGCAGTACCCGTTGCAAGCAAAGCAGTTGAAGGACTTCCAGAAATTCAGACAAAACATGAAGGCGTTTGCAAAGGATGTGCGAAGGGAAAGAACCTGAAGAAGACATTTCCAAGCAGTGAAAGCAAAGCAAAAGGAATATTGGAGATCATCCACTACGATGTATGCGGTCCCATGTCATCCAGTTCATTAAGTGGGTATGTATATTATGTTTCATTCATTGATGACTTTTCCTATAAGACTTGGATATACTTCTTGAAAAGTAAAGATGAAGTATTCAGCAAGTTTAAGGAATTCAAAGCCTTGATCGAGAATCACACTGAGAAGAAGATCAAGACCTTTCGATCAGATAATGCCGGAGAATTCACCTCGGAAGATTTCAAGAACCTATGCAGAGAATCTGGGATTAAGAGGGAGTTGAGCACTCCCTACAATCCACAACAGAATGGCGTTGCAGAAAGAAAGAATAGTACGATAATGGAAGCAACGAAAGCAATGCTTCATAACCAGGATCTTCCGATGCACTTATGGGCAGAAGCTACAAGGACAACGGTGTATGTACAGAACCGTACTCCTCATCGAGTACTAGACAACAAGACTCCAGAAGAAGTGTTCTCCTATGGCAAAACCAGAAGTCAACCATCTCAG